>OY998145.1:11534857-12134857 GCA_963921925.1 Sphagnum tenellum
GAGAAATATTGATTATACTTATAACATCATTATTGACTGAGAAATCCTGTATGATACAATTGATTTGACATGGCTGTTTTGGCCTTGCTGACCACATGACCAATTGAATTTGTAGTTGAGGAATCAGTTCTTACTTACAGAGGAGTAAGGATGATTGTGCATTAGGCTGCTGGGATAACAGATTTTGTGATCACTACAACTTTCATTATTTTGTTCCAATTACTGTGCTCAATCCTTGCAATCACCTCAATTCACATCTCTACTTGTCAAGTATTGACCAAATGTAAGAGCTGTGAGGGCAAGCTGAGTTAAGTTGTGAGGGTGGGTTGAGTGAAGTTGTGAAGTTGTGAGGGCAGGCTCAGTTAAACCTTGAATCATCACAAAATAACATTTGTCTTGCTTTTTCATGAGAATGTGCTCTCAGAATTTCTAACATTGTTTAACTACATATTTTGAATGCAGTTGCAACTCTCCAATAGAAAATGTTTGTCCATGCAACAAAAAACAAGTCCCTATGTCAATGGCTTTTCATTAGGCTACTTCAATCATCGCACAGTTTGTGTAATTGTGATTAGAGACCTTAAGTTCCAATTTGTCTCCCCTTTGGTGTTTGGAATATTCTCGATTGTTGGAGGAATTGCCAACACATTGGGGGTGATTGATGCGGCCTTTGGAATTTCAAGAGCATTGCCATCATTAAAATTTGAATGTTTCTGCAACAACCACAAAATTTGGTACTTTCTGAACAAAACGCTCACCAGTAGGACAAAAGAGATTGGTACACCAACTTTTGGTTGTATTGTGGATCTTGATTTATAATCCTTTTAGTGTTTAGGTAAGAGCATCTCCAATGTTGCTTAGTATGTGACCCCGCAAAAAATAATTTCACATCCAAGTTTAGTTACGTACTATTTTGCAACTCCACCCATAAAACTGCAACTGGGACATCAAATAGGTGGGGAACTACTTAATACTCATAGCAAACCACCTTTACCAGTCAATATGATGGGCCAATGGGAAACACTGAGTAGCAGTTAGATCATATTTATTACACTCTTTTCTATAGGTGCACAACGCTGTTGTGCCAACAATGTTTTACCAACCGCAATGACTCGGGCAACAATGTTGAGCCAAATTTGCATGTGTTGGGATTTCTTAATCCAATTTTACTATGTAGGATCACTACCATAGTACCTTGGCTATTTCAACACAAATTACATTATTTTTAGACATGTTCAGATTGTCAAAAAGTGCTTTTTGAAAGAACCAAAATTTGGGAGGAAATAAAAGTTATTCAAGAATATTCTAATTAAAAAATTTCAAAAGTAATTAATTATTTGACAAACATGTGCTAAAGCTTGAGACGCTCCTATCGTACAATATTGAAAGTTCCAAGAAGGAATCAAATGGAATATCCGCATCTAAAAAAAATGTCATCAGAGTTCAAAAGAGTGTAGGAAACCTTTTTTGTAACTTTGTAAGGCACCTCTCCTTTTCAAGGACGAATTGTTAGCATGTGTATGTTATAGAATGTCATCCAAATACATTAAGAATTTGATTTTGCCAATTTTTGAGGAGGCATTAATGGGCAAACACTAAACAATAGTAATGAGTTAAATGCAGCATTAGGTTCAACACATTTGTGGTGTAATGCCTGACTTGAAAAAAAATTCAAAGTTTTTTTTATTGTATCTGCACAATGATTAATGTTGTAAGTATCTTTCTTACATAATAGTTTCAAAGAAAAAACATGCGATATAATGGTTAAAATTTTCCCTTCAATTTAAAGGTATAAGGTTTAATCAATTTCTTATTTATTTTTGCCAACAAATGAAATTGATGAAAAATATAAAACATTTAAATAATTTTGAAAAGTTAGTTGTTTTTAAAAAGTGACTTCCCTATAGAAAAGAAGATTAAACATTAGTCGCAAACAAATTCCCTACGGAATAAGAAAAGTTCCCTTGGGAATAAAACAAATTTTTGGGGGACAATGAATTTTCATTAAGGAAAGGCCCATGTTCCCTAGGGAAAAAGGCACCTTCTCTAGGGAACAATGTACTTTCCTTAAGGACATGCTTAAGTTCTTTGAAAAAACATATGTTTTAAATATTTTTGCAATCACTATTATTTCATATTTGTTTTTATATAGGCTTGTAACCTATTTTTGGAAAGGTCTCAAGAATAGATACAACTTTGTAATTGGAAACATTTGAATTAAAATTCATATACAAACGTTATGATCACACAAACTTTGCGACAATGGGTACTCTCAGGACAACTTAAGACATTTTTTCCTAAGGGAACATGATTTGTCATGACCCTAGCCTTGGGGTCGCAACCAAAGCAAGGGCTTGCAAGGTTGCAGACCAAGAAAGGAAGCCCGTGAGTGAAAAAAAGTGTGAAGGAATGAACCCTCACATTCCCAAAAAAGCTTCCACCTTGGGAGTTGGAGTCTCGGTGGACTTTCAAATGTTCAAAAAATGACTGCAAAGGCCAAAACTCAATGGATTGAAGAGTTATAAGTATCATTGGAAAATTATTGAAACGTAAATGTTTAAAATGAGCTTGTATGACCCATTTGAACATCTGAAACACAAGTTATGGCCAAAAGAAAGGTCAGGAGTCAAATTGGACTCTCAATCACTAAAAGTCGGGTTTTGATCCAATTTCCTTGTGTGCAGATGGCATGCAATATATTGTTGGAAAACTCTTGAAGAGGGCTACAACTTTGATTCAGACCTCATCTCAATCGGAGGTCTATACACAAAGTTATGGGGCCTCAAAGTTGCAAGAGTTCCAACTTTGGAAATCCCAGTATAAAATGTCATTTGGATGTGAGCCTTGTGGAGAGGCACAAAATATATTATAAGGGGGAAGATGGTGGCTTCCCCTAAGTCCGGGTTGTGATGAGTCTTGTGAATCCAAGTTTCCCATGGCTTGTCTTGGCATCGAAAGTGCTCTAACTCTACACTAACCAACTTGTTATTTGGTTTTGTGCAGGTCTGTGTGAGTGATTAAGTGCTTATCAATTTTCCTAGTTTCATCTTGGAGCTTCAGCATGCCCCTTTACCCCAAAGTGTTGCGAGCCAGGGAGCGTGCCCCCAACTCCTTGTTCTTTCGCTGTGTTCATTTTAAACTCATATTTGAATCTATCAAAAAGGTTGGGAGTGCATCACAGTTGTTCCTTGGAACAGGGAACAACTTAGGCCCATTTTTATTCAAGGCCAATGATGTGCCCGAGGGAATATTTCAAACCATGTTTTCTTGGGAGAAACCATTTTCTTCAAAGAATAAATGTGTTTCAAACTTTGTGCGATCATAACTTTTGCATATGAATTTTGATTGAAATGCCTCCAACAACAAAGTTATATTTTCTCTTTGAGACCTTCCAATGATAGTTCACAAGCTTATGTAAAAATGAACATGAAACATTACAATTGTAAAAAAATTCAAAACATATAATTTCCCGGGGAGCTTAGGTTTTTCCCCAAGAAAAGTTCATCATTCGTTGGGGAAGTTATTTTTTCCTCTCAAGGAGAAAGAGCAATTTAAACCCCTTTTTTTAAAAAAAATAATCATGTGCTTGAAAAAAATGAACTTAAATTGCCCATGAACTAACTTAAACCTTTTTTTCCCAACATTTTTTTCCCGAGGAACAATCATGTCCCTGAAAAAAAAAGAGCTGAAGTTACCCCATGGAATAACTATCATGTCCTCACAGATAAAAAAAAGTTTTTTCTCCCTCAAAAACATAATGGCTCCTAGGTTAACTTAAGCCTTGCTCCTTCAAAAACATGGGTGTTCCTTTGGGAGCAACTTAAGCTCAAAATACACAAATATAGAGGGTATTTTTTCCTATCGCTTTCTGTGGATTTATGGAAATGTTTTCGATCAACAAACTTTGTGTCAGCAAATGAGAATTAATGGTGTTAGTGTTAGTGTTTATTTTTGGCGAATTTTCACCACTTGGTGACCCAACAAAATCCAATGCCACTTTTTGTGAAACAATGTGCCAAAGTTGCCAGGCAGATTGTGAGGAATTTGGTTTTTAACCACCAAATTTAGACAATAGTTCCAGCAGGTCAGCAAAATATAGCAGGATTCTTAAAATTTTCTATTTTCATCTCTGATCTACAACTAAATTTGGCTATTTCGCCAGTTTGGCTTCACAAATTTAAAAAAAAATCTCCCTGGTTAGTGCGATGGATTTAGTGTTTTTCAGCCCACTAGAACTTGATTTCGGTGATTGTAAAGAATTTTTGAAAGATTTCTTTTGTGTTTTGAGTGTACGTATACCGGGAAAGTCCGGTGAATCTCCATGACGCTGTGCCAGAATACACTCGCAGAGTGTAAGACACTTGTCAGGTTGGCAGAGCATGTCAGACTTCCCCTGGGTTAACTGTCAACACCCTTATTTTAAAAATAATTTAAAGAAGGGAAATGCACCCCTGCACGACACACTTATTTCAAAAAGATTTACTAAGAGCATCTCCACCAGCATTCAGTATGTGGGCACTAAAGGAAATTCGATGAAGAAAAGTCAAAATAGGCTGGTTTGGCTCTGCAAAAAATAATTGGCGTAGCATTGTACACAGTATATTGCTGAGGCTTGTAAAAGGCACTGCACATTTGCTATATACTTTGATTGGTCCAGGTGGGTTGCTATTAGTTGGTCCCACCTGTTGCAGTCCCACTTTAGCTTTATGGGTGAGGTTGGAAAGAAGTAAATAACTTAATTTGGATGTGAAAAATATTTTTGCAGACTCCCATAGTGAACACATATGGAGATGACGGAGTATATGCTCATTATGTGACCCTACAAGTGCACTAAATAATTAAAATTTGGGATTGCTGAAAAATACCAGCTTGACATGCCAGACATCTGAAAGAAACTCAGAACCACACTGAGCTTCGGTATATTGTATAATGTTGAATTATAAAATATTATTATTTTCTCTGTTGAATGTATTATGTAAATGACAAAAATAAATAAATCATTAGGGACATAGCTGTCGATTCCCGAACCAGGAAAGGTGCTATGAAGTTCAAAACCACAGTTATTAAATTGCTTGATTTCCGGCTCGGGTAACTCCAGGAGCCTGACCCGGCCCCCTTTAACGGGTCGTTTCTCTCCATTAAAGGTAAGGCTCGGAAAGAAGCTCTTGAATATTGCGATGGCGGTCCTCCTCGCGCAGGCTGCTGTTCTTCTTTTCCCCTTTCTGGCTTTCCTCTTTCCTTCATTTGGGTTACGTTTCTTTGTATTTTGGATCGCCTCGCTGCGTCGCTGTGTCTAACTTATTATTCAAGAGCTAAAGTATTCGCTCGCCAGTTAATGAGAAGTGAGAGTCTCCTGTGATTGAGGTATGTCTTTCTAGTGGATCCGCGCTCTGAAAGCTGGAGGAATGTGTCGCAGCATTTGTGTTGTTGGAAAGTTTGACCTACATTTACTGTTGCTCCATGGATCGGATCCTAGCCTCTTCAAGCTGATCGCTGGAGGCATCCGAAGTTGAGCTCTCGATCGTGACTTTCCCGTTGTTCTATGGCAGCTTTGCCTGATGCCAAGCTGTCGTGTATTAGCCCAGATCTGCCTGCCATAGCTTACATGTGTAAGCTGTTTTGGTACTGGAAAAGTTATTTAGGTCTAGGGGGCGCGATGCAGCTACGGATGTGCGAGATGGGTGCAGAGCATGTGAATGAAAGGACTAAGGGAGAGCATGGAGGCCTACTTGTTTGCAATTCAATGAGTACTCAAAATGCTTGCTCATTGGATTGCGGACAAAGAGGTCCTCAGGTTCACCTTTGGAAGGCACAGAAATGGAAAGTCATCTTCTCCATTGTAGAAACAGGCCCTCCTCTTCTTGTGGCTGAACAATTCCGGAGTAGCTGATCCGGCGTGCATTTTCGGTAGTCCCTGCCACCACAGTTTCAAATCTTGAGTGCACACTTGTTCTCTGCCATTGCTTGCTATTTCCTGACTTTGTTGCCTTGTAATCCATCCATCACTTCATATGCATCTTCAATCATCACTCGCTTTTGTCTATAGAGAAATTCTCTTACAAAGGACATCTGACACCAGGAGGGATTCAGACTATCCTGGGGTTTGATGTCTTTGTGAGTGTTTGGTGCACCTGCTGCGCTTCTGTAACCGGGTGATCATTTCCAATTTGTTTCTCTTCTCTCCAATCTCAGGCTTCTGAAGTGCTGTTCTGGGTTGTTGGGTATGAGGATCTCAGCCTTCTGAGCTGCTGTTCTGGGTTTTGGTACGAGGTGAAATTTTTTTGCGCTTGCATCACCATAAAAACTTGGGGTTGCAGCAGGCATTTCCAAGTGATTTGCAAATCTTCTTGACAAAAAAAATAGCTGATTTCAAGTAAAGTCTCCTAACTTTGTAGTCATTGGTGATTTTTCGAGTACATTGTAAAACTATTCAGAAGTCTGTTGGTTGCTTGCACTTTGAATGTCTGAGACTCCTGATTTGCTCTTTTCCACATATGATCTGAATTTATTTTTTGTTAAACCTAAACTAATTCTCAACACCAATCTTTGGTGTTGTTCCCACATTTGGCCATTTCCCAATAATGTTTTTTGCTTGTGGTGTACGACTCCATTTATTGGCTGTTCCTTCTATTGCATGAATGTCCAGATGGCTTGGCGGTCAAAACAGGATTAATCCATGCCAGAAATGCATGATGTTAAATGTGAATATCTTTGGGGTTGCCATTGCATGACCCAGGTAGAACTTGTTTGACATATTTGCTATTCTGCAAAGAGGAGTCTTATGTCTGTTGTTTCTGCTTCCTCCAAGTGTCCCAAATCTATTATACAAGAAAGGAATGAAACTGGCTCATCAGTGAAGCAATTTAAGGGTTTTTGGGGAATAGTCACAGCATTGGTGTTTACATACCATAATTCATGGACTCTCTGTACATATTCCAAATTCATGGTGCATGTTAATGTATGTTATGCTAACTGTTCAGATTTGTTGATTGACATGCATGTTGTGTGATCTGTACATACTTCTGGAATAGATTCATGTGTGCACTCCAAACTCATTGCTAATAAGTTACTTCAAGGTCATGAACCTGTTATAACATCAAACATTGTAACTGCAAAGGAAGCAAAAATTGTCTGGAGGTATTGTAATATATAAGTTTCACTATAAGAAACTTATATATCAAGATATGTAATTGTTTGTTTTGCTTGTTGGATGACCCAAACTGTGGGGGCTGCACTCTGCTTGGGGCCCCACCAGAAAGCCCTCAACAAGTGATGTGCATGTTTGGCGATAATGCAATTTTCTGGCCAATGGAGCAGCACTTATTGAATTTGTAATGATATTTGCCTTTAGAAATAAATTAGAAATTTAAATTGATTTTTCCATAAGAACTCTAACGTTAATCTCACTTCAAGCAGAATAGTAATTGGATGGGTGAACTTATGCAAGGTTTAAGATACTTGGGCCAATGGCAGAAGAGCCCACTAGTGTTCTGTGAAGTTTACAAAAGATTGAATTCCACTAATATCATAGTACCTTGGAGGCTTGGCTGCTTTGGCACAAATTATATTATTTTCAGAAATGCTGAAACTTTCAAAATACTTTTCTCAAAGAACAAATTTTTTGTGAAGAAAAGTGAAGAAGCTTTTGAAATATTCAGCAATATCTTAATTTTCAAACGGAATGTTTCAAAACTAATTAAATATTCAGCAGACATGTGCTGATACTGCCCCTGTACTATGGTACGCAGTTTCATGAATAGCACTCATGGCAATTAGTAAAATATTTCGAAAGTGTAGAGCATATTACATAAAAAACTTGATTGATGCGAATTAATGGAGAAGACAGTGGTTACTGTCAAAGTAACCAGCGAGAGTCAAGAGTTACCCTGGTTAATGGAGGAGACACTGGTTATCTTGTGTAACCCTTGACTTAATAGTCAATTATGCCAACAGGATTCTCATTGTGGTTGGTTATGTTCAGCAATAGGCCCAGTGCTAGGCCCAGTGCTAGGCCCAGTGCCACATTACAGACATCAGCTTACCCGAATGGACTCACACTTCACGTTCCCATTAGGAATGGCCCTTGTATCCATAGTGGAACAGGCGGTCGTAGTCCTGTTGTCACTTTATTGACTGCAATGTGCACTACTGGACTCACTAGCCACGTTCTTAACTAAAACAGCGAGGTATCCATTGTACAATTGGTAATGCTTTTTGTAATATGGAAGGGGCTCAATACAGCCCCCTTCCACATAGAAATGTGTTGAGCCTACCCAGTAGTCATTTTGCCAAATTGTAACGGGGTTGTGCCAAGGTCCATTCCAGAGTGTAACTGGTGTTCCGCCTGTTGAGTAACATAACTACAGTGCTCCCCATCTTCCGTTCATATTAGAAATGGAAATGGCAGAAGCAAAAGTGGAGCCGCCAGATGCTCACCTGTCCCACTATGACAAAACCTAAACTAGTACCTGAATAAGATACCAAAACCAGTTATGGACTAGGTAAACGACAGCCATGGTGAACCAGCACCCACGACTGCACCATGAAGGATGAACGGTAAGTGGTCAGGAAACAGTTTTCTGTCAGGTTCCAGTTCCCTAGCTAACCATGTTGGTTAGCGGAGTCGCCTTTTTTTTTCTACCTACCTACTAACAACCCACAAGCATATTGTTAGTAGGTAGTAAAAACAGGCCTCATCTGTGTATAAACCATTTACTTACCTAGTAATTAAATGTTTTCCTACATATCTACCTACATATGAGATGCATTTAGTAAAAAAATGGTTACCAAGGTGAAACCAAATATATCCTCAGTTCAGGTTCATCTACAATTGAGTAATAACAAGCATCCAGCGGATGGATGGTGTGCTGGCTGGTGCTGGTTCACTATGGCCCAAGAGGACATAGGTAACTGCATATTATTGAGCTGTGGGAGCAGCAAGATTATGTGTGGTAACCACCTTGAACTAGTAACTGGACATAGCCAGTTTTCAAAAGTCCTTTTTGCAAGTGAGTCCTACCTTGCAACTAGGCATTATACATAATCGTCATGTGAATTGGCCAATGGTGTGCAAGTGACATCTGTAAAAAAAGAATTGTGGATTATAACTAGTGATTACTGAACCATTGCAGTGTTGCCATGTCAATTGAAAATTGGTTATGGATTAGTTAACTTGCAAAAGGACACCCTAGGTTATTGCACATAATCAAGTCATGGGAGTTGTGAGATTATGTGTTATAGCTTGTGGCTTTGAGCTAGTTATGTAACTTGATATAAATAATTTGTTAATTATGTGATTATTTAAGGGTTAAATTATATATTTTATTGAACTTTAGGAATTTATAAATTAACAATGCTTTGGTGAGTCATCATCAATTAATCATAGTTTCAATTAGTGTGCATAATTCAAACATAATAATTCATAATGAAAATATTTGTTCACATTAATGTGTATGATTCAAACATTCATTATAAAAGTTTTCGTACACATTAATGTGCATGATTCAAACATGATAATTCGTCATGAAAGTTTTGCTCACACTAGTGTGTATGATTCAAACATAATAATTCATTATGAAAATCTTTGCTTACATTAATGTGTACAACTCAAACATAATAATTCATTATGAAAGTTTTTGTTCGCATCAATGTGCATACTTCAATGATGATGACTCATTAGAAAAAAATATTGCACAAATTAATGTGCATGACTTAAATATGATGATTTAGAAAGAAAAAAAAATCACAAATTAAATCAAATATAATGATTGATAATGAAAGTTTTGCACAAATTAATTTGCATAACTCATATGTGATTACTTACAAGGAAATTTTTTGCATAAGTTAATGTGCATGATTCAAATATGATGATTTACAAGAAAATATTTTTTACATAAATTAATATCCATGATTTTGATTTATGCAAGACTGATACAATATCAAGATGTACGACTTTCTTTTTAATTTTGTTTATTTATTTTTTGTTAATGTATAAATTGATGTTTAGGACTTTTGGAAACACTTTCATTTTATGATAACTTGTTTTATGAATGAAAAGTTTTATGTAATAGACTTGTGAAAGGTATTGAAAGTTTAGTCTTCAAAGGTTTTGGCATAGTTTTTAAATGTGGATTCATAGCAATAAAATGGTCTACCATAATAATTACATTAAATAATAAAAAATCTATATTTGTGCCTACAAAAACATAAAATTTCATAATTATATAATAAAAATGTATACTTTCAATCTTATTCCCATTTGTGGTTTACAATTACCACACATAACTTATTTTTCAAAACTCTTTTTGCATGTGAATCTTGCTTTAAGATTGGATGTTGTACACTAAAATGCAAATCAACTAATTGCATGCAAACGACATCTATGTAAGAAAAATTATGAATTATAACTCAAGACTAGCTAGCCATTACAATGATGCCACAACTCAAAAGCTATTAATGCTTAAGGTGAAATCCTAAAAAATAGGGGCATTCTCAAAATAAGGGGCTTTAATACCCACCACAACAATACAATTAATTTTTTCACACTAATTATTGGCACCCATAAATAAACTAATTAATTTGGATTTCACACATTGAAAGTACACCAAGTAAAATTACTTGTCAACATCCCTCAAACCCCAGGCTAAGATTTTGATTTATTCAATGAAGTTTGTTAATGTTGAAAATATTTTCTAAAAAATAGGCTAGTCCACCATCAAACAATGAATTTAATATTGAAATGGCAAGCCATCACACCAACCCACACAAACTTCAAAAAAGGATATATATAGATATCCTTGAATATTACCACCTTGACTAACATACTAGGTGGGTTAGTTTTGTCCGGTGGTGGTCGTCCTTTCCATCCATCCGTCTCGTCATCCATCCTTCCAAGTTCCTCATCCCCCAAGAAGAAGATGATGGAAAAGGACGACGACGACGAATGGCGACAACAGCAGTTTATCCAAATGTTTATGTGATCCAATCCTAAAGTTTATGAAAAACTCATGTAGTCTTGCAATTTGCCAAAAGCTACAAACTAATTTTTAAAAACTAAAAATTGTTGAAAAAAAAAAGAGAAACAAGAGAAGAAATCTTTTTGAAACAACACAAGAAATTTCGAGTTATTAACAAAATGAAACAAAGTTGTAACAAAAAAGAAAAAAAATAGAAAAAAAAAATTTAAGGGAAAAAGCTAGAAAAAAACAAAAAATAGAAAAACATTTTAACAATTAGAATTTTTTTAAATACTTAAAAATAGAAAAAAAATGAAAACACATAAAATAAATATATTTAAACATGAAACAAAAATACAGTAAAATAACCTTTAAAAAAGTTTTAAAAATAGATGACAAACTAAATAAAAAAATAGACAGCAAAATAAAGAGAAAAAAAACCATATTTGAAAAAAAAAAGAGGTTTGTTTTCTTTTTCCAAACTTCAAACCTGTATCTAATCAAACAAAAATACAAAAGTTTTTTTTAATTATTTTCATTACAAAACATATTAGAAAAAAAAAGGAATTTTTTTGAAAAAGAAAATAGAATAAATAAATAAATAATGCATTTAAAAAAAATGAAGATTGACAAAATAAGAATAGAAAAAGTGAAAGCATGAAACAAACATAAACAAAAAAAAGTAAAAACGCAAAAACTATTAAAAAGGAAGGGAAACAAATGAAACAAGGAAAGGGAAATACAGTAAAAAAATTTTAAAAGAAAAAAATTTACAAAAATGAAGAAACCAAATCAACAATGAAAAATACAAAAAATTAAAATTTATAATAATGAAGAATAACCCTGCTTGAAAAAGAATGAGGTGTGTCTTCTTTCTGCAAACTTCAAACTTGCATCCAAATAAACAAAAATATAAAAATGAAAAAAAAACAATTTATTTTTATTATACAAAATATTAATAAAAATATAAAACACATTAATAAATTTTTTTTTAAAAAAGTTTCTAGAAAAAACTAAAACATGAACCAAGTTTAAAGAAACTGGGGACTTCACAGTGCCCGAAGGTCACTGTCCATCCGGTCGTCCTCCTTGGGTTGTATGTTGGGGGGGCTTTAGTGGGTATGTGTAATTTGGGGGAGGGATGATATATCATAGGCTGAGATTGGGTTCAGCAAGTAACTATCGAATAATCAATATATTTATTTTTAAGGATTTAGTTTTCACACATGTTCATGAGTTTACTTTTTAATTTCTTTAAATTGCAAGTATGACAAGGTTTGTTGAAATTTTCATAAAATTATTTGAACTTAAAATTGCAAATTACACCTTTTTTCAAAAATAAACATTTTGAATGTTGTTGTTATGTTATGTATAGAGTTCGTAATATTGTTAATAGAAGAGAAAGTGATGTCATATGTCACAGTGTCTGAAGGTCACGGGTACCCACTAGTATTCTTTATGATGGAACCGAGTTCACAGATGTGCTTCCTCCATAAGGGCTCCAATTCACCCACAATAATTGACTGTTACACATAAAGACCTGCTCGTTTTTTTTAATGTATTTGCAGATACACTTAGCAATTGGGGTCATTTTTTTGTGTGACACATGTCAGGTGTCGCAGGAAAAAAATTTGGGCTCTGTGCTGCTGCACACCATCAGTGATGATCTTTTTTTTTCTTCTTCCTTACATTTTCATATGGTATCAATAATTCATCATTATTTATGTTAATGTCAAATTTAATTTAAATTAATATACAGTTCATGGACATGAAAACACATAATATTTTTTATTTATTTTTATCCATGTTGGTGTGGAGGGAAAAGGAGAGATGTAGTCTTAAAAAAGGAGGGAAATAATTATTTAAAAAGTTAGTAAGAAATTTAGAGATAATTATTAAGGAAAAAATGAAATAATTAGGTTTGAAAATGAGGTAATTGCTTTTGAAATTGTCTCTGAAAATGTACAAGGGATGACTGTAGGCAAGGAATGGTCTCTGGAATTGTCTAAGGAGGACCATTCGATAGATTTCAAAAAATCACCCATATACTAATTCCTAAAAAAAATTGTCACTGGAATTACATTTTTAAAAATGAGTGATCTTTGCACTCAGTACAACCCTTGGCAGCAAGATTTACCAGATTCAGACCTACACTTGTCTCCACCTTGTGTGGGCCCTTATCCTACAAATGCCCACCACTTGGGGTAAATTTACCCTGCACTTAACCCACGTAGGTAGTTTGGTTAGTTTCTTGGGTGACAATTTTAGGAAACCATCAAGCTACTTATCTACCTACCCATCTACAAGCAGGGTGTACGATGATACCTGTACACTTTGCACGTAGGACGTACAAATACTAAAAGTTTAAATGGTGGCGGGTGGGCGGGTGACAACGGCCAACGATTCCGCCACGCAATGAACCGCGACCAGTCGAGCCGACGACCATTCCGGCATAGGAAAGGAAACCATGAATCAGGCAAACGAAAGGCCTATCGATCGATTCCGGATCCATTGGTTTTGGAGCACGCTGGGGTTTAGAAGCATGCTTGGTTTTTGTTGCGATCGCGCACGCACAGTGTTGTCACTGATTTGCGGTCGATTTTTGATCAGAGAGCTTGACAGAAAACCGGCTAAGATCGTTTCAAGTGTTGGCCGTGATTTAATTTACGATTAAAATTTTCGTGCAGGAATTATTTTCTTAGCTGGGATTGAAGTAAGCTTAAGGCGTCATGGGGTGCACATGTGCAGATCATCCTGTTCAGATAAATGATGTGAAGGAATTCACGGAAGTTTTGAACGTAGGATCTTAATATTACAGGTTCTGTAAGTGTTCTTCAACTATGAAAGAATTTTTTAGTGTAATAATCTAGTTGTGTGCTTGAAAGGTTGCAGGATTGAAAGAGAAAGTTGCGTGTACCAGGCTGTGCATGCAGACCTGAAATGTGAACTGTTACGAGTTCCCTTTTTGCGATTAGTATTCTCCTCTTCTGTTTTCCTATCTTCTGTGGTGAACTTTCTCTGATCCAATATCCTGGAGATCTGACAAGTGATAGTGACACAATGTGCACTTTCCTCACCCTCTTTGCATCTCAGAAACCTAATGATCAGTTCTCAATCGGTAACTACTAGATCCCTAGTATTATTTAGTTTGCAATTCCAAAGTCTTGTCAATTTGCGAGCTCCTGTTTTGTTCTTGTGCTCATGTTTTGCACATAGTTGATGTGAGCTCATCCTTGCAAGCAGGTTAGTAATAATGTTTCTTAATTTGGGAGTCTAAGGTATGAAATCATAGCTAGACAGACAGTTTGGATTGTCCGTGTTTCTCTGGACTGCAGATGAACTTCAAATGTGAAGTCATATGTAATCAACCTTGGCATTGTCTATTTTTTAATTATTCGTGGTATGATGTCAATTTTTTACTTATCCATGTTACGATAAACATTAATGAGAATTATATTGAAATTTTTGAATGAGTACTAAGAAATTTCTCAAAAGAAGGCTGCATGATCAGGCTTGCAGGTTTCATATGTCAAAGACTTAAAGTTCATGGTGTAGTAGACCTACAAAGAGATAATTCATGGCTTGATATGAAGGCTATGCAGACTTTGTGAAACAAGTCAAGAGCAAAGAAAGCAGGCGATTTCAGGAAGTTCTGAACAATATTTCACGTCTGATGCTGAGAGGCTGATGTTCATCACCTGATGTTGTATGGAACAGTAGCCAATAAGTCATCACCAGAAGAAGAAGCTCTGCAAAGGAATCTATAGTTTAGATCTCCAGCAACTAAGGTATTGAGGCCAACAGGCTGCAGATTACTGGTCTACTTAGACAGTAAGGCTGCGGAGACAGGTTACAGTTCTTGAAGATGTAGCCCGAACATGAGCTACATGAGGCAGGTATGGAGCACCCTGTTCATGTGGATGATACAATGGCAGATGTTCGATATGCTCACAACTTTGTAGACATGAGAGTAGGCTTAGTAATTATCTCCTATTATACTGTACCTCTATCGGTGAATGGGGAGCCCAAAGAAACTGGAATAGTTCATCAAAGCACAGGAGGTGTTTTTGTCTCAGACACTACAATTAGAGAAAACCAGATCTAAGTAATGTTTTGTCTGTCTCCCTTGACAGAATGTTTCTGGAGATTTTATTTTCTGCTTGCATTAGCAGCAGATATACCTAATCTGGACAACTAAGAGAAAAATCTTTCCATTCAGAATTGTATGTTTTCTACATGAGGATTCAACAAGGCATTGAGGACAGGGAATCACTGTGCTAACAGACATTATTCCCCCCCCCCCCCCCCTCCCCCAATTGTCTCCATGACAACAATTTCAATAGCAATTGTCTGAAGCTAAGTTACCTGTAATTGATTGTTGGAGCTGTTACAGTTTTGCTTTCATGATCAGTTTGACTCTCTCTATATGATGTTGGGGGCAATGTAGGTGATGGAGGCCATGTGAGCTCTACAAAAGAAGAGATCACAGTGGACGTCATTGGCCATAGCTGCCATGTATGTCCATTCTTCACCTTTCAATCTAAGCTCTGTTCTCCAAATGTCATTGATGACTCAAGAGCTGCATAAGGCAATTCTCAACCATGGCTGCAAATCTTCAAGATTCTGAAATTAGTTAGTTAGCATCAAAATGTTATTTGGCCCAGTAGATAGCTTGGCAGAGGATCCTTGTCCCCATAGCAATGAATCCTCAAACTTCTTTGAACTTTGTGGTCTGTAGGACATGGCTTCCAGATATGAGGACAAGCAACCAAGGCCAAATGGAGCTATAAGAACCCAAGAAACAAGCATACTTTTTATGGATAGTAGGAAAACAGTGCCTAATGATTTTCATGAGCCAAAGCAGCCAAGGCATCCAGGACTTTCACAAGCATGTTCACAGGAGTTGGAGATAGAAAAATCATCTCATGATGCAAATGACCATGAGAGGACATCTACCACTCAGCATACTCAAAGAAAAAGTCAGAGACAAGGAAATGTCAGGAGGCCATCAGATCATGTTTGTCAGATGAAACCTGGGCCCCTCCAAATTGAGGCAAAGGAGGAAAGCCAACAGTATGTGCATAGTCACCACCACTTGGGTGACACCCAGGGAGCCCAGGTACAAATAAATACCTACTTCAGAAAGTAGGTTTTCTTTCCCCAATTGAGTAGGTTTTATTTGTATCGATCTACAAAATGTGGGTGCAGACACTAGTCTTTGTTCACTAGACTAGTGAATTCATTACTTTCCAGTTAGTCCCTGTTTATTAAGACCGGTGAATTCAATCAAAATCTAGTGAAATCACTTGGCATACAGGGACACCTTTTGTTGTAGAATATCAGTAAGTGAGAGGCTTCAATGCCATCTTGATCAAGCAAGAAAGGATTATTTCATTTGAAAACTTGGACATTGCATGGGCCTACATGTGTCTAATGAAAAAATGTGTAGTGCCTGATGGTTCACACCAAGGCCTTGCTGTCATGAGTGACATGGGACCCCAATCCACAACTACCTACTTCATAGGTCCAGGATGGAATTGTGGGCAACTTGAATGCAGAATCCTCCCCAAGCACAGGCCAGTATCCATAAACAGGTTACTGCAGTAAACAAGGAATCTAAATAACCACCATAGAAAAGCTGAAAGAAGAGATGAAAATGGTTGTCCATAGTTCATGGGGTAGTACACTAACAGTAGATCTGACTTTTTGTGTGTCCTGTGCATTGCCCCATGATAGTGTGCTTGTTTTATTATTACAGACTTAGTTGTCATAGTACATACATAGAAAATTGACACACAATTGGCCACAGTTGGTTTTCCATTCTCTGTTGTCTGTTTTGTGCAGTCACTTAATGATTTTTCCACAAAGTAGTGCAATCTGGCAATCATTATGATTGTCTTTTGTCTGCCTCATTGTCTAGTGTTAGACACGAAGGTCTAGATAACAACAGATAGGGGGCCTGAGAGGAGCAAGTGTACCCACCAAAAATTAGCAGGGGCCAGGTTTCAGTTATCAAGATTCACAGCTGTCAGGGTGCCTGGTAAGATTTTGGGAATCTGATTGAATGGGGCTGTACTGGCGTCAGATGCAGCATTCTGGAGCTCAAAATGGCACCACTCTGGAGCTGGATTTCCACACCAGACTGATTCAACTACTTGAAGGGGGATGCACATTTGGTTAGGGGTTTGCAGGGGTGCATGCTGATAAGTTGATCTTGGTGCAGTCCATATTGGACTTGCAAACTAATGCCATGAGGGATTTCCATGCTCCAAATATTGCTGAAAATTGGCAAGATGAAGATGAAGGTGAATTCCCTGATCACAGGGAGGAGGATTCTCTCATACAAAGATAGCTACAAACATGAAAGAGCAAACTTCTTATATCTGGAGTCCACACTCCACACCAACTTGGTGGGTTTTCTTGGAATAGAACTGAGCTCCCTTCTTGAAGACTTTGCATACCTCTTTGCAGAGTATGCAGGCAAGTCTCTTCTCCCCCTATTTTTTGAGAAATGTCAACTCACCAGCTAGAGTTGAGGAGGGTACAAATGCCTAACAATGCAGCAAGAACACAGTATACACCAGGTAGCCTCAACTGGAGATGATCTCAACCAACTGCAATTGTCTCACCTCTTCCTCCTCTCGTGTTGACTTCCCCTTCTTAGCCATTTGAAGCTCACTTCCACAATGTAGACTGACATACATGAGAGAGTTAGATTATGACACCTTGCAGAGATGTATACAACTGAATACATAAAACTGGATGTATCAGTATTCCCACACAGGTCCATAGAGTTTTCTTAAGATTCTCAACTTCCACATGGACTTCCATGACTTCTAACCACGGCCCTGCAAAGCTGGATCAAGCATTCTGTCAACATTCTTTGAGCTCTAACATGTCCATCTGTGCATGTTTCCACTGGTTTGTGCAGCACCTCCATCCACCCACACACAGTAAACAGTTCTACATCAAGCTTGAAGTTTTGACATAGTCATCATTTGTCTGTAGTCTGCACTCAAAGTGGGGCGTAATTATGAGTAAGAGGTTTCTCATTCTTGACAAACATATTGAAACAGTATTTGTGGAATGCAACAAAAGCATATAAAGCCAAAGGTTTTAATTCTCCTGAATGTTCAATAAAACCCTTCCAATTCAGTCTGGCTATTTAACTATTGATGCCTAGTTCTTTAAGGTGATATCTTTCACCTCATGCTGTGTTGTAGCTGCTTATTGAGCTCCACAGTTCTGTTAAACATCCTGAGAATTAGGAATTACAAAATGGTGAAGCACAGAAGTAGCTGATAAAAGCAGTTGATATTGTCAACCTGAAACCAGTTCTGAGAAAAATGAGTGACAAACAAAGTGGATACTCTGTTTTACCTCAACTTCAACCCTCCATTCTGGAATCTCAAATCTGCCTTCTCCAAGCTAACTTTGTCTAGGTGTGCTTGAATCTCATCAACTTCAAGATTAATCTTGATGTTCATTCCAGCATTATCAAGCTCTGACAGTAGTATTTTGTTGTCATGCATGGCATTGCTCAGCTGCATCTGAAGCTTTTCCACCTGTGAAGGAACTGAAGAACACACCAACTGGAGCATCAGCCTTGTGTCTGCGTGGATGCATTGTACAATCCACAACAGGAAAGATGCAAAGATACAACAATTCAGGGTACACAAGAATAAAATGTGGAAGTACACAATCAAGCAGGATTTTTTACAAATTCAAAATATTTCCAATTCAGAGAGGACAATCTCTGGTTCATTTGTGTAAGTTAAGTACAATTTCACTGGTGAAGTTTGAAAGAATGCCCACTTTTCTGCCAACGAGGCCGCCTCCTCTTTGTTTATACTGTTTGCTTCCAGTTTCAGAATAATCCTCAAGCTCTTGTTGCTTTCCCTCCTTCATGGGAAACAAAAGGTCAGGCTACATGTTTGACACAAAAGTAGGAGCATTAATAAACTAGAACAACCACATGAGATGAGTAATTAGGACATAACTGTCAGGTCTGACTCATGATCAAGTGTGACATGATGTCCATTTTCCACATAAAAAGAATTGTGGGAGCTGAAGTACTTGCTTGGCCTGTAAATCATTTCCTGCCCAGTAACTTAAATAGGACTTCATTCACACATTTGCTCTTACTGAACTCCAAAATATTCCAGGCTTGGTCAGCCACTAATGCTATAAACAGTAAAGATCCAATCTCAGCCTGTGAAGAAATCAGTTCTAGTGGCAAATATTTGGCTTGCAGTCTCAGTCACCAGCAGTGACCCTCTGGTGCTCCAAAGTCACTTTTGGTAGCAACCTTCTGCATGTTGCAAACTGCAGTTTCTTTTTCTTGACCCTGGACAGTAATCACATTCTCGCTCAGTGAGTTTCTTATTGAAAGCAACAGAGCCACATTTCATTTCAGACATTACAAACCCAAGTTTTGCATGAGTCCCCTGCCAGATAGAGCACTCCCCAATAAAATTCAATTCCATGGGAAGCTAATGAAAGAGAGCCAGGTCACAAAATGCTTCAAACACTCATGACACTGACGGTCAATTCACATGAATTGGCAGTAGAATAGCCAGGTTAGAATCTATTGGACAGACCAATGGGTAACGCAAGTTGACCATTGAGTTAGCCATTGGTCAACTCATAGGCTAACTGAACACCTTGGGATAAAAACACAAATGAAGAAACTGCAGGTCAAAAGTAGTTTTCTTAAGTTCCACAGTTTCATCTGTGATGACAACTGAGCCTTGGTATTCTCCATTGAACACTGCAATTACTAGCACGCTTTCCTGTTAGACTCAAATTACAGACTTCACTTTGGCCTCATTCTTACACAATGTTAGTGAAAATGTGAGAGTGTACCAGAGAAATTGTGGACAATGTATGCTACACGCCTAGTCCAACCACTGCTCAGACTTTGCCTGTGCCTTCTTCTCTTCTTGCAGCTCCAAAGGCGTTCTCTCCCTACCAAGTTCAGTCTGGGAGCCAGGACAGATAACATGGTCAACCAGATACTTTTCTCTTGTGATACTAAGCCACTCCAATGTCTGCAGCAAACACAACTTCTACCCTCACAACCCCATACTCTAGTCAAAAACTGAGCCAAATCTACACCTCCGAGTGCTCTGAGTGAGATTCCTGTGATTAAAACAAACATGAGGAAGACGACTCCCAGATCAGGTGTCATACGGATGAGATTGCAGAGAAAACTCCACAGCAACTCTTTGTTGTAAGCACTCCTCATCAGTTCCACTACATCAGAACCATCATACAAGAATGAGTTTTTGTCACATTTCCAGAAGCAATAGAATGACTCATTTATGATGCCAGCTAGCACTTCAAAGACAGAGCTAATAACAAAAATCAATACCATCCTTCCTAAAGCTGCTACAAGCTTGTGAGGGTAAGCTTCATTTCATTCCCAAATCAGGTGCCAAAGCATTCCATAACTTCACCTGTAACTTGGCACAAAGCTCTTCAATTTTCTTGTTTTGGCATTTTAACAGGGCCATATCTGTCATAACCTGCATCATACAACCTCAATGCACCACTTGTAACCAAGTTCAATTCACAATGCATGTTATCCCTTCAGAATCACATATTTTGCAACTTGGCACAACAACTTGCTGTACCTTGCATGCACTCCCTTCAGACACCATTGGACATTGGAGATTTATAAAGCACAGACTAAAGACATCATTGGATCTAATGATGTCTTTGGTCTGCACATCATAAATCTCCAATGTTGATGCTTGAGAACCAAATATTCTATCTGGATCCACAACCACAGTCAATCATGAAACATGAATAAGACCATATGACCAAGTGGTCCTGGGGTCCTGTCTCCTTGGATAAGTTTAGATGTATAGTTGAGAACATTAACATTTTGTGTAACACAAATGGGAAGAAGCTGCCTTACTCCATTTGGAAGCAAGGAACTCAAAGATGGAGACATGGTGCAAAGAAATCAGCCATGATCATATTGGGCACCACCACTGTTACAAACCCCATTTGGTCTAGATTTGTTTTTCTAAACCAGACAGTCCCAACAAAGCTTCTAAATGGGAAAAAAGGACGTATTCCATATGATCATACAACCTTACAGCAGTTGCAAGCCTCAAAACAGAAGTTATACGACCAGTGAAGGGTGAAAAGAAACATTACAAAACATCTAAAATTTTCTGTCTTCACCAATTTTTAGCAGCATTCATTGTGGATACCCAAAGGACAATGTATGAGGAAGCAAACTCAGTGCTGACACCTATTGTGCAAAGTTTCTTTTCAACTACAAGCCGGTGGATTTCAGCTGCTCCCCAAGATTAAGAAACAACTAGATTGTCACACATGGGACAATCATTCAAATACTTATAGATAAATAAATAAAGGAAAAATACCCGGCAAGGGAACAAGAGAAGAAAAAAGAAAGGATCAAAGTCCAAACAAAAGACCACACTGAAAAGCACCCAAAAGTGTAGAACTCGCAATGGGGAGCCCTAAAAGGAGAAATCAAGAAACGTAGGACCTAAACCCATCATCAATAGTACAAAGCAAGTTGTGCAAGGAGATGAATGAAAAACCTTGAAGGACACCAAGCTTAAAAGAAGCCCCTCTTGTTACCACAATTGCTCATCGCAAGATAATGGCAGTTTGAATTTTTTGAAGAGCCACCAACACCCTCTACCTATAAAATGAATTTAAAATCAAAAGAGGACCTTTAGAATCCTTTGCCAACCATGCCATGTTGACACATTGATGAGGAAGTCATTTGCACATAATATAAATATCTAAATACTTTTACTATTAAAAGGATGAAATCATTTTTAGGGTGTCGATCACAATATGACATAACCTTTACTTGAGTTGCAATTCTTGCCCATTCTTTGAAAAGAAGCGACTTGCAAAATTAAATTTGTGCAAGTTGGGTCAACAATGACTACATCTGCCAAAGTTTGAATACCATTTGGTGTAAAGACAATATCTACTCATCCCACAATGACTAAAAAGATGGCACGGAGAAAACATGAAACCCAACATCCCTAACAATGGAATCTCAAATTGCATCATGTGTGGTAATGCAATCTCCTCCATGAACACAACAAAGTAAATGTATCAATGTCAAATATATGGGTTGGCCACATATGCATTGAAAAAGTCCACAAGTTGTAGGATCGAGGAGGTTCAATCTAATGCATAATGTTGAGGAGAAAATGTCAAAAGCCATCCTTAAAGATGGGATGATTAACCGGATCAAAAATTAAGCATTCAAGCCTAGGCTTGCGTAAGATTTTAACCAAATGTGATGTGAATTTGAAGACAATTTTAAAAAGATGTTGGAAAATGAATGTTCATGTTTGCTTTTTAAAATATTTTCTTAAAGACAATTTATTCCTCTCTCTGCCAGTTATTCAAATGAAAGGATGAAAGTTTAAACAACTAGAGCTAAAAGGTCACAAGCCCATTTAAAGTAAGCCTAGAATGAGAATGAACCTAAATTATTGGCCTTTATATGATAATTGGGGCAAGAGACCTCTAGTGTCGCAACCCTAGCCTTAGGCCTACAACCAAAGCAAAGGCTTGCAAAGGTGCGGGCCAAAAAAGAAGCTCGGGAGTCACATCTCATGCTCCTAGGAGTGTAAAAGAGTGTGAAGAAATGAACCTTCACACTCCCAAATGAACTCCCACTTTGGGAATTGAAATCCCGTTGGACTCCTGAATTTTTAGAGAGTGATTAAAGGCGTCAAAATTCATTGGATCGAAGAGTTCATTATATCATTGAAAATCTTTTGAAACATAGATGTTTGAAATGGGCTCGCATGATCCATTTGGACATTGAAAACACAAGTTATGGCCAAAAGAAAGGTCGAAAGTCAAATTGGCAATTTGATTCCCACCCATTAAAAGTCAGGAATTGACTCGATTTCCTTGCGTACAAGTCGCGTGTGACATATCGTTAGAAAGCTCTTGATGAAGGTTACAACTTTGCTTCAGACTTCATTTCAATTGAAGGTTTGCACACAAAGTCATGGGCCCCCAAAGTCGTAAGAAACCCAATTATGGGAATTTCGAAATTCCCATTTAGGAGTAAAGACAAAATGACATTTGGGTGCTAGTCCCGTGGCCAAGCACATAATATTTTATTAAAAGGAAAATGGTGGTGATTTCCCCCAAGTTCGAGCCATGGTGAATCTTATGAATTCGGGTTTGCCCGTGGCTCGTTCATGCACCAAAGTATTACAACTATGCACTAACCAACTTGTTGTTTGGTTTGTGCAAGTCTGTGTGAGTAAATGAAGTGCTTGTCAATCTTCCTAGTCCCATCCCGGAGCTCTAGCACACACCTCTACCCCTAAAGTGTTGCAAGCCAAAGAACGCACCCCTAACTCTTTCTCCTTCCGTTGTTTTCGCCTTTAGACTTCTTCTCCTTTCGTTGTCTTCACCTTTAGACTTGTAGTTGAATCCATCAAAGAGCTTAGGGGTGCATCATCTAGTTCCCCAAATATGTTGCCAAGGCAATAACCTTCACAAAAATAAAACCTATCCCACCTTTAAATACGGGAAGAAAAGCTTGCTAACAAACTAAAGGAACCTCATAACACTCCAAAAAATTAAGCTTTAAGAATTTCCCAAACTTGTGAATGAAGGTTCAATCAAAAGAGGCTAACTAACACCGGAAATCTGAAAATGGGAAGAAAAAAAAAAACTATGGGCAAAACAACGAATGAAAATCCCAAATGTCATTTACACATCCCCCAACATAGTAAGAGCACCTATGTGTTGAATATCATTGTTTAAAACATCCTTGAAAAAAGAGGATGTGAAAGAAAAGGATCCCAAAGGAACACCCAAAACCCTAATGCTTTTGACAAGGGTACAAAAACTTGATGGAAGTGAAAACTCTAAAGGTAATTCTGAAGGAAACCAAGCAACACACTTGTGTAGTTAAATCACAAGGCCTACCAAATTTAACTAAAAAAAGGAATGATGAAAAGCTTGATATACAACTAAATTAGGCCCAATGATGTGAATGTCATTTACAATGAAAGGAAACAAACAAGATGAAAAAGGCCAACCAAACTACCAAAGGCACAAAATGAATTAAGGCAAAAAGAAGAATATTTAAAGGATCCCTTAACGGGTGCCAATGGAGGATTAAATAACAAACAAATTGCCTTTAAAGAAGTGGTGACAAAATTAAAAAAAGAATTGTGAAGCATAAAAAAAATAAATGAAAGATATGCATTGAAACAATTGCCCATCTACTAACACACAACTCTTGAAATATAACCTTACCAAAAACAGGAGTGAAAGAATTTGCAATGTCTACTTACAACACCACCCAAACAAAGATGAAAATTTTTTAATTGTTTAAATATTGTGCGTCATCACTTTACAACCTCCCCTAACTGCGACCCCAAATTGGTGGAGGACAAGTGAACTAAAAAAGCATCACAAAATTGAAAACAAAAGATCTTGTTGACCAACTAATAATACTTACCATTTGCAAGGAGGCTATGAACATCAACCATTACACTAACCAAATGTGTAAACCTAGCCACTAATAATGATAAAGCCAGAAGCATTGCAAAGTGCAATTGAATTGGGACCAAGGTTACAAGGATTTAACTTCACTGGTTCTAGCTCATGTAGTGACTACACCCCATATAACCAATGAAATCTTATTCTTCTCTATCATCATCTCTTCTATACACAAACTCTAACTAAAACCTAAGATTGAACACAAAATCTCCACTTTCCCAGAAGACAACACACTCCCGAAGATATTGATCGCCTCCAATGCAAAAGTGAGAAGGACCAAGAGACCTTACACTTGTGAAATTTGAAGATGAAAGCGTTGCAAGACACAAAGTCGATTTCCGTCTTCCTCCTAGCCACCAAAAATAAAATTTAAAATTAAGTGCGAAAGTAATGTGCATGGACCCTGTTTGTAAACAGCTATAGTACTACACATTGAACTGTTTTTTCAGTCAAGAAGAGTAAGAAAACAAATTTTAGAGCACCAAATCCAGTAATTTCATTGGCCTGTAAAAACATCTTCAGACCTATACACCTATTCTGCTAAACATTTAAAATAATGATCCCTTTCTATCATTTTCATTGATCTTCTAAAATTCTCACAAACTGAACAAACCCTGTTACACATTAATCTGTTAATCCTCTCAAGATAATTAAGAAAAAAAGTTCAGACCACCAAATTCAGTAATCTCATTGGCCATAACATTTGCTCTGCACACCTACACAAAAGTGTGTTCACCACCCTCTACATATTGATGTACATACTGATGTATACAGATAGGGTCCTAAAAGATGTTAGAATTTAGTTGAGCCTAATATGTAGGTTTAAACTGGTGTTGGCCAGTTCTGGGTTCTCAGCCATGTCCAAGTCCAAGAACCGAAGCTTGGTGGCTCTACATCAACCCAAAACTGACCAAGAACTGAACGGGACGGGTCCTAAGGGTATTTTTACAAGGTGCAAGTCATAGGTTTAGATATTTGTTAGGATCTTAGGTTTAGGGTTTACAGTTTTAAGGTCCTATGTTTAAGTTCTAGGATTCTAGAGTCCTAGGTTCTAGTCCTAAGCTTTAATATATAAAAGCATCTATAATGGTAGCACTAAAATGGCATTTACACAAATATGTTATGATATTTTTTAGGTTGTTTTTTTATGTTAGATGGAAGCCCAAATAAGGCCATGTGTGGGTGTAGATCATTGTGGACTGATTGTTTTTTATGTTGTTTCTTATTGTTGCCCTTGGGAACATGTTAAGGAACACTTAAAGAACTTTAAGAACCCATTGAACAGTCAAGAGAATTTGATGGAAACACAATGAAAACTTTTTGTGAACTTGGTGGCAACACTTTAGGAACTCCATGATCAGAGAAAATCAAAACTAATGAGAAATCAACTTTCAAATTGTCCCCAAGAATAAGTCAAAATTGGCCCAACCGAAACCCAAGACAAGAAGTTCTTGCCAAGGAGACCTGTCCAACAAAATTTGACCAGCCTCGAAACCACCAGAAATTTAATTTTGAAAATATTTCATTGACCCACAACAAGAGGGTCTTCCATTTTTTGTCAAAACTCTGAACTGGGACCTTGTAGGTTTGTGCCTAGGTGCAAAGAAGAAAAAAAGTGTGGCCAATGGGATTTTTGAAATCTGAGCCTTGATTTGTTGGGCCCTGCCCCCACAGGAACAGGACTATCACGTTGGATCCAACTTTTGGAAATTTCACCTTATTAGAACCAGTTTCACATTGGGTGAATCAGTTTCTTTGGTGAAAGTGTTTAGACTATCTAGATTGGAACGGAGTGTTTTGGTGTTCAGAGTGTGGACACAGCAGGTAGATGCACAACATCCTATCTATTGGCAGGGCCAGCGTGTTTGTGGTGCCTTGTTTCTAAGAGTTGCCTTCGTGAGCTACCCAGCACTTACATGGTGCATGCAAAAGACATGCAAATTCCAAGGAGCTTTTAACAAGAATTTGATTTTCTTTTTTTTGGGGGGGCACAAGTGGAAGAAATCATTGCAAAAAAGGAACCAGCATAAGAAAACTTTTATCACATCATGACTCATTCTCTGATTTTACTCAGAGAGTTTTACCAGGGTGCACAAACCCTAACAAATTCTGAATACAATAATTTCAACCTTGTGACCTCCTCTTTGAACTAACAGACATCGTTATGGCACATCACGGGTGTTGTTTGTTGGCCTTGCCTACCAAGGCAAGGATATTGTGTTTAGATTCATTATAGAGTATAGTAGCTTAAGGGATTTTACCCCCTAGGTGGTAGGTCTGTTTTTATATGAGATTTTTGAAAGATGATATTTTGGCTTGTGTTGAAACTTTTGAAACTTGAGATTAGTTAGAGTTATGATATCTTGAAGGATTTTGATTTCTTTTAGAGGATTCTTTTTGAAGATTATATTTTGGCGTGGTGAAATATTTGAATTTTCATAATTCTTCTTTTGCCTTAAGATGCTTTTTTATGTAGATGGCAAGGCCACAGTGTGTGACACACCCCTTGTTTGAACTGGAGAAATTTCGCAAAAAAAGGAAAATCGAAATAAAAATTCAAAAATGAAGTGATTTTGGAAAAAATCAACAAAACTCACCAGATTTCTGTATTTTGTTTCTCAGAAGGTTGCCGAAAATAAAATCACAAAATTCCTTAAAAAATAAACTGGCCCTCAGTTTTTGAACACCTGGCCTTTCTCTGGGGTCCTCAAAGTCCTTACTCAGCATCAGCACCCCATGAATCATAAACACTGCCTTCAAAAAATTTAGTGTAATTGGACGGGATTGTTACACAGCACACTTTGTCCTCCACTGTCTCAAGGGAGTTTCAAAAACTGAACACCTGCAAAAAAAGGCATTCCATTTTTTAAATGCTCCCAAAAACAATTCTTTGAAAAAAAAATTAAAGCAGTTATTTATGCTCGGTAAAGCCCTTGATGAAGCTGTCAGCCATGGCTTAACCAGAATTGAGCCTGCTCAGCTCCACCTCACATGGGCCCTTACTCTAGTAAAGCCCTAGGGCTCAAGGTTTACACTACACTTCAGTTGTTAAATGCCCTTTCCTCTGGCCCACATCCCCCCTCCCAAAATAACAAGGTGTGTTATGTACAACGGCCCTGTCATTAATGTAATATCAACAATCTATATTGTATGATAAATTGGTCTTAACTAGGTAAAAAATAAAAAATAAATCTACTTTAATGTACATCATCATGTTGCTGTAAAAGAAAAATTGTCATTATTATTATTTTCATTTGTTACCATCACATTTGTTATGAAGAACCCAAAAGGGATCTCACATTAACTGATCACATGTTCTAGGAACCTTTCTTTTTTTTAAATTTAAATCACCAAAACAAAACCAATAAACATGATTTTCAATTTTTTGAAAATCTAATGATTTTTTTCTCAAAAAACAAAAGTGGTCAAATATTCTCTTCTCATTTTGTTTTTTCACATTTGTGCAGAATTTCAAATCAGAAAAAGAAGAAATGTGTATTTATGTGTATTTGAATGTTTTCAATCACATTGTCAGATTTTGAAAGAATTACATAAATTTTGCATACGATGGGTGTCAAAACCATTTTTGAAGAAAGTAGTTTCATATTTAGTTTTGTGGGTTATGGATTAGTTGCTTGGGGCTGGGTGCACATTTGAGAAGGTTTTTGAGAAAACAAAATGTAAAAAGTGAAATTTTTCCAACCAAATTAGGATGAATTATCTCACCTAGTTTCTAGGGGGTAAAATCCCTTGAAGCTACTATACTGATTCTCAACACAATATCCCTGCCTTACAAGGCATGGCCAACAAATTACATGTAGAGAAGGGGAAATTGACAAGTAGGTTGTTCATTTTGCCATTTTTCAACAAAAAATTTATGAAAATTTGGCAAGTTTTTGCTTTGTAGTGTAAATTTGACTAACTTTTTGTTAAGTTTTACCACATATATATATATAACAATGTTGACAAACCCTGTCATGCAGGGGACAGTTGCGAAATTTCGCCAAAAAGTGGAATAAAAAAATTAAAAACTCGAAAATGAAGTGATCTTGGAGGCTTTCCACCCCTAGAAATGATGAGGGAAAAATTAGTAAAAATCACCAGATTTCTATATTTGGTTTTTACTGTGTAGCCATGAATATAGAACATTGATTAAAGCTTCGTACTCCACATCTGGTTTATAGCCAGATTTGGCTCAAAATTCCTATTTATGATCGCCATTTTTTCCTAGATCTTTCTATGGATCAACGTCACTTATGCTACATTAAAAAAGCATTAAAAAAACCTCTGCTCGGGATGGATGATTGGTTGGTCGCTTCACTGCACGAACGATTGCACTGCTGTGCCAAGAAGGTACATTCTCGCAAGCTGAGTTTTTCCCGTCATAGTTCTCGTTCTCCACTCACGCTGTTTGCGATCTGCGTCTGGATTTTGGAGTTTCAGAAACTGAAGCTTAGGCAACATGGTGACGCCCGTGGTGGGAAGGCCCTTGACGCAGGTGGCGTTATCGGAGGCGCGTAGGAACTGGCCCTTCGTGTTCGGCTTCGCCTTCACCACGGGGCTTATCATCAAGCTCTCCACCAGCCTCGACCGTAAGAGTCTAATCTCTTTTCCCTTTGTCTTTGAAGAACACGGTATCCAATAGGGTCACCGGGCTCGTCGTGACGGTGGGGGCTAACTGGTGCTCTAAAGTTTGAGAGCCTAGAGAGGTGTTTGAGTGCTAGGGAAGCTGGAGGTGTGGGCAATCAATCACTAGGTTTGTGATTACTCTGGTGGTACATAGTTATGATCCTCTAAAAAGGAAGCAATAGTCCTAGGGTGGATGGTTTTTTAGCTCTTGTCTGCAAACTTGGAAGACGCAACTTCTTGTTCTGCTTCGTCCGGGTCGCATCTGCGATGTAGGTCTTGACCTTGTCTGCATCTGTACTGCTCGCCGTGTCCATCCTTCTTATGTAATCGGATTTATGGGGATTGCGTTTGGATTCGCTCTATCTTTTGTTCATGTCTTCCTGAAGATTTTCAAAGGTCTTCTCTACGCAACGGGTTCTCTTACTCTTACATACCTCTCATCCGATTTTTGCTAGCACTATGATATTCTCTCTTGTATGATGGGATCACTGGACTGACCCATTCCAGTTCCCTGAGTAGGACTAGGACTAGACACAGAGTTGTAGTAGCATGACTCTAGGTTGTAGGGTTGCAGATCTTTTTGTACAGAGGTATAAGAGCATGGATTCTCCAGGTGATTGCTTCCATGATGGCATTTACCCCTTCTTTGTAAGCTCTGTATCTTTCATCTAACTCCATGTTCCTAACCCTCTTTCCAAACACGACCAGGCCAGTTCTTCACACATAGAAGACATGTCTCCAAATATGCATGAAAGTCTAGTCCTGGAAAGTGGGGATGGTTCTTCTGCTGCAACTTTTCTAGGAACTCAGCTTGTTTGAATTTATGGCAGTTTGTTACTATGACTTATGATCATCCTGATAGTCTGACATTTTTTGAGTGACACACATAAGGGGTTGACGTACTCATTGTTGTGCTGTTGTGGAGCATGCTCTTCAATTTCATGGACATTCTTTCTATGTGTGGAGTTTTCCAGAGAGTTGACTGCTGTGTGGTGCATGTCTTGTCTGTGCAGCTAAGGAGGCCCAGAAGTCTCCATTCATCAATCCAAATGCTCACAGGTATGGGTTGGGAACTCTCTTATCCAGGGGTTTTACCATTGTCTAAATTCATATGTTGGGTGGGAGCTAGTAATGTTGTGAATCCTGCTTGTATTCTTTAATGAGTTCAGTCATAATCCTACTTCCAAAGTGGAGCAAACATGAGATTCTCACTTGTTAATGTTGATATAAAATTTGGATGACAGATATGCTTTACTTGTTTGCTTTAGTTCGCTGAATGGGTTTTCCAGAATGAAGTTGTAATGTGTTTACAAGGAAATACTTTGAAGATTTACAGGTTCATAACTGCTTGGCTGCTGTGGGTTGTTCTGCACAGATGAAGGATGCATACTATGACCCAATGGTTTCTTTGCAAATTGGACTTCCATTTTAGTGTCCCTGGATGCTCTAATGAAAAGTATGAGCAATTGAGATTGAGGTGGGACAATTTCACAGGTTATTTTAATTCTTGGATGGGCCATACGTGTGGCTTAGAAGTTGCATGACATGATTGAAAGGTGCAGAATCCTTTTGACCATTTTCACTATGATGTACTGAATATTCTGTTATCATAATTCTGAGGCAACTGTCTGTGTTGGGAACAGTTGGCCTTGAATAATGGAGCTGAATTTTTCATGTTGTGTGTTGTGGCAGTGTCTTGCATGCACATAAAGTATCTAAGCAGACACATCCTTCTTTGTTTCCATTTTTTTAGATGTTGTGTTTGACTCTCCCAGTGACCATATTGGATGAGTGGCAGGTATTCTGTATAAGACTTGTGGGAGGCAAGATTGTTTTATTCTCAACTCCTCATAGGAAGGAATTGTTGAATTGTTCTAGCCAATTTGAAGATATCCTTACAAAAGGAGGTGGACATAAAAAGAACTCATATTTCAGGATATGCACAATGAGTTGTCACACTTCAGAAGACTTGGTGAAAAATTTGAGGCCAGTTCGTGACTGCCAATGTCCTTGGTAGTGCCAGTGCATACAGGGCACTGCTATAATGCACAGTGCTTCCTCTCAGCAATATGACTAAGTGCAGATAAGATGTCTATGGATGTAAATTTCTGAGAAGACTCACAGTCCTGGCTAACCACTTGGTAAATTTCAAAAGAAACATTCTCAGAAGCTTTGTTTGAACTTCTTCTACATGAAAAGATTGCAGTTTGACACTGATGATTGACATGCCATGGCGGCTGGTCAGAGCCAGTAGCCAGCAGTATTCAATGAGTCAACATGCATGAGCAACATAAAAACACAAGAACGTGGGAGAAACAGTGCTTGCAACCCACTACAGTGCAACATCCTCCTTTGTCCAGGATTTTCCCCTCTGGTGAAATACATGTATAGAGATTTTATAAGAGTGGCCATGGATCACTTTTTTTTCTTCTGTGGCAACCTTTGCACCACAACCTGCAAATTTCAAAAACATATATGTTACTATTCCTACTTCTTTCACTCATTGGACTGCCCCAAGCCATTAGTCCCATTCTTTGTTTGCATTCAACTCTGTTTAAACAAGGATTAAGCAGAGAAACAAAGAATCACCACACCCAGGGTTTGGACTGTTTCTTGGTTTGCAAAGAAACAACCAACAATTTGCAGCAAGGATGTAAATGTAACATACCTCCCCACTGTTTGACTTGTCTCCCACAATTGTTTGACAAGAGAGTCTCCACGTTTCAGGCTTCTGCAAAGATAATGCAACCACAATCTTTGCTTAATAAATTCATCTTTAAAATCGTGAACCTCAAGTGTTCAAGTTGCACTGAAAAATCACATCTGCAAGTAACTGGAACTCTTTGCTGTCATAATTTCTAATGAGGAAATAGGCTCATCTTCTGATGTACACAAGGACAGTGAGAGGGTTCATACTTCCAGAAAACAGTGGCAAACAAAATACCACAACATGTCTCTACATCAAACATATACTTATGTGCTTGTTGAAGCTAAGAGAGACTTCAATATGCCACCCTTTCTAGAAGCTGCCTGAAAACTTAACCTGCACACAGGAGTCCAAAAGCAAAAGAAAAAGGGGAAAACACCTTCTTAAGAAACTTATACTCAGCATCAGTCCGCTCATTCAACAGGTCCTTCCCTTCCAGAATCTGCTGACATAACATCCACACAGTGCTTTTCAATCTCCTACATTGCAGAACGTGTGTACACCTAGTAAGAAAATGCAGTCATGTTCTGCCTTGTTTACCCATCACCTCTAAATGTTACGGAATGACCATGTGTGCCACTGGCAAACATTACTTTATGCAAGCAGCAGTTCAACTGCGGTCTCACCTCCACAATACACGTGCCACAGCTGCCTCCTCCTCCACAATTCATAACTTTCCCCTGACAATAACAGAAACAGTTTCAGAAGAGGTTCTACTTCATACTCTGTTGCTGCTTCAACCTATAGTCAATACATCTACTACCAGTCAGCTTGAAGCTGCAAAATCTGCAGAGAGTGATAAGGGTGTGCAGTTGTAATGTGCTAAGAGTCAACATGTCCAGTTCTTTGATTTGCAACCAGTGCTAGAAACTTGCTTCCGTAAACTGTCAATAATCATAGTTCAGGCTATGGCTAGAGACCAACAAATTCTCTTTGAAACTCCTCTCAATTCTCCACCATTAAGGCATAGCCTCTTTTGACCATGATCCACTCTTCTTGCAAGCGACAAAGGTTGCCAAAGTCATTGCTCCACTTCTCAAAACCCTCTATATTCCATAAGGGGCAATTATAAGAGTAGGGTTTTGCTCCAAGCAAGGTAGGAGGACCAGAAACTCACATAGAGTCCATAAAGCTCCAGCTTGTTATCTAGTATGATAGTCCTCAGCAATTTCTCTCCACTTACAACAGAAGTCATTGCTTCTTCATCACCCACCTCTGGCTAAACAGCATGCCAACCAAACTGTAAACAGTGAATTAGGTCTGAGCAATACAAGTCTATCTGTGTGACTCGCATCACAACTAGCTTCATGAGACGCACATGCAACTTCCTCTATCTCCCTGGCACTTTACAGCATTGCAGCTTCAGCAAACAAAACGAGCATAAATCAGGACTCAATGTTTGAATTTAATTACCCTGACAAACAAACATCTGAAAGACAAGGAGCCTGTCAGTAGTACTCTATCTCAAAACCTCTGAAGCTGGAGTGCTACCCCACTAGGTATTCCCTTCAAAGAAGAAATCAGTGATGCAGGTCCAGGCTAAACATGTATCTTAGAAACCCTAGACATTGAAAACAAGATGCAGAACTCTTTCTTCCCCGACCTAATGCGCAATTGTTGAGGGCAAGATGCTGAAATTCTCAGGAATTACAAAACAGAGACAATTAATCACATCTATCTTAGAATCAGTGATGCAGGTCTAGGATAAACAAGTACCTTAGAAACCCTAGAAATTGAAAACCCTAGTCGTTGGAACAATTGCTAACATTAGGAACCCTAGAAACCCTGAGTCGTTGAAAACGATTGCTAGCTAGCTCCTATCCTCCTCGACCTCACACCCCCAATTTAAGGGCAAGATGCAGAAATTCTCGGGAATCGCAAAACAGAGACGATTAATAAATCACATCTATCTTAGAGTCTCCCGGCACAAACGTTCCTCTACAACGCATTGCTAAACAAATCCGATGGAGGACACTGGGCAAACAAAGACTTTTGTTCCGAAAACATTTTCCTCCAATTGAGCTTTGTACATACATTCTTCTCACTTACCCCAATGAAGCGAAGCGAAATGATGGGCGGACGTTGCTCCTCCATAGCCGGAGCTGACGTAGAGACTCCTCCCTCGGAATTAGATTTTGCACACAACAGTTTGCTGGAGCAACTGTTTCTGAGAGAAGGCCACAGTGTGCGATGTGGTCCACGGCTGCCTAAAACGCTCACGAAGGAGCCATTGTCACAATTGGTGGAGACACTGCTCCTGGACGATAGCGTAAACGACTGCAACGACGACAATGCCATGGCAAGTCGCGTGCCTAGGTGCGTGCGCGAATTTGTGCGTGCGTGGTTGTGGGAGGAAGTTAAGAGGAGAGCTGTAAGCAAAGCTTGATGAGCTTTGGTTTGCGTGGCGACCTAGGATCCATTCATACTCAGGAAACGATAGCCAAAAACCCCAAAGAAGATAAAGAAAAGAAAAAACATAAGAATTTTCTTTTCTTTAATGAAATACCCCTACTACATTCACACATGCAGTTTTTTTTTTTTTCATTTTTCGTGGCGACTTTTTTCCATTTTGAGAAAAACACTTTGAATAAGGAATTTTGTGTTACAATTTCCCTATTTTTTGGGAAATTTTCATTCACCAGAAAATCAAATTTTCAAAAAAAACATTTGCTAAAGCATCACCTCAATTGCAGGCCTCAAACATAAAAAGGGTGCTTGAGATATTTCTAGTTTCATGTTTTGAATACTGTCAAATTTGGCTAAACATTCTTATGGATGATTCACAGTTCTTTCAGCAACACCACAAATTTGAGAAAGAGAACACTGCATGCACAGCTTTTGGCACTAATTAAAATGTATTTCCTTTTCCTGCATTTTCGAGATTTTGAGGAATGCAAACACCATCCTCAATATTGAAAGGAAACATCCGGTCTATTGTAGTTTGCGTACATGGCATTCCAACAAGTTTCCACTTCAGCAGATGGACATTCCACTCCAGCTTGAAACATCATGGAATGAAGCCATCTCAAAAGCTTGGAAGAGTTTAGTGAAGTATATTACTACTTGTTTTCATATACTTGATTAAGAACTTGATTGAGAATCAAGTTCTTCTTGGTATACACCAGGTCAAGGAGAGTATTAAATTTGGGACTTTATTTCAGACATTCCTTTCATTTTTAACAAGCAAGAAAATGCGTTTATTAATCCTATCAGAATATTTACATTTGCACTCCGATCTTTCATTAATTAGCAACACAATCCCACATGCCGTGTTCATTGTCACCTCTCCTACTTCCAAGCTTTGAAGATCTCCATGCAATAATAAGGAATATTTGCTTAGCCTTCTAAAAAACTACTTGTCAAACATATGTGGCTGATTTGCATCCTTGGCACTTCAGGGATTTACATGTCCAACTCATACAACTCTAGAAACTCTTAGTCCATCCTCTAGAAACATAAAGAAAGATTTGATCAAATGGCTTAAGAACCTTGTTTAGACATACTCTTAAAAGGGAAGTGCTTTCAAAAATGCTGGTCTTAGTTGACAATACAACCTATGAGTTTGTACACCCGCTCTTTTACTCTTTGCTAGAACCATTTCGAATTGGGGAATGGCTATTTTCCATGTGAATGGCAACAGTGCTAGAAAATGGTGGAGCCATTAATTAGAACTTTCATCTGATGAATGCATCCATGTGCATGCCTACCAAAAAATGGATGGTTTTATGGGTGGATCAGAGGATGGACTATTCTTGAAGGCTACTTATGGCCTTTTCAAGCAACATGGTGTCAAAATTCACCAAGAAAGAGCAAGCTGCCAATACACAGATAGAATTAACAGCACAATTTCTCAAAATGCCCAAATATACACATACCTATGGGGGCGACAAAATCTACAATGACTTCCTGTTGTCTGCTGCTCTGTCATGAAACAAAGTCTCATCCCTTAATCACACCTGCCATACACAAATGGCTCATATAATTAGTCAATCACCCATTGGCCAAGAGTATACTGTTGCTTGCTGCTCTGTAAACAGCCTACACATAAAAATAATTAGCTGAGGTTTAGTTGGAACTAGGCTCACCACTAAACTGGCTTAAGTTCAGGATTAAGAACTAGCATGACACAGAAAAGTACACTCAGAGCAAAGTTGCAAAGACTTGGATCACTTGCCTGGCACACTAGGAACCACCCTTTTTTTCAAAAGCAATTTTTTTCCAAAAAGAAAAATAAAAAGTAAAAAATTCAAAAATGAAGTGATATTCAAAGGTTTTCCATCACCAGAAGTGAGGGGAAAAAAATAGTAAAAATTGCCATATTCCTATATTTGGTTTTCAGTTTGTAGCTACAAATATAGAAGGTTGGTTAAACAAATTGTATTTCATAGCTGATTTATAGCCAGATTTGGCTAAATCTTATTAAGGATGATCACAATTTTTTCTGCACCTTCCAATGGATGATGGCCACTTAGGCTACATCCAAAAAAACCTTTAAAATAACACTACTAGGAACCCCAAGGTGGTACCTACCAACAGTCAATCAATAGACACTATAGGATTTGTCTGGCATTTGTTACTCAGGTTGGGGTGGAGATATGATACCTTGTACTGCAATGGTGCTGGTAAGCAAAGAACCATCTTCAAAGCTGGTATCCCTGGAACAACTATCAATTTGTTTCTGTGCCTAGACCTGGCCAGCTCTTTCATTTTGTGGACTAATGGTCGGACCACTTTAGAAGCCTTATGTTTTCTCAAGCACCCAAGACTTTGATTGTCAAACACAGTAACAATTCCTTCAGTAACCTGTTCTGTAGTTTCAGATCTGGGTTCCAATTCTGGAAGCCTTGGCTTGAATGCCCCATCCAGGCTTGAATTCTGCACACACCCAAAAAAGATGAAAATAAAGAAACTCCCAGTTCAAGACCGTGTATCAAACATCAACCATATAGGTAGTAGGTTAATAATGAAGAGAAGAAAATGGGGAAGAATTAGGAAACTTGCAAAGGTTCTTTTTATTTTTCACAGAAAACTAATAACCCTCTTCGGCACAATACATACATACCTGAAACAAGAAAAATAATCCTCGCAGCAATGATAACTTCTCTTCTGTTCCAGTTGCTTCAGCCAATCTCAAAGCAAAGTCTGTCCCCATGTAACCCAAAACCTTCCTCAGAACCACAAACTTGAATGCTTAAAACCAACCACAAATACATCAGAGCACTTAATATCAAGAAGACTTCAAATATGGCACAAGGTCTTGCCACTAGAACTTGAAGAGATTGCCTACCTGGATACTGGTCCAAATAAGATGATCCTTCTTTCTCATTGCCTAAACAAATTCGATGCCAAAGGTCATCTTGGATGTTAGCCAGGTCCAGCATATCTGTGAGATGGTTTTTATCAAACTCCTGAGCTAGAACCGCTTCCAGCTTCCTGCTATATTCACTTCCTTGAAACCTCTTTGGTGATTCCTGAAACAACTGACCAAAGAGTTCATGTCACTACAAATCTTCACACAAGCCTCTCTAAATTGACTCATCTTTGTGCGTTTCACACTTGAAAGCTGAGGTTTTTGAGAAAGGGGGTCAGTTGTTTGGTTCAAGCAAGTTCAAGGCATTTTTGGGTCCTAAAATGCTCACCAATCCTTGCTGTGCGGACATTGGATCCAGCAATTTTTGGGAGGGCCAGGATCTCTGCAGAGGCCTCAAACCATTTTCCCTCATTTTGACCTGACTGTAGACAGGATTGCCAGTCCCTGAAGTTTGGGACACTGGACACTCCATACTGAGAATTGGCATTCTGCATTTTGAAGATATAGTTGTCTCATCAAGCAGTGAGGAAATGTTACCATGGTCATCAGGTTTGGTAATCCAGCATGCCTTTATCCTTGTATGTTCAGTTGCAGTTTGGTTAAAAGACCCAGTCATGGATTCAACCATAGACATTCCCTTTTCCTTCATAGAAGGGAAGTTGCCGTTGCCACTGTGTTTCATAATAGTACTAGGCTCTTCCACACTAATCCTTCCTGCCATTGCAGCCTGCACTGACCACACTGCTGTTGATGTGTCAGCAAATCTTTGGTTCAAGAGCTTGCTTAAAGAGGTCAATCAGAGTTGCCTAACCTTCAATAGCTGCCCATAACACAGAGCTGTCATTTTTTAGCATTGGGCCAGTACGAACATCATTCAAAGTGAAGTGTATTTTCAGCAAATGCAAGAAGTATAATGGACTGCTTTACAACTCAAAGCATGCAAGAACTCTAGAATTCATCTTGAGGAACATCCTAAAGACTCAGAAAAGTTCACTTTCTGCTTGCCATTTTTTGAGCACTGAACCACATGTGGACATTCAAACCAAGGCTGAGTACCTGAAACTGCTGCAGACGCTTTCTCTCCACTTTGGAGCCACTTTTGACCCGTGACTTTAAGTTTCTTGACACCAAATTTTCCAAGTCCAGACCTCACCAAATGCTCCATGTCCTCATCAGGCCAGTTTTTGCATGCAGAAAGATCCACCCAGCTGTTCTCTGATTCTATTCTATCCTCTCGAACATCTCCTGCTATGTTAAATTTTGTATGATCCAGTAAGTGCATGTGTTGCCACCCACACTGCAAGCTAGCATCGGCCGCGTCCCATTCATCTTTCACCTTGCTAAGGACAAGCCCACCCCCAAAACCATTGCAAGACATATCCTTGCATCCATCACAACATACAGTGCCTCCCATTCCTCCTTGCACTGTCCTGCCAGTCTGCTACACAGAGAAGAAGAAGAAGAAAAAGAATGTCTATGTTAAGGTAGAGATGAAGCCCCCATAGCATATAGTACTTGGCAAGTTCACCAATCAATTGAAGGTGATGATTTTCTGCAAATGAAACAAAGACTAACCACAGATGCTGTTTACCTTGCTCACATACTTCAAGCTTTCACCACAACCTGGATGTACAACAGTAGCTCCTGATGTTGATGTTGGTCTTATTTCTGTCTTGAAATCAATGTTCTTGACAGCTTTAATGTCCAAGTCTTGAATTGCTTCCTGTCGTCCAGAACGACCAAAGACAGTCCATTCATGGCCCTCTTTTCGTTGAGCAATAAGCTCTGGTGCATCACCCGTAACCAAGTGAATAAGAAAGTCATGGACATTGTCAAATCCAGCAGAACGTGCAGTCCATACCAATTGACCTGTTGGCATCTTCCCATCAGCTTTCCGACAGGGCCCACAATTGCAACTGCAAACCAACAATGATGGAACTGCACTCCTTAGCCCAAATTGCAGCTATTAGCATGCAACACAAAACACTTCAGCTGGAACTCAGATTTGTAGCATACCTTGTGTGTAAAAAACTTGCAAGTAGAAGAAACAAATCTTGTACAAGTAGAAGGAAAAAATCAGGGAATTTGTTAGGAGAAAATTTCCTCCCAGGGGGAAAAAGAACAGAGGAGCTAGAAAAGACATACCAGTTATCACAACCTGGCCCACAACCACCCCGGCATTTTGGACAAATCCACTTGAGACCTTCTGACATCTCTTCATGCAGCTTCTCGCCATTCCTATTCAGAAGACATGGTGCACAGTACTGAATTGGGCATAGCTTGCAGATGCAATGCAGCTCCACTGTCTTCTGACGGCACCAATGACAAGTCTGGCCCAGAATGGAATCATACACCCTGCCACTATGGATCCGTCTTCCTGGATTACTGTTCCTGTGCCTCTTCTTTGTATGAATCACAATGTCCTCTGCTGCCTCAGGTAATACAATCAATCCCATTTCATCATCATCTATTCTTTCTGATTCCTCTTTCACAGATGTCTGTCTACTTGTTCTCATGGTGGTCTGATCCCGAGTGTTGTCTGTCTCTGTGGAGTAGTCACTGCTGGTAGAGCATGATGAAGAAGGTGACTCTGAAAAGGTTTCAGGGCTTGGCCCAATGCATTGGTTTTGAACAGCAACAAGCTCATTCTCCTCCTCCTGGAGAGCTGGAGACTTGAGCAGATTGAAATTTGCCATCAAATTGTGGCTCTCAAGTGATAATAGCATCGCATTGTCTTTCTGTGTGCCTGCCAGCTGTCTTGCCCGCATCTTGAAGGAAATGACTGTCTCCTTTTTGTTGTTGTTGAACATGCAAAGTTTCGCAGGTTCCTCCAGCTCTACTTGCCTCCTCCCAACGTCCAAAGCCATTTGGGTAATTCCGTTTGAGTGGTGGTGGTGGTCATGGAGGAGGAGAGCTTGGTCATCTAAACCCCTAGAGTTCTTCCTTGCAAGAATGGGTTTTGCAAAAATGGGTTTACCAAGGGTTACTGATCTCTCCTTGTCCATGAGGAGTCCAGGAGGCCATGATGGGTTTGGAGCTCCAGAAGGAGCAAACAACATGTCTGTTGCCCTGAAAAGATTCCACCGCTTCTCACTACAGTTGCTGCTTCCAACAGAATTGTTGGCATTCAGATAGTTGGCACCACCATGTCCACTACTGCTCTCCGTGATTTCTTCATGTTGCGTGATCCATCCAGCCAGATTCTTTTGTGGGTGCCAACAATTTTGTTGTTGTTGGGTTGTATCCTGCATCATCATCATGGTATCAACATCATCATTGGATTTCTTGACCGATCGAAAAGCTTGCAATGTTTTGGCCTGCAATTTGCATGACACAGCAGGTCCTCGAAAATAGCGACCAGGAGGGGGAGGCTCCATGGACGGCAGGATGTATGCTCCTCCGGCGGACTCCTTTTTCTTTCGTTCTTTCTTGAGCCTGTTACGTTCCGCAGCTTCTTGCTGTCTTTTCTTGATAGCTCAAGAAAATTGTCCTCCAACAATATATTGCATGGGGTCTCTCTGGATGCCTGAAGCTCTACAACAAGAAAAAGTTGCTTGAAATTGATGATTTTGTGGCTTGGAAACTCATTCATGCAATAGCAACACCCCCAGCCTCCTGAGGGAAAGAAGACACTCAGGCAGTTCTGCAAGAGTTTTCTTCAAGAAAACCTTACTTTTCCAGTGCAGTTTCTTTTTGCATCACTAACTAATAACTCCTCATCATCGCCACCTCATGAATCTTCATGTCCAAGAGCATGAAACTCCAAAGCTCCACAAACAAGAAAGCTCCAAAACCCACCAACCCACCCCACCTCCCGGAAACAAAAAACTCCTGCACTTCGGCAACATTTTTCTTCAAGAATTATTCCTTCTTTTTTTCCAGTGCAATTTCTTTCTGCTTCACTAACTAAAAATTCGTCAACACCACCTCCTTCTTCTCGCATTCTACTCCCATGCACAAAACAAATTTCCTCCCAGCAAAATCCAGCAAACTAAGCACTTCCACACAAAACCTTCTCTCTCTCATCAATTCCTAGCAAAACCCAACCACCACCCCAAAAAGAAACAAACCCAACAAAAAGAAAGAACTTCAAGCTCACCATCTTATCCCCATTGATCTCCATCACTTCCAAAAACCTTTCTCTCAACAATTCCTTGCCAAAAGCCCCCAAGTAAACAAACCCAAAAACAAAAACAAGCCTTCAAAGCTCACTATTCTCTCTCCCCACTGATCTCTCCACCCCTCCAAAAACAACAAATCTCCTTCACAATCACCTTCCCACACATGCATTAATGATTTCCACCCAAAACTATCCAAACTGCAACAAGAAATTCCCGCAACCATCAAAGGAAGTTGCAAATGTTAAAACGACGAGAAAATCCGTTGCAAATGCGAAACAACAAAACGAAAGAAGGGAAGGGGGCAAAACAAAAACCAAACCCCCAGCCCCCAAAAAAAAGAAACACTCCGTTATAAAATACACTACTATGGTACCTTGTACGCGTAGGTATGGAGTAGATGGCCCATAATTCTTTCGTTATTATTGTTTTGTTTGGGGATTCACATGAAATTTTTCCATTTTTTTCTTTCATTTCTTTCCCATTTCAACTTTAGGTCAAGCACTTTAAATAGCCAATTAAATACATGCAACTTTTTTTTTGTTTTCAAAAATCTCAAATGTCATGTTGTCTAATAAATCCCACCATAGAAAAGTTTAAAACATGTTAAGCCTCCAGGTTCCTAGTGCAAGAATAATAATGAGGCCAAATAATAGGTCCTAATGGGAAGCAGTGTTTTCGACCCAACAAATTTTGTCATTTTTCCAGCATAAATATTGGGGAATTTTTTTCAGTTTTCAATTCCAACTAATAACATGGATTTTGTAAATTTTCCTAAACATGTTTCAAAAAATTTAATATTTTACTTGGGATAGATATTAATATTTTGCAATTTTGAAAAATTGAAAGTTATAAAAAAAATATTTGAAAGGAAGTTCTTCCTCATCAAAATAGATGACAAAGCTTGTTCATAGTTCATACCCCATTTTGCCAAAGATATATGTAGTCGAACTTGAATTCTAAGAAGTTTTGTCACATCCTTATTTGCAAACACTATACCATGAGTAGGTACATTAATGAAGATAGTCTTCTTTTTTCAAAGTAAAAAGAAACACACCAATATGAAAGAGTAATTTAAGACTTAAGTTATATGGTGATTAACACTCATGATTTTACATCATTATTTCATGGCCAAGAGACATAAAAAATTTCTTTGCTCACATAGCTCACAAGGTTCTAAGTTTTTGGGCACCAAATTTCCCCAAAAAAGAAAATTGGGTGTAGATAGGTAGGTGATTTTTGTCTGGGTGATACCGTAGCCTAGGGTCAGTTTCCACAATGACAAAACAAAAAACTTCTCTTTTGTTCGTAAAATTTGAAATTATTGAATTTTCCATGAACTCTTATGATATATTGTCACATTGGTAGTTGTGAAATTATTCAGAGTGTAGCCTAATGATAATTAAGATGATTTTTCAACATCTCAACTTCATATTTTCACACAAATTCATTTCATTATTTTGAGTATTGTTTAATGACTAAACTGAGCTTAGGGTAAGGTAATCTGAATTAATTCTAAATTTGTGTTTTTTTTTTTTTTTTTTTGAAGAATGGGAAGGAGAAGAAGGTAAATCTTAAATGAACCTTGATGTGGTGGTAGCTTTATATCTTGAATGTCAGTTATTACGGATCAGTCTTGAACTTGGCAATAGATTTATACTTATACACACATAATAATAATCATACTTTAGGACTCAGAGGCCTGCCTAATGAACTCTGAGGAAAGATATGGATGATCATAATCGGGCTCGCGACAAAATCATAATAATCACTTAGCACTCACTTTGTGAGCCTGATAACTTCATCATTCTCGTTCACTGTGTTGTTCACTTTGTGCTGATAACTTCATCATTCTTGTTCACTGTGTTGTCATCATTCTTGTTCACTGTGTTGTTCACTTTGTTGTAGTAGGTGGTGGTGTAGTGCGAACATGTCATGTATTGTATTCGGAGTTTCCCAAGTGCCAAATATAGAGGGTGACATTTGTTGCAGTTGCTGCAAAGGAATTGGCACCAGCTATTGGGAAACCCTAATTTTCGCCGTGTTTCTTTTAAGTCTTCCCAAATTGGTTCAAGGAAGGATGGATGGATGGCCTAGCAGAAATACTGATCATGTTCAAAGAAATTGAGAGCAACCCATGAAATGCAATGAGAAAGAGTGGTGCTACCAACCAGTTAGAAAGGAGGCATGGACACAAAGGGGCCTTTTTCAAAACACATTTTAGAGAAAGAATAACACATAAGGACTAGAGAAGCTGGAGCACAAACAACAGCCTACTCTCTTCCCTACCTACGCACCCACCCACCCATTGCTTACTTGTATATCACTTCACCCATCCACCTAACTACCTATTCATCTAACTCTCTATCCACCTATGCACTAAACCTCCCGAAAGGCAATGGAACTATGATCAATGAAGGCATCATAACAGATAGGTTATTTCCCCCAATTCCTACCCATGAGCCATCTAGAGAAGTGCCTACCAAATCCAACCTACTTTGCTACACTGACCTATCTCCTTGTCGATCTAAGTGATTCCACAATTGCCAAACACAATGTTGAAATGGAAAACATGAGGGCATAGCAACGATTTTTGTTATTTAAATTTAGAATTGTGTACAAGAGCCCCTAGTTAAAATATTTTCACCACCCATATGAGAATATTGCAAATGAATTAGATCTGTTTCTTTTTAGCCCTTTAAATAACCCCCTAGATAGGGTCACAATTAAAATAATTGTCACCACCCATATGAGGATATTGCAAATTAATTAGATTGTGTACTCTAACCCTAATTGGGACCTTCCTTGAAACAAGTTAAAAATTTGTTTATTTCAATTATTTAAGGCCACAATTAAAATATTTTGCATTGCCATGTAAGGGTATTGCTCACATTAGATGCACCCATCTATATTAAGGTATTGCATCTACAAGGCATAACCAAAAGTTTAGTCCAAGTAAGTTGTAGTACTTGCATGGATGCTGTAATCCAGTGCCGAATTTGGAATGTATGTGTAGATTGTAAAATTTAGCTCGAACAATTTCCTATGGATCCACCTCCATTTGGACGAATTAATGCACATTGTACAAAGGATCTTACTTATTTTAATTTTTCATATATTACGCACATAAGAAAATTTGGAGGGTTTCCCCAAACATTTCATGACAATAAAATTTTTAAGCACACTTATTTTAATGTTAATCAAATATAGAGCAAAAAAAAATAAAGTAGGATTTTAAATCTCCTTCATTTTTAAGGACATACATGAAGTGAGTTCAATTGATGCATTCTCTTTTGAACAAGAGTCAAAGCAACTCCCAATTCATAACAAGAAGTATGAATTGTTTTTTCCTTATCTCATTCAATTAAGTTTTTTTTTTAATCTTTTTATTTTTTTCCTCATAATTAACTAGTTTTTAAACCCAAGTATTTTCATTTGATTTATTTATTCTCCTTCAATCATTTGTATATTCTTGTTTTTTTATTTTATAAAAGTGTTTTATTGTAAGGCTTAAGGTTTTTTCCCATGATTAGTTAGGGCTCATCAATTTTTCCCCCACCTGAAAATTTGCAATGTGGGTGTAAGGTTTTAAGGTTTTTAGTTCTTTTCAATGTGCAATTTTTTTCCTTGTGGAAACATTGGTTGGATAGGGTTCATAGTGGATTTGACTCATTATAAATTGGGTGTAATTCCAATTTGCAGCTTCAATAAGCTTTGTGGAGGTTGGATCTTGATTAGGGAATAGTGAATACAACTTCCCACTTACCAAATAACAAAATTGCCTTTTTTTTCTTGTAGGAATTAAGATTTCATTTTTATTCACAAACTGTTAAAATAAATAGCTTTCTTCTTTTTGGAAATTGTAAATGATTTGTTGGGTTTTAAATTATCTCAATTGGACTATGTACACATATGGTAAATGATGGGTTATATGTGAAAATGTTGTAGTTAATATACCATGACTCAAAAAGAAATATTGACATGAATAGGAGGCACTTATTCTTGCACAACCAAATATTATGTTTTTCATAGCATGGAATGAATTCCAATGTATCCACCCATTTAGATTCAAAACCCAACAAGGTCACATTTCTCCAATGTCAACTTGGTGTGGAAAAATGGGTTCAAGCAGGAGGCTAGAACAAGGTGGCAATTGAGGTTGAATATATCCCCCATGCAAAAATATTGGAGTTTTTGAAGCGTAAATGAAGAGATATGCAAATCCCAATCAAATGAAACAAGAACAATAACTTGGCCTCACAAGGAAAGGTCAAAAAGCCAACAATCAATAATCACCTTAAACACACTTGATATATTACAACAACCCTTACCAAGGATTCTTGACATTTTGCATTTTATATCACATGTCTTTGTTTCAATAAATTTAATTGGATGTATGTCTTGTAAATTTTGATGTGGGTATGGGCCGAAAGACTATTGTGAAGAATCCAAGCACAAAAAGGGGTGAAAGTATCCTTGGGTGGTACCACCTAGGAATCACCTCAAGGAATGAAAAAGGGACAAAAAATAACCGAATCATTTTCCTAGGCTCTTTACTTTAAATATTTTCACAAGTATAATTTTTTTCCTCATTTTTATCAATTGCATGAATTAATATATGGCTTGAGGTTTATTTTGGAACCAAAATTTTTGAAATTTGTTAGAAAACTGTATTGTTAATTAAAATGCCCCTTTTAAGAATTACTCACTTTTTAAAAAATTATGAAAATATATATTTAAATATTTCATATGATTTTTCAAATTTTGATGGGTCTAAGAAAATCAAGGTGTGATGTTTCTAATGCTACCACCCAAAGAAACTTACCCCCAAGGTTTATTAGACACAGTTGTTTGGCCCATTTTTTTATCAATAGGTTTTACACACAATTCAAGGTTGTCAAAATCACCTTCTATCATTGAACACACACCCAAACCAATGAAGATCCTACCCATTGTGCATAAGACTTTGAATCCATTGCACAAATGTCTTTGTATGTTCCATGTATGTCATAAAAACTAAATGATTTATATGAACCCATTTGGATTAAAGTACATGGTGAAATATATCTATGACAAACATGAGGTAATTTAACGAGCATGGTCAATGCAAGGGAGCCCATGACCAAGGATGGCTTCATTAAACAACAAAACATTGTTTAACAAGATCAAAAACACAAAAAGGGTAATTGTCACCTACAAAAAAAGTTAACAGTTTACATTTAGTCATGGGTATGTGCTCACCCTAATGATCTTTTATTTTCACGACACAGGTGAAGTGAATGGGATTCAAGTCCCTTTCACCATACGGATCCAGACACCTACACAATTCCAAGCCATACTCCCATTTGGTTAGAACAAGGTTATTTCCATGGATGCCACATTTAACACCAATGATGCGAGATACCATATGTTCACAATGATGGCGTTTGACCTTCATTGCACTAAGGTGCCAATTGTTTGGGGTTATCATAAATTGACAAACTTGTGAATATTTGGTGAAATGGTTTATTCCATTATAAGCAAAACTTGTAACAAAATGCCCGATTGGAAATCTTCATGTTTCATTATGGATGATGCCTCATAAGAACTACAAACATTATAGTGGATTCTTTTTTTTCTTGACATTTTTGTTATATTTTCATATTTTAGGGTTTGCTTTGGGTTGGCATATGCATACCACTTTTTATAATGTGTTCTTTCTATGAATTCCAAGATTATGTAAAGTTGAAATCATGTTTCAGTTTTCTCTTGTGTTTAGCTTGGGTTCAAAGCATGGCAATTATGGTCTATGCAAAAAAAACAAATATATGGAACCCCATGAAAGACCATTGAATATTTCAAAGCACTTGGGAAATAAAAGGTGGTTGAAAACACTAATAGTTTAGCTTGGTGATGCATGAACCCAATTATTTTGGATTTAGTATTGCCAACTTGGTACATAATTAGTTCATTCAAAACCCTTGTGCCAACATTATTTAGTTTGTGCATGTAGTATGAATTATTTCAAATTTTTACACCTATAAGATTTAAACCGTGGCAATGTGCATGCATGTCCATGTAGAGTTGTGGATGGTTGGCCTTCATTAAATGCCACATTCGAATCAAGATACCTAAGCTAGCATGAAATATTACCATGGGGCCTTGAAGCCTTGGTCATTTTTCAAAACAAAAGGTTTTAGGGGCTGTTGTATTGATTAGTTGGTGTGGAGGTTAACTATAATTGTGGCATGAGATTATATGCATTAAGCGAACATTAAGAAATGGGGGTTCATGAAGAATAAAAATGTGGCAATAGGTGTGGACATGGCATTGTTGATCTTCGCACATTGATGTGATTTAGCCTACTTTGGAAGTTGAAAACAATGTTAATGTTTGGATGGTGTAGAGCCAAACTCATTTTGATGTTGTTTGTAATTTTCATGCCCTTTTCACCAAATATGCATCTTGCACATGTGAATAAGCATTGCATGGGAATTTGTGCAATCACCAAATTGGTGTTCTCCTAACATGCACTAACTTCACCGAAGATGATATGATCAAGTATTGCACATGGTATGGGATTGGTTGTGGTGGTTTCATGGACCTGAAATATTTGGAGATTTGATGATGGTTCGTCGGAAGATGGTTACAAATAAGACATATGGTTTAGAAGACTAATGTCATAAACATTAAAAGGATCTTTTGCATAAATGATAAAGGCCCTTTTGCTTATAATGGTGTCAACGTTAATGAACTTGAGGGCTCATCTACCGCCATGAAACAAGCCATATTTTAGTTACAAAATACAATGGTTGAGATCACTTTCAAATGTAAGGTGGGTGTTAATTTCCAACTTTGTGACCATGCGACATCGTTTTTTATATGGTTGCACTAGACATCCAAGCCATTGGTGTGACACATGCCAATGAATCAATGCACCTAGGAATGATTTTCAATCGAACATGGAAGATGTTGTGGAGAATTCAATAATCAATTAAAAAATTATCATGAAACTCCATTGCAACATGCAACTTTTTGTAGATGAAGACTTGAGAGAGCAATATCCACATCAATAAGAAACGTATAATCTTTTTACAAATAAATTATTTTGGTAACATGTTGTTGGTATTACTTTTAACAAAATAATTTGAGTGCATATGCAATAACTTGATGCAAGTGTTTCCTTTAAAAACTATGTAAATATGGTATTTTAGACTTCACCTCTTGGTAATGTGTTTCCACAAAGGCTTGTGTATTATTTTGACAAGGGTATTGCATCTTTGAATTAACATTAAATATGGTATCTCAAGTTTGCCCTATGGGTATTGCAGTTCCACACAAAAAAATTAGTGCAACTTATGTATTACCCTAATAAGGGTGAACTGAATATATAAATTATGATAGAAATGGTGTTTCTAATCTATCCTACAATTCCACAAAAAAATCTTGTCCTTATATGTTACCCTAATGAGGGTCTTACATTTGTATGGCCACAAAGAACAAAAATGTAAAGTTCAATATCATTTTGAAAATATACCCACATCAAAGTAACAAATTGCCATCACGAGGGAGGAATCCAATGTTTGTGTGTAACCCTCAATGCGGGTATGGCATTGGTAAAGACCACAAACAATGCTAACAAAATGTGATGTAAATATTACAAATTACATGCATATTTAGATTAATTTCACTTCAACACATTTTTGACTTTACTATGAAATACCTACATCTGAAAAAATTAAAAATCATTGCAACACAACAAGTCCAAAAGTTCAATGTTTGTGTAATACCCTAATGAAGGTATTGTTGCTATGGTTTAGATGACCAATGCTTGTGCTAAACGCTAATAAGGGTATTGGTTTTAATGTTGTAGGGTCTAATGCTTGATGTGTAGTTTAATGAAGGTATTTTTGGTTATAAAGGCTTGCATCCATGGGATAATGTTCAATTTAACATGGAACAAAAACTAATGTGTCGTGGAAAATACATGAATGCCAATAATCATTTAGTAATACGAAAAAGTAACAAATACACAAATAAATCCCGAGTGTCATGTTAAAGTTAGTGATCTATGCATGGACAAGATGATTTTCTATCTAGTCATTTTTATAATCATTTTCATTCCCACCCATGTTTTCATATCATTCTCACCAAATGGATTGGATGACTCCCTTTGGCCCTTTGATAACATGCTGCAACATCATGTGCATTTGCACATGGTGGCGTGAACAATTGTTGTATTCAATATCATTATATATGTGAAAACTTTGAATTAAAATCCATTCAACTTGAGTTTATTCCTACAACCTTTATGTCACTGGATATCTTCAATAAAAGTTTATTTCAAGATCCAATACCATACTTGCATGAAATTACTTGGGCAGATCCTTCCTTTGATCATATTGGAAGAAAATTCAAATACAAAGCAAAACAATTTTAATGTCTTTTTCCCATGTTATGGTTGATCAATTTCAAACAATTCATGGTGAATAAGTTCAACACCTATACACATCATTTTTTGGTCATCATACTTAGCTTTAGCCATTTTCATTGTATGGCAAATCATGGGCTTAGAAACAAGAAAAATGAAAAAAAAATACTCAAACATATTTTTATGGCACTTTGAGTTGTTTTTAAGTTCCTCATGTTAAGACATGAAGACATGTGCATGTTTATGCACAATGACAATCAAACTAGTTATGTGGTATATGTATTAGAAGTGTGGAAAATGGCCCAATGTGTTCATAATCAAAATGCTTTTGAGGTATATTACACAATAGAAGTGTGGAAAGTGATTCAACTTTTTCATAATCAAAATAGCTCCAATGTATAGTAAGTAACAAAAGTGTGGAAAATGACCTAAATCTCTCACATTTTTAAAGAAAATTAAGTGATGTTTTATATAACATTTGTTCTCATATGGTTAATTGAGGATTCAACTTATTTCAACAAATTCAAATTTTGATTTTACACAACAATGATTACAATCATAAAAAAAATTCAAAAAGACTAAAACCAAGCTATGTAATTAAAAATTAAGTTTATATGTAAAGATTGAACCCTATGTCTTAAGGTGGATGCTACAAAACATTAATTTATAGGGTTTTAAGTGACAAATAATGATAAGTGAAAAAGTGAAATACATGTTTCCAACAAACATTATAATTTTCTTAGGATTTCTTTCCTTTCCTACATATATACATTATTTATGTATTTTCTATTACACTTGAATTAACACCATGAAAACATGGGGTGATTCGCAGCTACCCTTGCAACTGGGTTTTTGAGTTGTAATGATCATTTACATCTCATTGCAATTTAATGTATTTCTATGAACGTGAGTGCTATTAAACAAGTTGCATGAATGCAATAGATGCAACACATTGTATGTGAAATTGTATACATATGCAACTCATGCAACTTAGTTACAACTACGTAGGAACAACTATTATGTAATTCTAATGCAACTAGTTTGTAACTACAATGGTAACATCATGTTGACGAATCTTTTATTAATTCATCAAAATTTGACACATGGCATTATGGGGACATTTGGATGAAAATTATTTCTTTTTTTACATATTGACTTTCACCATCCATTATTATTGTTCATTTTATATGGTCTTACATTATGACACATGGTGAAATCGAAAGTTGCCATGTGGCATATTGATTGAATTTTGAAAAACTTGAAATAATTTAAGTAACTAAGTAGGTTGATACATAGGCATAGGTAGGTAGGTTGGACATAGGTCTAACCTACCAACCTACCTAAATACATAAGTAAAATTAAGTAGGTGGGACATACCTGTAAACATAGGTTACATACCTACTTACCTACATAGGTAAATAAATAATACTTACTTACTTACCTAAATAGGCAAGTATTAAAATAAGAAAGTATAAAGATAGGGTAAACTAAAAAATAGCTAAGTAAATATTTTTATTTATTTTATGTTTTGTTTTCAGGGTGTTTTTTTTTTAGCTCATCCCAAATTGACACATGCATTTCAGTGTGAGCACACAAGAAAAGACACATTTTTTATATACTTTATGAGAGGAAATTCAAGGACAAAAGATACGCATTAAATATTTTAGTTGCAAATTGGGTTGCAATTAGAAAAAAAAAATCCCACATTAGATATGAATATGGGAAGAAGACATAGTTATCAAATAATTATATGAATCAATATGTCTAATTCATCTAATTTGTTAATTAATTTCCTTAAATAAATAATTATTTGACTCCAAATAGTTTATTATCAATAATTAATTAGTTGAATATATATATTCAATCATGTATATTCAAATCAAAATTTTTGTTATTAAGTATTTGAATTTCAAATAATTAATTATTTAAAATTTAGAATTGATAATTATTCATTTGAACTACATATTTTTAATAATAAAATTTATTTCAGAAATTTATTTAATTAGTAATTTATAAATCAATTATTTGATTTGATTAACAAACTAATTGTTTAAATTAAACCAATTATTTTAGATTATTTTTAACTTATTATTTTAAATATTAATTAATATGTAGTAATCAATATATTATTGAGAAATAATTAGATAATATATAATAATAATGATAAATATATCTTTTTTAATTAGTAATTTACTAAAATTTGAAAATAATCACAAAATAGTGGAATTTTTAACTTTTTTTACATTGGCAACATATTGACATAACTAGTTGTATCAATGGAAATCATAGTTCATTACTAGTTGCAAGTGTCATATATAATGGAAAATAAAATTCATGCATGTGACATAATCACATGTGTTGATGATGTACACTAGTTACATGTATTTGATGATTGGGTGTTACATTTACACTAGTTGCAATGTAGTTGCACACATGATTAAAATGAACTTGCCAAAAAATCGAACATGATTGATTATGTTTGTATGTACGATGCATGCATTAAACCTCCTATTTTCAACAAAGTTGCAATTACATTAAATTCCTTGATTTTCAAACATGGCATTTTGATTATTAATTATTTTTATTTCCATGTTCTAATTGTAATGTAGTTGTATATTAGTTGTTTTGGAATTTTAGCTGCATGATAATGTGGTTTTGGCAAACAAAATTTCTCATCATGTAAAAATCTACATATTTTCTCTTTCCTTTGTGTTTTTCTCAAGCCACACCACCAGTCACATGATATATTATAAGGGGGAGTGTGGTCTCTCTTCATGAGTACAATTTGTGTGAGTGTAGTGAGTCTAAAACATGTTGGTTCCGTTTGTCATAAATGACTTATCTATGAGGTGCCCATGATTATTGTATTATCTTAGTCCCATTTTAAATCTCTTCTACACTTGTAGTTTTGCAATGCAAAAAACCATGGCACATGCCCCCATTTTTCCTTTTTTTTTTCATTATTTCCATTATTGTCACTTTTGGGGGTTTATTCCCCATACCTTGAGATGAACTAAAGGGTTCTTCATTGTTTCATGTTGACCATCCATGAAAATTGTATCATTCATCCATGACATTTCATTCACAAAAGTTCATGAATGAAAATTCATCCAATTTTCCATTCAAAATTCTTAAATGATATTTTGTAGGATGGATGAATTGTCATGGAATTATGATTTCTTCTATATTAAAATGAATTTCAAGATTTCAAGTTTTGGTTCAATTCCTATTAAAAGCTTTATTTTATTGGGGTTGGTTGAAGCAATTCAACCACATCTCCATGCTTTGTGCAATAGTCCTTGTGGAGAGTAGATTATGTCATGTGCAAATCCAAAAGAATGAAAAATTAATAACCTATGAAAAGAAAATCTTGTAACCTTATCAAATAAAAAACCACAACAACTAAACCCGACATAATTCTATGTGCCCATTATGCATTTATTGCATTAAGGTTTTTAATGATACTAATTCTTTTTAGTCAATTCCATTTCAAGATTTATAGTTAATTTTGCTTTCTACAGAAGATTTTATTTGTGTATCTAATTTTGTACATTGAAGTTTAAGGTGGCAAAATACATTTTGTTTTCTTGACCATACATGATATCATATTCGATGAGGTGGACAAATGATGATACATTCATGTTGGGTGTGTTGTGAAAAGGGGGTTCAATGTGCTATTGAAACTTATGATTAAACAATGACATATTGAGGTCCCTAATTTTGTTATCATGAATATCCACAAGAATACCATTTCATATGGCATGTATTTGTGTTGCATCTAATTAACATCATGCCTAGATCTTTCAAATTGAGTCATGAAAATCATTAACAACTTCCAAAAAACAAATGTTTCACAAAGTTCAAAAAAGGAAGTAAACATATTACTTTTTAATTTAAATATATATTTATAAGGTAATGATTTTGTAAATGACATGAACACATGGATTACATAAAAAAATGATGTGAGCTTTGGTGTACATGGGTTTTATTCAAGAATTTTATAAGCTTGCATACTCAATTGTGTTCATTGATTGTTTTTTAATAGGTTTTATGCATAAGGACATGACAAACCATAGAATATTACCATGTTTCAATGATGTTGGTTGTGAAACATTCATGTGTTATTATAATAAGAGACTTGAAACCATCTTCTGAGGTCAAGCATTTTTGCCTAATGGTTATTTTTTAATGCTAGTTTTGACATTATTAAATTCAAACCCTATGAATGTAGTGATTCATTTTGTTTACTTGCAATTCTCAAGTCTCTATTGAGGGCGATTACTGTTCAATTAGCTTTCATGATCATAATATTGATATTAAAAAAAAATGGGTTTTAGTGCAAAATTGAATAATTTTGCTAAAATTTTGAAAAACATTACCAAAATTTTGAAACCACAAAACATGATTACACATTTATAGTCACTTATTAAAAAAAAAATTAATTAGTTTACATAAGTGGACAATAGTATGAGACATTTATTATCATTTTGTTTCATCAACCCATTTATGGGAAATTCAAATTTATTGATTTATCAATTATATAGATCTATCAAGCCTAGTTGCGCCACATTGAGACCTTGTATTCAAGCCAATTTGAAATTGGAAATGTGCATCATTTTGAAGGAAACATGTGGTTACAAGGTTCATGTTTCTAAAATTTGTTTTGGTCGCCATCTACTATCAACTTTATGTTGTGTTTGTTATGTTCATTGCATGTTAGCGTGCTAGGACTTGTCTCAAGAGTAAGATTTAGGAAGTTAGGTGGGCCCACATAGGTAAGGCCACAATAATTGATGGGTAGTAGAAAGTGTAGGCAATTACTAAATAATAGGTTAGTAATTAATATGTAGAAGGTAGGTATTTAGTAACTAGGTAGTCAATAAGCAGCAGTCTAGTAGGTACATTAATATTAAGAAAAAAGAGAAGAGAAGTAACAACTTTTATTTTTTTTAAATGTACAAATAGGTAGAACATTACATAGACTAATGATACATTCAAACTTGGAGTTGTGGTTGTTAGTAAAACAACAACTAATTAATTTCATTTAGACTTGTCACAGCTTGTGAATACATAGTTAATTGGTTACTAATGTGGCATCACTAACATCAACACTTAAACAAAATTTAAGCAAACCTTGATGTGATTAAAATCTTCATACAATGAACATTTTATTCTTTAATATCTTGTTATTAAACTAATTCTTGATAAAATTGTGCGATACTTTATTGACATTCATGATTTCCATATGCAATTTGCCGTTAATTCTTGTGTAATCAACTTCTTTCAAGAGTTTCATAACTTCTACACCACAAATCTTGAACAACATAAAGCTTTCACCATATAACTTTTGTCACAAAACTTCGACCATAAAATTTCCAAGGAGCTTCCATAGAGCTTCAACACCTCTTGATTTCACACCACAAAGTTTTGATGCTTGCAACATTTTAAAAATGAAAAAAAGGGAAGCGTGGAAATCTTTGAAAGCTAAGGAAAGAAAGTTGGTGGCATGCATAGTTCAATGTTGTGCAACAAAACAAATGCAAAATCACAAAAACTCGGTGTCACACAACAAATAACAATTGGAAGGAACATTTGAAAAAGTTTACAAAGTGGAAGGCAATCTTCAAGAGCCACATGACAAAAAACTAAAATGAAATTCTGAAATAACTCTAAGAATGAAACATAGAAAAAGCCAACTTGCAAAAAACTTTTTTGAAGATTAGAGGAAAGAAATGTAACAAAAACTTGCAAAAAAAGAATGAATAAGATATTTCCTATGAGCAAGGATAAGACAAGTGCAATTGGAAAATAACGGCAAAAAAAAATGTGAAAGAAATGTGCAAACAAAACTTGTAAAAAGACAAACAAACAAAACGTGTTAACAGACACACAACAAATAGAACATGATTGAAGAGTTGGAAATAGGAGAGAGAAGCATGTGCAAACACAAATGAATTTTTTTTCACAAAGCAGAATGTAGAAGAAATTAAAATTCCATTCAATGCCATGCCAATGTCACATGACATGATGATGGTTCTTCAACTACCCTACTTTTGATGTGATATCATGAACGAAGATGTAGAGTTGAAGATTAGTAGTCTATCTATCAACAAAAAAAAACATACTAGTATTTTTTTTCCCAATTGACAAGCCATTGGGGTGATACAAGGCCAACAAAGCTTTAACTTGCACACCAATGGGCTTGAACCCAAAACATTTTTTGAGGTCCTAGGGTCCCAAACATGGACTATAACATTGAACCATGACCCTTGGGTTAAGCCTACTAGGTATGAATGGTGATAAATGATGTATAGATATAACTTCATCATCATCAATGAATGATTAACTTTAGGTTTGAATAGGCCTTCAACTATGCTAACTAGGGTGGTTAGCTAGAGGAGCGGAAGCCAATTGAAAAAAACCCTATCTAGCCAACATCCATCCAAATTGGTGTGAAAACAATTGTTGGTTCACTGGTGTGTTTGTGGGTGTTGGGCTATGCCATTGTGCTAGGTGAGGTGCCTATGAAGAATTTGGTCAAGCCCAAATTTCTAAATAGGTAGCAAAATGGGCACAATGGCCTAGGCCAAAATCAACCAGTCTATGCTTACACCGTGAAGGATGAATGATAAGTGGTCAAAAGACAATTTTCGGTTGAAGTTTAGTTCCCTACCTAACCATGGTGGTTAGGTCAGTTCCTTTTTTTACTACCTACTTACTAACAACTTGAGTGTGGCTAACTCAATTGAGGTTCATCCACAACTGAGTCATAATGGACATCCAATGGATGGCTGGTTGCTCCTCCATTCTGTGGCTGCCTGTCTGTGGCACACTTGATTACACTAATAATTTTGATTTGTCTAATAGTCATGTGGATTTTACGCAATGATCATGTAGATTTACATGAATAATAATGTGGATTTTGCAGAATGGTCATGTAGATTCACATAATGGTCATGTGGATTTTTGCAGAATGGTCATGTAGGTTCACATAATGTCATGTGGATTTGGCAGAATGCTCATGTAGGTTCACATAATGGTCATGTGGATTTGGCAGGCTGGTCATGTAGATTCACATAATGGTCATGTGGATTTTTGCAGAATGGTCATGTAGATTCACATAATGGTCATGTGGATTTACATACTGGTCATGTGTTTCTGGCAAAATGGTCATGTAAATTTGGCAGAATGGTCTTGTAGATTAGAGGTCTAAGACCCCTCCATTTGGCCTTGTAATAATAAGGGGACTAGAAAGAGACCACATGAAAACCATTAGGCATGTCCATGCAACAAGGCAAATGGGGCGAGGATTCTTAAACCCTAAACCCCGAGCCCCAACGCTTGTGCGTCTTTTTCTCTCGCTTCGAGAAAATCTCTTATGAGTTGTTGAGTCTGCTCTTCTGTTGTTGCAAAGACTGTTCGTTGCTGCTCTGGCTGTGGCTCTGCTTGCCCCAAGTTGGCGCTTCTCGCATGTCGTCTGTCTGCCCGTCTCTCTCATATTTGTGGTTTTGTTTTTCGCACTAGACTTTTTAGGGTTTTGATTTTCTCTTGTTGCTTGGTGTGGAGTCTCTTCTCCACGGGTGGGTGTTCCCTCTTTGTAAAGCTTGCAAAAGTACATATTCCCATGAATAAGCTCATGCGGTCTCGACGACTATTGCCATCTCTCCTCCTCCGTCGTTGTTTTCACGGTCAAAGAGCTTCTCCCATTCACCTGCAGCAGCAGCAGAAGATTTCGAGTGCCGCGGCGACGAGCGGGGGAATTGATGATGCGCAGCAACAAGTTGTGGGGCGGTTATGGAGCCGTGCTACATTCTCGAGGTCTAAGTTCGCCAGCGGGTATACCGCGCTGACGCCCAAGACCCTGGATTCTATCATGAAGATAGATACTGTGAGATATACGTCTCCTCAAGAGATCATCGCCATCTGGAACGATGTACGAAAAACACGGCCTTTCTCTTTCATTTCTCTCTTGTTGCTTTTATACATAGGACTGTGCCAGACTAGAGTAGACAGACAGTTTTTCAAAGACAGTCATTTATCAAGTCTGATTGAGCAAGGCATGCATGAATTGATCACGATCTTGTGCAACACTGCACCCTAAATCATTTTTTGGATCAGAATTCAGAGAGTTTGCAGGTCGATTCCTGATCTGTTTCTGTCTCTGAGCAGTTTTTTGTCACCTTGAAAGTAGGGTGGAGAGGCATGGTTGAGAGTGTTTCTGCAGGAGCATGTGTATTAGGTCAAGAGCCAAGTCTCACAGACTTGAACCCTAAGCCCGAAACCCTGTGTGCATTCTTTCCAAGTAAAATAGAGAAATTTCCAATGTGCTTGCAGTACAGCTCCATTTAGTAATGGTTCTAGTGAGCAACTTGTTGCTAGGTCGGATCCATAACACCAAGTGGTGAGTTACTGCCATTGTCATTGCCAGGTGGACCTTGTTCTGCACCCAAAAAATGCAGTGGCGGTTAGAATCAATTTGAGGAATATCAAATGTTGTTTGTTGACTACTCACATGATTCGCAAGAACTCCTTATTTATTGAATGTGCATCTTGCATGGAGAACAAAGTTGGATGGTATAAAGAGCATGCATTTTAGTTTAGTTTGGTCTGGTAAATGTACAATGGGAATAGATTGGTTTTTTTCTGAAGATTTGGGTTTTTGTTGTTTCTTTGAGGATCAGTATCATATTGGAAGGGGCCATATCAGTGCTGGCATGGGCCGTGATCTTTACAAACTCTTGCAAGAGCGGGCAAACCAATGGTATTCTCTTGCATTTCCAGACCTTTTCCTCTAGCAAGAGACAAAGAGGATTGGCATTGTTACTTACACCAGAAGAAGCTGCAGTCATTTCTTTCCTCACAGTTTCATCTCACTGATTTGGATAATGCTGATGGGTGCAGTCCACTGTTTGTTTTGCCTTTGCGGAAAGGAAATGGCTTTGTGTCAATCCTTGTTCAAGGTATGGCTTTTCAGTTATTATATGAGCAATCTTTCTGTAAATATCTGTCATCTGTCTTACCAGAGCTTGCTGTATTTGCACACTCTAGAATCTATGAGATTCTGAGCGTAGGTGAGGGCATAGTTACAACCATGGCCGATGCAGTCACAGTCACCATACCAATGAGGATGAACAGAATGTGATTGGAAAAGAAAAAGTATGATGATCAGTCTGGGAGATACTTGGTGATCCCTACCGCTGCATGTTGCAATATTTTGGATGTTGTGTTTGCAGCCCAGATGCCACACATGCTTTTTACGTCTCTGGATGATTATAGAGCAAGGGGAGGTGCAGCCTCACCATACTTCACAGTGACCCATTACACAGACTTGAGGGATAGCAAAGGAGTTGTATTAGTGCGGGGTGATATTGTCTTCACCAGCAGACTCAGTGATGAGGAGGTACTGTTTCTGCCTAGATTCCTTGTTGGTCTTTTGATACATGACCCAAGAAAGTATTTGGTTCTAGAGATACAGGGGACAGAATATTGTGTGATGTCCTACAATGTGGCCAATTTATGGTCATGCAGGCAAAAACATTGCTGGAGACAGCACATTCATTTTACCTAGATGACTCACGATACAAGAAAGTGTGGCGCTTCAACAAGGAAAGCGAGGATTTTGATTTTAAGGAGGTCCTGCAAGAACTTAACATGCCTACAGGGTCTTAAGGATTGATGCCTTCCCTTCTCTGGTAAAATTCTCATTTAACTGTTGAAACTGTTGATTGTACAGCATGAGGTTTTTTTTCCCTTGCTGGGTTGTTCTGTTTGAGATCTTTTTGAGTTTCAAGTTAATATGTGCAGGAGTATTGTATGTTCATCATTTGGATAGTTCTCATTAGATTGGAGGATCTGATCAGTACTTGAAAACTTCTCAGCACGTACATTGGAACTTTCCTCAGAGTATTTTGGATCTCACTGTCCTGCATCCTACTGGAGGTCCTTCTGCTGTGATGCAGGAGTATGAATGGCACAACACGTTTCTCCATGCTATATACACCTGTGGGTAAGAGGTCTCCAGTATGATGCTTTGGGTTTTGTGATTGCATGAAAGCAAAAGTTTTTTTGTTGATTGGAGGGGGAAGCACTGTCTTTCATCCGCCCCTTAGTCCAGCTGTGCCACACACCTGTACAGTTAAAAAACTGTCACCAGCTCCCCATGAGAAAGCTACAGGTTGTTGCAGAATTGTGATGTTATCATCCATCTTAGTAGAATGTTTTGACAACATAATTATACTCAAAAGACCAAGGCCAGGCAATAAATTCATTTTTGTCAGTGTTGTGTTAATTTTTTCTGTGTGTGCTTTAGGTACACATTACTGAATGTATACCTAGAACCCTTCCAGTCACCTGGGACATCCTCAAAGATTGGAAGCTCTACTGAATTGATTTGAACATGTCTAAGCAGCTTATTGCACATTAAGAAGCAGCTTTGAGCTGAGCCACAGGTTGGTAGCTCAACACAAATATTGAGATCACCAAGCCATACAATGTCTGATGTTATGTCACACATCTTGCAATGCAGCTGGTAATCCAGCTCATTGTCATGACTAAGGTAATTTTTTGGCTTGAACTGGGGACCAAGTGGTGGGTGGCAGCTGGAGATTTAGCTGTACTCCCTACACTGCTTTTTATGTCAAATTCATTTTGCATTCAAATTACAGCACCCATTTTACATCTCTCATACATTATTAGAATTGCACAGTTGAAATACATGATGTATTCAATGTCAGGATATAACATTTCTAGCTTCACAGATTCTCTGCAACCCATCGATTTGCAACTTAAAAAATAGGGTACATGTTTTCAAAATTGAGCTGATATTTGACTCCAAGTTTATAACCGAGATTGTGGTGCACATTACCCTCCTTGTTAGAGCAACTCCACTGGAGCTCAGTATGTGACAAACTAAAATTGAATGAAGAAAATTCAAAACATGCCAGTTTGGCTCATCAAAACGGTTTTTGCCCAGCATTTTTGCACAGTTAATTGAAATTTGGCTACAAACCAGAGATGAAAGTAGAAAAATTCAAGAATTCTGCTATATTTTGGACTGATTGGAACCTAAATATGGTGATATTCAAAAAAAAAAATACAAAGAAGGGGAAATAAATAGATTTTAAAATTAAGGGATTGGCGGCTTTAATTTCAAAAGAAAAAAATTGAATAAGGAGGAAAGGAAAAGACAACAGATTTAAAATTAGGGGAGTGTGGATTTTAATTTCATAATTAAAATATTAAGTAAAGAAATGGAAAAAAATAGTCACATAAAGTAAGACTTCATGAATCTTTGAGATTTGAAAATGTGTCGGGCCATATACAATGAGGGCTGGAAAAATGAATACATTGGGTCACCTTGGCTTTTTTATTTTAGATATAAAATTTTGACAAATCAAAAAAGGAATTGGATATGGACATGGACCATTGAGAGTTGCACCGCAATGAACGGGATTTTCTTTCAAAACCAGATTTCGAATTTCGCCAATTTGGCCATTCCCCCCTTATTTCGTTGTCTATTAGACGACGAAATTTCTTCTAAATGAGATTGAACTCACAAACCTCTAACAAGGAGTGACAATTTTAAGTTTTACTGCCAGTACAGGAATTACTATGCCGCAATGGCGAAGGTCTTTTGGTGTACCTCATTTTTTTGTTCACATCGAAAGGCGATTGTTATGGGTTCTTAGAGCATACCTACCCCGCACCGGCAAACACTCCTTTTCATTAAAACTTGCAGCATGATAGCGTAAATTGTGCTTCCCTCCTGTATTAATCTCCGTTTCGCAGTAGTTATTTAGCCTCATTAAAAGCTTTTTTCTACTATGGATTTGGTCAGTGCCAATTATTCGTCCAGATGTAAAGACGCATGTAAAGACTTAAATGGTCTACCAATGTTTTAAGAACTTTAATGACGTTTATGGGTGTGGAGAGAGATCATTAAACGGCGTTTTATTCTAAAATAAAGGTGTTTAAAGTTATGGGGTGGAGATGCTCATAGTTTTGAAGAGAACCTCCACTAGCAGAAAATCTTCCATCCCTGTTTCCAACTTTTCTTCGATAAATTTAATGAAACCAACCTCTGTGTATCGGGATTTGTTACATTACCAGCCATGCTTGCAACCATACCTGGAGACTAGCGTTTCTCCTGACAATGAAAACACATTTCTTTACCGGACATCTCCTGCCGAAATCCAGCCATTTTTGTTTCAATGAGGTTGGGAGGGGGCTCAAGATAATGAATACACATGGTGTTTGGCACGGACAAGAAAACTTGCGGCAAAAAGACTTAATTTGCTGCCACCGCTATGATTAGCTTCAAAAGCAAGCGAAGTCCACAGCATACACAGGTGTGCATGCCAAAACCAAAGAATGATCAACAGATAAACAAGCAAGACACAGGACGAAAAAACAAAAGTCCCTCATGGTATTCACATTCACATGATATGCATGGAAAGCTCTGAGATGGCTGACCAGCGAAAGGGTCCTCTTTTCATGACACGTCACAGCAGCGCACACACTGCACAAGAGTGTTCTTACAACAATACGTAGTTATGTTCTACAGCTCGCCACAGTCTGCGATGGTCACAGTCTTGGAAGTCTTGCCACTGCTGGATCCCACTTTCTCCACGGCTTTCACCACATCCATACCCTCGACAACTTGTCCGAACACTACATGCTTGCCATCCAGCCACGGGGTTGGTACGGTACACAGGAAGAACTGAGAACCGTTGGTGCCAGGGCCTGCGTTAGCCATAGACAATACCCCGGGCCCAGTGTGCTTCCTCACAAAGTTCTCATCTGCAAACTTGGCTCCGTAGATGGACTCGCCTCCGGTACCATTGCCGTTCGTGAAGTCACCACCCTGGCACATGAAATTAGGAATGACACGGTGAAAGTTGGAGCCCTTAAAGTGGAGGGGTTTCCTCAGCTTTCCGATTCCTTTCTCACCAGTGCACAAGGCCCTGAAGTTTTCAGCCGTCTTCGGAGTTGTGTCCGCGTATAGCTCCATGACGATCCTCCCAGCCTTGTTCCCCCCGATAGTGATGTCGAAGAACACCTTTGGATTAACCATGTTTACTGCGGAGAAAGAATCGAGACAGCAGCAAGTTTAATAACAGCATCAACAAGTCCCTAAGACAACGAACACAAAAGATAACCAGAAAGCTCAAGAAACAACGCTATTATGATGATTACATATGCTCAAAACTGGTGCAAAAAAAGAGAGACCAAAGCTCATCACGTCGATTCTTTCCACAACAGATATGTCTTATCACACTACAACACAATAATAAGCAAAAACCACAGTCCAAACTCGGAAATGCACATGTAAAACTTGCGCTATCCGTAAAGGAAGGAACGAAACACACTCCAAACTCCGCAAAACCACCAGAGCAATTCCTCCCCGACCGTAGCACACACAGCACTCAGCACAAACGCGAAAAGAAATTCCGAAAAAGATCCAAAAACTCCCCCAGAAAAACCCTGGCACCACCACGCACCTGGCGACAATAAACTCGAAGGATCGGGAAGACAGAACACAATCGGAGAGGAAAATCCACAGAAAAGCTCCTCCTTCTCCGAACGTCGTTAACCGCGTCTTTGAAGAATCCTACTCCCCCCAGTTCGTGCGTGCGAGAAGCTTCGACGACGAGAAAGACGATTAAGAAGGTGTAGAACATATACGACGCGTTTTACTTACGCATTCTCTTTCTTACTTATTTACCACCAGGTTTAACCTAGCCCCGCTCTAATGTGATTGGGTGGGCACCAAAAAAAGTGGCACGTGGCTTCCACCCATTCAATGGAGATTTTACTCGTGACTAATTTTATCTCAACGTGGCGACAAGAGATTGTGTCATTTTTTAAATTTAGTTTATTTATAAAATTTTCTTTCTTTCTGTTTTTTTTGGGGGGTTTTTTTATTCTTTAAATTGGAAGAAATGTGACGGGCTCTAAGCGAATGGTGTGTGCGTACGAACTGTCGAGGGATGCCGTCGGATTAAAGCTTCGTCTCATCCGACGACAAGTGATTGTTTTATTTCTATTACTTCTTTTTTCCCTTTCCAATTGGAAGAAGTTTGAGGGGGCGTGGCGGTAAGCGAATGTTATGCGGACAAACTGTAGACGGTTACCGTCGGATTAAAGTTTGGTCTAATCCGACGACGTGTAGAAGTTAGGGTACTTTTAGGGTTTGGGTGGTAAGTAAGAAGTAGTAGCAAACGCTGGCCGCCAATTCGGGTGCTAAAATATCTGAGGGGTCATGTAATTTCGGGCAGGGCCGGGAGCCAGTAAAAATGAGCGCATGACACTCGTCGGGATGCAGATATGTACTTATATTTCTTTCAAAATTCGAATGAGGCCATATCTTAGGCTCGTTTTACACAATGGGCCAACTCATAATGGAGCATTGTTATTGCCTGAATGCTCAAAATTGGGCCCAAGTGGCATTTACACAGGTGCCCAATCCCCAAGAGCCCAAGAATGACATGGCTGCTTACATGGCGCATGATGGTTTGAAAGCCTAAGGGCCTAGGGACAGTAGGCCATTGAAAGTATGTCCTTGGGTTGATCGGTTGGTTAGTCGAGCCCGGGTTGTCAGACCTTAGGTCACAAAAGATTTATTCCAATACAAAAAGAAGTTTTGGCTTAAGTAATTTAGGCTAGGGTTGGTATTATTTTGGAGCACATTGACCTAGGATTCGAATTTTTTTAAGCATTTCGTTTTATTGTTAGAATCTTTCTTTGAATGATTTGATTGGATTTCATCATTGGGTATGGTTGTTTTTAAAGAAGGAGGGAGAATGGTCGCTTTTAATTTTATCTTTGTGTTGAAATCTTTGCATAGAGATTGAATTAGATTGGATTTCATCATGGGGTATGGCTTTCTTTTAAAATAGGGAGGTGATGGTGGCTTTTATTTTTCCCATTGGGTTTAAATCTTTGGATATAAATGGTATGGGGGAGATGACGGCGCTCCGATTGAAGGATATTTTGGCCGAGGCTTGCAACTTTCTGCGTCGAAATTTGTGAAAGCGTGATTGTCTCCATGCTTAATGTTTGTTTACGTTATCAAGATTTTTGCGCTATAGTTCCATGTTTCTTTGCTAGCTCCTGAGGTTGTTGAAGGCAAGTTATTTCTAAAGTTTTTTGTATTGTTATTTTTAGGTTTTCTTCTAGTGGTTTGGAAGATTGTCGAAGTGGTTTTTTGAGAGGAGTGTTGGTCTTTCTTTTCAATAATTCCCACAAGCTTTGGGGTGTTTCACATTTCCAGCAAGGTTGAAATTTTAAGTTTTTTATTTGTAGGCTCTTGGTCAAGTCTCTTGGTTGTTTTTTAGGTTTTTTTATTTTTGTCACTTTATACAGGGGTGGTTTCAAAAATCTTTTCTTATTTTGTTGTTTTTCCTTGTCTTGTGACCTTAGTGCTCTTCTAGTATGGATGGCTTTGGGTCATATGCAGAAGTAGTTAAGGTTTTCACAGCAAAACACAAAGTTGCGAAGGTAATTAGGGGGCCAATCTTTTGTGTTAGAGTAAATGCAGCAACCAATGAAGATTAACATGCTTGACACCAAAATATTAGAAAATAACATTTCAAGATAAACATTTGGCCTTGACCCATTTTGACCAACTAAAGGCAAGATCCTTTTTCCAACTTACATTCTTAACTATTGCAACCATTTCATTTGTGAATGTGATGTTTCAAATATTGGCAAGGAGGTTGTGATAAAAGAGGCAAAGTTTTGTCACAACCATCATGTCATTGTTAAATTTATAGGATCGAAACCCCACCCTAATATTGTTGATTGGGTTGTGGATGTCAATCAAAAAGTCCAAACAAGAAAGATCTCCTTGGAAATGGACTTGCCTAGGGGCTTTTTCATGTTCAAAACGAATGGCCCATTGCCAACAAAAAAAAAGTCCTCATGTTTACCTTCCACAAAGGAGATTGGGGAATGTGCATCTACCATAAATGGATTCCCAGATTTGATCCAAACAACCCATCAAGGATGACCATACCAACATGGTTTTGCTTCATAAGTTGCCTTTCAAATATCAACCAATTGGTAGTATCATCATCATTAAACAAGTTGGTATTATGCTAAGGTTTGATGAAAATAACCATGTTAACCTAAATCCAAGGTTATGTTTTTAAATGGAAATTGATAAAGGCAAGGCAACCATGTTGATGATTGGGGCTATCAAAAATCAATGGTTCACCATTATTCTTCATTATGAATTCAACCCAATTAGGTGTAGATCTTGTATGAATTTGCACCATAAAGTTTTGGAATGTCCATAACTACACAAAAGGAAAGTCATTAAGATCAAGAAGGATGGAACTATGTAGGAGCATTTCTTAAAGGAGAAAATTGCAAATAAGAAAATGTTTAAAACATGAAAACCTTACATCATGTCCAAGGAAAACAATTAGTTGTTGACAACAAGAATGAAATGGATGAAAATGGATTCTAGATTATGAAGAGAAAAAAAGTTCATACCTTCAAAAAGGGAGGCCATTTACAAGAATGGTAAATCCAACAACAAATTCCAACACCTTGTTTTTGCACCTTTCAATGAAGATGGTCACAATGATAATTGAACTGCAACTAAACAACCACAAGTAGTGGCAACATCAATTATGACACTTCCTATGGTGACTCCCCACGTTGCAACACAAGGCTCACCAAAAATTGTTGTGAAAGCTAACATGGAATGGTCATCAACTAAATTAAGTGGGGCCAAAAGAACTTTGGAAGCAATTTTTTCAAATGGAAGTTCATCGAAATCAAAAGCACGTTGTAAAGATGATGAGGTGTTAGTTAACCATCCAAAAATTATACATCATTTATAAAAGTTTCAATCACATGTGCCAACATCAATTAACATCGTTCCTTCCTCTAATGTGTGTCAAGTGCTAGTGACATTTCAAAATAGCCATAGGCTGCAATCAACAACCAAATTCAAGTACCCCATGTGAATGACATTATTGGAGTTCCTCCATCCCTTATAAACAAGGAATTGGATGTGGTTAAGGAAACGTAAGATGTCTCAAAAGCACCAATCACAAAGAATTCCATAGGTTATGCATTTCATTAGCCACAAACTATAACTAAGGCTATGGAGCGATCACAATCCTATTTGCACTTGCCCCTAAGTCAACAAGACAACATGAAGGTGACACGAGTTGTAACAAATGTTCAAGGAAGGAATTTTCATACAAAAATGTTAACAAACATTAGGCTTGCAAATTACATCCGAGAAGATGAAAACACCTTGAAAATGCAACAAATAATAAACTTCTCGACTTACCCCCTAATCCAAGTGCCAAGCACATGGGGAGGATTCCTCCTAAAGATCTCAATGGAATAATTGGACACACAAGTTCAATAGCAAGATACTAGCTTGTTGTCCCAAATTCACAAGGCCTTTAAAAATGAATGCCCAACCATATTCAAACTATGGATGAAAACATAGTTTGAGTGGCCAAGGTTTTGACTATAATTAAAGGTATTCCTACCACTAAAGATAACACTCTATACTCAAGCGTGGATTTGTTTTAACTTGTGGAAAAATTCCAAGTAAAATTATCTTCTAAGACAAGGATAAAACTTTAGTTGTTTCACTTTTGTCTATGTTGACCCATAAAAGTTAAGATCCTAATTTATAATGTTCAAGGGTTCGATGACCCGAATGCAATAACTATAGTTAGGAATTATATCAAGTAGTGTAGTCCAACCATTTCATTTCCTCTTGATTCAAGAACATAAGTTTAGGGGTGACCTAATTAAATAATTTCAATTTAAACTATGGCCATAGGCTTTAAATTAAACTAATGAAGCTTCCATAGGTACAACAATGATAATGCTTGCGATGGAGTTGGTAAAGAATAGTTAGCATTTTTAATCATAATAAATGGAAGAATTTAATTAATGACTTTGGTTTCTTTCAAGATAACTAAATGGTTTGGGTTCAATTATAGAGGTTTAGGTTTGATTAAAGAACCTTCCATGACAAGATATTGGATTAGCTAATGCATTTGCCCCCAACAATCCATAGGAGCGTTGCACAATGTGGAGGGAGATGCTTTATGAACTCCTTTAAGGCTACATGTGGATTTTCTTTGGATACTTGAACATGGTAGGGAATGCAATGGGCAAGTCCTCTACTTGTGGTCAATTAATGCCTTTTTATGAAAGATAACTTTGGGATGAAGTTAAGGAAACATTTAGAGTGGAAGACATTTTTTCTAGAATATGACACCTTATTTATTCTTGGGACAATCTTAGAAATGATGGGCAAGGAGTCTTGGCTTGCCTAAACATGATATCAAATAAACAACCTCTATTATCTAACATCCAAGTATCAAAATACAAGATTTATGGAGATGGCTCAAGGTCTAACCATAATTTTATCTCAAGTATTAGTGAATATGGTTCAAAGAAAAAAAGGTGGGGCTATTTGGAAGATGAACATGAAATGGTTGGATCGAGCTATATATTGAGATGGGAAGTTTGATTAAATATTTATGGGAAGCATCAAATGCATGAATTATAAACTAAAAAACTGATGGATTTAAAAAATGATTCCCATAATTGATGGCACCACAATAATGACATTAACTTTTCATTGAATTGCAATTTTTTAAATCCCTCTTTTCAATATTTCAAAGTTTGTATAATATATGGAATTTGCTTATAAATTTCATAATACATTTTTAGGTTTGACACTTGTTCTATGAATAATTATTTTAGTTTTTGAAATCCACTTGAACAATGAAAAAAATAACTTACAACATCTTTTGACAAAAAAATATAAGTGTTTTTTTAATGTAGGTTTGTGGTCTATAAACCTATAACATAAATAAAACATTTTCGTAGTTTTTTTTCCTTTTTACTTTCTTTAAAATTAACATTTTCAAACATATATAATTTCAAAAAAGTTAAGTTGAAGTTGTTACCAAGTAAAAACACATTCAAAGGAGCCACCCAACTAAGTGGACACTTTTTTAAATTACATTTTTATATGTTTGAAAGATCATAAGGGAACATAATAGTTTGGATTGTCATAAATGTTTTTAAGAATTTTTTCATTAATTGCAAAGTTTACATGTTCAAAACACTCAAACCTTGAAAATGGGCAATTTTATTTTTTTTCAAACTTCCTTTTTCTACCAAATGTCCACCATTCCTTTTAAAATTTGAAGAAGATTTTAACATTGATGATTAGAAGGGCAAAAGGACTTGAAATGATGAACTTTTTTATAACCCATTTGAACACACTTGGTTCAAATGCGCTTTTCACATTGTAAATTATGAATTTTGAAAATGCATTCTTAATTATTATTTTTTATATTTATGTGATATAAAATCAATTTATTGTCAAAACATATTTATATCTAACATGCAATGTTAAATTGGGTATCCAAAATTTTAAGTTATAAACCAACACATAAATGACATGTGTCATGTGCAGTTTTTGGAAAAAGACTTGTACCTTGATGCCTCTAGCTCCTTTTATTGTGTTTTCAAACTACCATGGATGTTATTTTGGGATTTTGTATTTTCTTCAAAATGATATATTCCACAATTATAAATTAACTAACAACTAGATAACATTTATGTTCCAAAAGCCATTAATTTAAAAGTTACCAATCTACCCTTTTAAAAATATATATTAATGGATCTTCAGAAAAAGAAAATCATTGAAGGTTATGTTTCAAAACAAAAATAAAATTATAAAAGGAAAATATATATTCGATAACTTTATACTACTTTTTTTTCCAACATTAAAAAAAATTATATAAATCACCAAATGTTATTTAAATGGTTGCTTTAACATAACCTATTTTCCATGTTAATTTTAGCATTAATGTATTATTGACACGAATGAACGTATATATAATTTTTAGCCCAATACACTGATAATGTCATAAACCCAATGGGCAAGCCACATGGAGAAATGCAATAGCTATCAAATTGAATTCTTCATATTTAATCTAAATTGGTCAAAAATATGATGAAAACATCATTTCAACACACACAAGTAATAGTTATAGGACTTTATATGTACACCAATAGCTCCATTAACATTGTACTAGCTTTGTCAATGCAGAAGATGATAGAAACAAGGGAGTGGGCTCCAAGGAGGAAGTGGAATCATGGGCATAACTAGACCAATTCTAAGTAAATAAATAGGAATATCATTATGGCACGAAAGGGCATGATTCTTATGTTGTCCAAAAAACTACCAACTATTTTAAAGAAACGCATGTCGGATCAACAAGCTAATGAGGTGGATCATGTTGCTTTAAACATATATATCATGTTTGAGGAAATTTTCAACAAGGTTGAACAAACTAAAATGGATGATCATGCTATCTTTGATGAAAATTGGATTGAAAAAATAACTTTTATACGTAAGGCAAATGATGTAAAGTATGCCAAAACTCTCTATCATTTGCATTATGTAGTTTTGAACACCAAAAACCTAAAGAAATAAACTTGGAAGAGATACAATAGTTGTTATAATTATCAAAAAGGTTGGTTATATTACCATTTTTGAATTCGCCAATTGGCACAAAATTGAAAGAGATGGTAATTAATGGCATTGTCTTATGGTGTGAGAAAGACATAACTATATGATATATGTAAGTAATGTAGCTACATTAATTAAATCATGTGTGATGGGAGTTCAGAATATATAGGCCATAATAGATGGAACATGGCAACAAAATTGAAACTTGGTTTGAATGATTTTAATGGTCATATTTTGTGCTTCATATTTTCCAGTTAATATTTGCACCTTAATGATTTGACTTTCACATATAATCTTGGAGGTATTGTTTACAAAATGATATGATGTCACATTACCATAAAAACCAAATTGTAATCAATAAAACCAACTTTTCAAAATAAAATTCAAAAGAAGATTAATAGAGATGACTAGTTCATATGTATGTATTTCAATCTATAATTAGTGAAAACCCACAAAGGCTCCATACAAAATTTTGTCCAACACGTATAATTATTCATTATCCAATATTAGTCAAATTTGACAAGATAATACATGTCCATAATTAATCAAACATGTCTTAATAATTAGTAACGTTTATTAGTTAAATGTGTCAATGTTATCAATGTCCATGATGAGTCATTTGTGTGATAGTAATAATTGACCAAGACTAATCAAATGTGATAAGGTGATAAGTGTCTACAATCAATTACATGTGTCACAGTAATATTAGTTAAATGGCTTGATGTGATAAATGTCCATGATCAATCAAATATGTAATAGTTATAATTGAAAAGATTAATAAAATGTGACAAGGTAGCAAGCTTCCACAATCAATTGGATGTGTCATGGTAATATTTAACTAACCTATATTAATCAAATGTGTTAATGTAATAATTGTCCACAATTAGTCAAATATATCATAATTGACAGAGATTAATCAAATGTGTCAATGTAAAATTGTCCACAACTAGTCAAAATTTTCATAATATTAATTGACCAATATTAGTCAAATGTGTTAATGCATTAAAATTACACAATCAGTCAAATGTATCACAATACTAATTGACCAATATTAGTCAAAATTTCAATGTAATAGTGTCCACAATCAATCAAATATGTCATAATAATAATTGACCAATATTAATCAAGTGTGCCAATGTATTAAAATTTTGCAATCAGTCAAATGTGTCACTTTAATAATTAACTAATATTATTCAAATGTGATGTGGTCAATTATGATGACACTTAGTCAACACAATTAGCAACCATATGCAACATTGGGATTTAACATAATTAAAATGTGACACATGACAAGTTATGATACAACCAAATGATGCCACATTGCATAAATAATGTTAACCAAGAGTCAAATTAGAAACTTGCCCATTTGACCATCCAAATGCCAATCAAATGATGACGTGTAAAGAGGGGGGGGGGGGGACACCAAAAATTGTTTAATTTGACTATCAATCAATCAAGTTGACACTATAATGGAAAGATTAATCAAAGTTAGGCCTAATAAAAAAAGACCATAAAATCATATAGGAAAATATTGAAATGACTTGTCCAAAATGATTGGATTTTTTTTAGGTGGCTATCACTTTAGGTCTCTTTTGACTAATGCAACCAACATAAAACAAATTATAAGAAGCTTGAAGAATCCAACGAGAAGGGAAGTGGATAGAATAAAACAACAAGACGGTAGGTGCAAAGAAAACAAATGTTAATGCAAAGAGAAAAACATAATAGTTGTACATTGTAGAAGTGCTTTGGAAATTTCCTCAAAATGGATGGAAACCATATTGGATGGGAGTTATAATGAATGGAGAGGAAGTGGATGGGACCTATACTAGATGAAAAGGAAATGAATGACAACTATAATGTAGGATGATGGTAGTCATGTTGGATGAAATGAAATAGGTGATAGTTGTAAGGGATGAAATGTTGGTGGACGATCAAAGAAAAAATGTTGTGTCATTTTGATATCCCCATTTGCATTACTATTCAATTAATAATTTTTGTTGTTGTTCCCCCTATCATTACTATTTTATAATTTATTATATTGATCAACCATCACCAACTTTAAAATGGGCTCTCTTTATTAGTTGCTACCCATTAAACATTACACTTTATTCAACTTCAACATTTTCCCCATGTGTTTACTTCAACTAGACCTGAATTTGTCATATATGTCACATCATGATTTCCTTGGTGTCACACCATGAACAAGGGTATTTTTCCATTTTCATGATGTATATGAAGTGCCAATCCTTCACATGAAGAAGATAGGCTAAAAAAAAAAAAAAAAACTTGTTTTAAATCCCCATTGTGTAATGACAATGATGTTTTTTTTCAAATTTTTGAAATAGGCAAGTTGGCGGTCATGCATATAAGATGACATAGTTAAATTTGGTTTAAAATCATAAAGGAAAGTAGAGAAGATTAGGATTCTCTTTATAAGAGTAATTGCCAAAAATAAAACTTTAAAATTATATAGTAGGTAGTGGAAATGCTTGGGAGGTATGATAGAAAAAACTACAATGCATGGATACAATGGAGCCAATATATTGGAGAAGAACTGATTGGAAAGGAAATGGATGTGAATTATAATGAATGGGGGTTATGTTACATGAAAAGGAAGTGGATGGGAGTTGTCAAGGAATTGGAATTAGATGAGAGTTGTGATAGATGTAAAAGACATGGTTGGGAGTCATAATGGATGAAAAGGAAGTGAAAGAAGTCTTGGTGGATTTAAGGAAAATTGTTCCACCATTTTGATAGCCTTGATTTCTTTGCTATTCAATTTGTTGGCCTTTTTGTTTTTCCCCATGACTTATTGTTTGATTTATTTTATTAGCCATCAATAATTTCAAATGGGAAGCCTTTATTATTTAGGACCCATAAAGCATCATATTTCATATAGCTTCTATGTTTTCTTCTCATTTTTGCTTCAACTAGACCCAATGGTGGCGTATGTGTCACATCATGATTACCTCATTGTGAATACTAAAGCCACGAACACTGATTATTTCCATTTTCATAACAACTACAAATCTTCCACAAATGAACACATGAAGAGAGAAAAATAGGGATGTTTTGAAACCACTAAGTATGTACTATGGTGATTTACAAAAACTTTTAATACATTAAAAATAATGTTGCACTTTTTGAATGACTATAATAATCAATTCCCAAGGAATTGTAAATTTACTTCTAAATTGTGATTGTTTTATTGTTGCCTATGTAACATGATACATGGAGGTTTGTAAAATAACATGATTTTGTGAGCTTCATGGTAGTTGCAAAAACAACCAATTGGAATGATGTGAAAATCATGTACAACAATGGAAAAGAGATGGAAGGTTATGAACACACATGTATGTGATTTTCACTAGGCAAAAAAGCTTTGCAAGCACATCAATGATCATGTAATAATAGATTCCAAGATGAACACATGGATATGGTGCATTTGTGAAAAAAATAACAAGTTTAATGATGAAACCAAAGGCAAATATCATATCATCCATGATTGGTGGGTCTATTTTGTTGTTGTCTCCACACAATCCATCATCAAGTTCAATTGTTGGCTAACATGGTGGCGTATTAAATATAGTCATTCAGGCACTTGGGTGAGAGAAAAAATGATTTTGTTCAAGAATGCTAATTACTATGTTGACTTGCAATTTGGTAGAAATCAAACATTCCAATTTGTTGGAATCTATTAAGAACAACCCAAAGATCAAAATAAAATTTTCAAACTACCACCTTACATGATTTTGTGAGAACCCCGTTCCAATCCACTAAATATTCCATGTTTTTGAAGGGCAAGATAAAAGGCACAAAACCATCTATAAATGAGTTGTTTTTAAAAAAATCACATTGATTCAATAACATGATGAAGGTCACCAATGCAATGAACCTAATAGTGGTTGAAACAACAATGCATTGAAAAGGAATGGGATTAAAGGGTAATGATTGGACTCACAATACCAAATGGAAGTTGTACAAGAACAATTATCATGGGTTAGATAAAGTTCACACAAAAAATGCATGCGTGAAAAATGCTCCTATGTCCACGTATGTTGAGATTTCATCCTCATTTAGAACCTTCTTTAATTGTTTCATCAAAGGTTTGTATCCATTCAAAAGTGTTCCCATTAAGAAAATTTGTTAATTGTAACATGACCATGATTAGATTGGTTGTACCAATTTTTTACACATTCTTGTGCCACATTAAATGTTCCAATGCCAACCCATCAAGGTGCCTATTATAAACCTATGCATTAGAATTCCATCAACCACATACAAAATTTCACAAACATCCTTCAACCTCAAATGGCCCATGCATTTATTGATCCATTATATAACACAAGGAAGCTTTCCCCCCCCCATTAATTTCTAATTAACAATTCGTGAACCTATGTATGGACCATGATGCAATTGCTACTAGCCCATCATTGATGGGGGATTGACAATTTGGGGACCAATCCACTAAACACACACTAATTAAGGGGGTAGGATGAGTATGTGATTTTCGATGAATAAAGCAATTAGGATAAGGACTAATCAAGGAACTTTGTTAGTTTGCATTTTGAATTATTGTTGTTTGGATCATGATGATGTGACTTGGGATAATTCAAAAAGGGAAAGTTCTAGAGAGAGAAATAAAATAAATAAATAAAAATGAGAAACCATTTTTTAAAGAAGAATGGAAGGAGAGTGAGGTACTTACAGTAGAAAACCACAAACTCTATTTTGATATAGCACAAATTTTAATTGTTGTTTTGGATTCTCCTAAAACAAAACATGAGATCATGCCATAATTTGGATTCATGTTTTCAATAATACAAAAAAAACAAAAACTTCTATAGCGAATTATATGTTCATATTTTGTATGAATTTTATGTAATGTTAGCTTATCATGAAATGAATTGTAATAGTATTTTCAAAGTTTTATATAATGTATTATGAACTGTAAATTTTGGTTATATGCAATAACCATGAATTTGATGTTGGAATGAATGGTAGTGTTAAGTTTGTTGAGATTTAAAATAGAAATAGTGAACATATGCATGTGAAATGCAAATATCTTATTACAATAGTGTGAAATATTCCACGTGAATTTAAATTTTACTATGGTGACCATCTTGTGGGAAATTATTTTTTTCATTTTTTCTTTTAGTAATGGGAAGGCTTTCTACAAATATTGTTGTATAATGTAGATGAAAGTGTTAAAAAAATTAATGTTTTAAAATTAATTAAAAAATTTAAGGGGTATATTAAAAAGTATCAAAGGCCTACACAATTGACTTCATAAGGCCTACAAGGCGATCTACAAACTTTAAAGACAAAAAGTTATGAAACAAGATGAATTGGATGGTGACCTAGAGTTTACAACAACAATTGAACTTGGAGACAAATTGGCAAGTTATTGAAAGTCAAACAAAAGGAAGTTTTGAAAATGGAGAGGAGTATGTAGGGCTTCCAAACATCCCATATCATAATCTAATGTTGGATAGGCAAGTTTTGAAAACAAAGGAAAGCTTACGGGGCATAGGTCGTTTTTACCACAAGAAGTGGTACAATGGGACATATGGATTGGGGGTTTTTAGAGAAGACACAATTCCAAACGACAATCTCCACACAAAAAGATGTTGTCGACTACCCATCTGAATGAGTAGATGCAATATATTTTTCAACCATAATTTGTGATTCAAAGTTGTAGAAATCAAAACGGAGTAGGGATTTCTATAGTACTTGATTAATCGTTGGAAATCTCAAGTCTATAATTGGTGACTAACCAAGGGAGGGGTGTTACAAAAGGTATACAACCTAGGTTTGTGTATCAGTTTGCATCTCCAAATTATTATGAATTAGTGGAACAATGGGAGGTGGATGAAAACACTAATGTTGATGTGTTTGAGGAAACTAAGGAAAATTACCCATAATCATCTGAGTATGCAAAAGTGCATGTAAATGCGTTGGATGAAATACTATAGTCATACTCACATGAAAGGAATCCAAAGTTGGATCAAACAAGGCCCACAATTGAAACATGAAATCATGAATATGTGCACTCGGAGATGATCATGTTACTTTCAAGGGTCTGTGCATTCTATGAAGAAGGACATGCAATCATGGATTGTCCTTTTGTGTTTTTTCACATTAGAGCAAATATTGCTAGGCATATGGAGTTGCAAAATGTGGTAAAAACACTAATGGATAAGCCATAGGAACATGAATAAAGAATTCTTATAGTCTAGAACAAATTTAAAAGCATGGAGTTGGGAAGCCAATTCACTACTAGAAATTTTGGGTTTTACAATTGTCGTTTGTAACTAAAATTCAGTTGCATGTGACACATGCAACTGCAAATTTGTGTAGTTGCATAAGACAAGTTACACATGACATTCAGTTGCATGCGACACTATGTATGCAACATGTATATATGGTGCTAATATACATGTTCATCCATACATACTAATCCAAATGTAATTGCACTTATGTGCAACTCTCCTTGCAACTAATAAAAATATGAGACATGTTTAAAAATTGGACAACTAGCTTGTGGACATGTGTCATTAATTAATTATTTTTGTGTTTTCAAAATAAAAAACTCGTTGGATTAATCTTAATCATTAAAATTTATGCCACTAAAATGATGACACGTGGCACACCATGGAACATTCATTGACCAACTAACATATGTCCATTTTTAAAACACCAATTATATGGTGACACGTAGAAATTAAAACCCACCTATTTTAAAATATTCATTAATAAAATTTAAATCATCCAATTTATGGCTAATAAAATGTTGACATGTGTTGCCTATGTAAGTAGGTTATTATTAAATCTTATTAGGTAAATAAGCTTACTGAGGTATGTAAGTAGGTTGAACATAGCTAGGTTTAGGCTACATAAGTAAAATTAGAATAATCCAATTTTATTTTAAGATTAACCATTTCATAAAGGTCAAGCTTTTTTAATTCACTCATCCCCAATGGCATTTAGTGTTTTGCCATTAACTGTTATTGCTCCTAGTTACATATTGAGCCAAATGGAATTGAAAACTAGAGAATATGGGATAAAAAATTCCATTGCAAACCTCATGAAGCAATTTAGTTGCACATTAGATGCAACTAATGTATTAGAATATATCAGCTAGGGGAAGGTTCTGTTAATTCTGGTGTCCAAACAAAACTTGAAGCTCCTTTTGGCACATCTAAGACAATAAGAATCGTCAAAAATGGATTAGAAATGAGAAAGTTATGGTCCCCCAAAGTAAAGGGGGTCAGAAATTCAAAAAAGACCATTGAACTCTACAAAGGCCGATTCTTAAACACCCAAATTTTCCTTTATGTTGGATTTTTTGCTATTAAAGTATCAATATGATTTGTAGAACTTCAGTTGGCGTTCCTATAACACTTTAAATCGTTTAAAATGAATAATAAATAAGAAATAATTTATGAGGTTTGAAAGTAGGAGGGGTCCAAATAAAAGGAAAAAAAAAAGTTTTATAACTTGGAAAAAACTTATTTTTCTTATTTTTCATGTTATTTTTCTTGTTATTTTTTCATTACTCCTTGTTTTTTGCACTTCAAAGATGATCGTAGGATACTTTTAATAATTATAGTCAAATTTACATTTTCTGAAAAATATTCCAAACGAAATAAAATAAAAAAGTTTTACTTGCCAAAACAAATATTTAAATATATTTGACAAATAAAATTTAAAAACTTGTAATATATATTTAAACCAGGGTTTAGTTTAACATAATTTAATTTAACCATAATTAATTTAGCCTAATTTAATTTAGCCATATTTATTTCATGTTAATTTAATTTAACTTAATTTATTTTAACCATAATACATATATTCTAATTTATTTTAGCCATAAATAATTTAGCCTAATTTTTTTTAATCATAATTAGTTTGGCCTAATTAATTTTATCCATAAATAATTTAGCTTAATTTAATTTATCCATAATTAATATAGTTTAATTTACTTTAGCCATAAATAATTTAACCTAACTTAATTTAATCGTAATTATTTTGGCCTGACTTAATTTAACCGTAATTATTTTGGTTTAATTTAATTTAGCCATAAATATTTTAACCTAATAAAATTAGGCATGGTTAATTTTAGCCTAATTTAATTTAGCCATAGTTAGTTTATTTTTTTGTTTATTTAACCTAGGTTAGTTTAGTTACGGTTATTTAACCTAGGTTGGTTTAAATTAGCCTAAGTTAACATGGGGTTATTCTTAGTACTAAAGGCACATAATATTATTATACATAACCTACGTATATATATTAAATATAATAATTTAAGTATATATGAATTTAGGCCATTATTGTTATGACATGTGTCCATGTTGTACACATTTAGTTGCATGTTAGTTGCACACACAACGGTATGGCTGAAAAATTATATAATACCAAATTTATAGTTACAAACATGACCAAGATAGTTGCAAATGACAACTAGTTGCATGCTAGTTGCATAATGACTAATTGTAAAATACATAATTTCTAGTAGTGGTTGGGACCACATAGTCGACATGTTCATTCATCTATTTAGACCATGAACAAAATACCATAAGGGTATTCATATCCACATTGTCGCAACCCTAGCCTTGGGCTTGCGACCAAGGTAAAGGCTTGCAAAGGTGCAAGCCAAGAGTGAAACCCAACAGTCACATTTCATGCTCCCAGGAGTGTAGGAGAATGTGAAGGAATGAACCCACACACTCCCAAGTGGGCTCCTGCTCTGAAAATTAGAGTCCCGATGAACTCCCTAATTTTCAGAAGGCGAGTGCAGGGATCAAAAATCATTGGATTGAATGTCCTTTATACCATTGGAAATCTTTTGAAACGTAGATGTCTAAAATGGGCTCACATGATCCATTTAGATATTTCAAACATAAGTTATGGCCAAAAAAAGGGTTGGGAATCAAACTACCAATTTGACTCCCAACCACTAAAAGTTGGGAATCGCCCTGATTTGCTTGTTCAAGGTGGCATGCTACATATCGTTGGAAAGCTCTTGACGAAGGCTATAGAGTTTTTTAGACCTCACTGACAATAATTATGGGTTTCCAAAGTCGTGGGAATCCTCATTTCAAAAATTTCAAGATTCCCAATTTAAGAGTCCCAAGACAAAATGACATTTGGGTGTAGGGTGGCCCATGGCTATGCACTGAAAATATTATTAGGGGGAAGGTGATGGCTTCCCCCAAGTCTGTGTTGTGGTGAATCTTGTGAATCTATGTTTACTTGTGGTTCATCTATGCACTAAAAATGCTCCAACGATGCACTAACCAACTTGTTGTTTAGTTTGCAGGTCCATGTGAATAATTGACCTACTTATCATTCATCTTAATCCACATCCCGGAGTGGATTACATCCGTTAATGCCGACATACTACATCATTTTAATTGTTAGTGGATATGAGAAAGATAATACTTTAATGAAAGTTTTAACTAGTAAAATTACAGAGCTCAAGAAGTTGCAGGAAGTTAATATACAAGCTATAGAAACTACATGAATTCAATAATGGAATAGAACATTATGGAATCAACAAAAGAATCCAAAAGAACTAGTTTAGTTTTGGTGATTATGTTTTGTGGTTTCCAAAGGGCAATAAGTCACTCTTAGGGAAATTTACTAAGAAATGGTTTGGACGTATAAAGTGTATTTATCTACACATGTGGGTTTAATGACAATAATGTTTATAAAGGTTCAAACCTTATCCTTGGAGAGGACAATCTTGTATCGCTTGCTGCCCTACAAGGTTGCAACAATGTTTCCATTACTACATAAGGTCATTTACCTTGTTGCAAATTCCAACCCAACATAAGGTAGTTTACCCAAAGCTTACAACCCTATATTTAAATAACAACAAAATTATTGAAAATCACGTTAACTCAAGTGAGGTGGCAATGTAATACCGCTTCCCCACCTTCTAAAACCATTAAATTGAATAGTTTTACTGCCAAGGTAACTAGGGAATGATAAATGACTATCAGCTACTATGAACAATAAAAAATTACTAGGATATCATCTAAATCTATTAGTTTAGGTTAACTTGCCCATTAACAAAAATATTGTTGGAAACTGAAGTTTTTTCAAATACCTAGTAAGATATAATACTTATGCAAAAGACAACAAATTAGTCCTACTATGAAATATGACTTGTCAAATTACATATTACAATTTAGCTAGGTTTTTTATTAAAAATTCTAACACCACAAACTTCATCAAATTCAAAACTCCTATCCAAGAATTATCAAGTGCCAAAATACTCTAGTCATCATAAAGCCACTAGATTTACAAATAGAAAAAATATGATTACTCCATCTAAATCTTCAAGGGTAAGTCTCACAATAATTAATTAATATAGGTAAAATCTATTGGAACAAATAATATTCCATTTTAAACTACTATGATGGATTTACACCTTCAATAAGTTGTTATATAGTCCTTGGCAATTAATTCCAACATTACACCTATTTTAGTAATGATTATATAAAGCCTTTCTACTAGGATTAAACATTACTTAACAAAGCAAATATAACATGTATATGACCTTAGGTAACAAACATTCCAATGGCAAAAAAATACACAAGAAATCACCCTATTTTTGCACTTGTTTCATCATAACCACATCTTACAAAGCTATTGGAACATTACAATAACTTGCTACCACTACTATAGCCCTTATTTAGGTTTTATTTACACACACCCACATAAATTGTAAAGCTACTAGAAATATGTTATAGTAGTTGAATACCACTATTTCAACTTTACTCAAGTCTAATTTATTATACACATTCTAAAGTAGTATAGTATATTATAGTCCTTCAAAACTAAATGCTACTTAAATGTTAACTAAATCTCCCTACCAAAAAACATAGAAAAACACTCCTCTCCTCCCCAAAATATAGTCCAATGTATCCTTCATCTAAGTAACTTATCACTCCAACCTAGAAAAATGTGAACCTCCATGCAAGTTTAATCCACTAATTTGTCCCCTAAATTTTCTACTTCATTAACATTTTTACCTACCTTTTAAAATTAGGGAAGGTAGTTGGGCAAGTGAACCAAGCTCCTACTTTCAAGCCACTTGATATTCTTCTAAAACACTCCCTACAATAGAGGAGGTTAAAATTCAACGAAACTTGTTAAAACAATGGAAAGAATGGCTTTTCGGCCATTCCCATGTAACTACGATAAATAATAAAAACCATGTTAAAATGTGAGGTGGACCATTTTAAATTGTTTTGTTTCAAACATTTTTTGATTGGTTAATTCAAACAAACAAAAAAATCGTAGTTTAAAACAATAGACAAGCTTTATTACAAACATGTACCATAAATATACTTATCATTCATTTTATTTTATCTTTAATTTTATTTTTATTTTTCAAAAATTATTATATAATTTTAACTTTGTGAAAATGAAATATAAACCCTAAACACACAAAATGAAACCCAAAATTAAATGCAACACATTTTGGAGGTATATACTTTTGATACATGTCATGAAAAGTGCCAAAGTTGGCCCCCCTTAATGTGTTTTCACCCCAACATGTGGCAAGTTGCCAAGATGTAGTATTAATGGTTACTACATGGACAACAAAACAATCTCTCCTAAAGAGGAAATCCAAATTCATAAATTGTTACATGAAAAGTCTTATACTGAAATCAAAATGGACATTGGTAGGTTGTTTGTGGCTTAGACTTTGTTGTTGAAATCATTTATGGACATGAGTCCAAGCCCATTTTGAAACTTGTGAAATAATGTATGGCTGAATGGCTAATGTTAGCAACTTAATTTTTTAAAGGTACATGTCTAATATGCAAAGTATTTGCAAAACACCATTCATAATTCTTTTTTAATAAATGATGATGGACTTATATGCACCTAATTTTTGCATGGAAAACAAGATTTTCATCAAGTTGATGGCATTTTGATTATTGCAAAAGGTGATAGAGGGCTCTATTCTTTTTAAAATATTCAATTCCATCAACAATGTGTATAACCAAAGGGTGAAAGTATGATTGGGTGAACCCACTAAGAACACCTTCAAAGGACAACCAAGGAACAAAAACTGGTCAAATAGTATTCTTGGGCCCTTTTCTTTAAATGTTTTCATATATTTAATTTTTCTTGTGTTTATTTATTACATGCCAAAGTATATGTCTTGAATTTTTCATTAGAATAAAAAAAGGTGGAAATTGTTATAAATTTGTATTCCTTGTTGATGTGGCCCCTTTAGGAATCAAGTTTTTAAAAATTGGAAATTCATAATTAGATTATACCTATTCAAATAATTAACCAATAAAAAATCAAATAAAATACCATTTGAAATACCTTTGAAAATTATATCCACAAAGAAAAAACCCCAAACCTTGTTTGAAAAATGTTCCTAACCAAAAAGTTTAAAGAACATAATCACTGTTACTTTCCTAAAACTTTGTGTGAATGTAATGAATAGGAACAACAAAAGTCAAAAAAAAATTGGATTGTTGAAATTTCAAAATCTACACAGCCTAGGTAATGTATTCAACAAAAAACTTTACAAAAAACCTTTCTATGTGTGTTTCCTATATTTTTCCAATGTTTGATGGGTCTTGAAAAATTAAGGTGTGATGTTCCTTGTGGTACCACCCAATCATACTTTCACCCCAAACACCTTTTTTAGTTAATACAACTTGATAACACCATGTATTCACCTTTTGTTGATGAAACTACAACACATGGTTGTTTGTGATTATGCCATGTGATAGGTGTTGAGTCCACAAAGAAAATGTAGCTTGAACTATTGATTTCATGTCATTTTTTCTTAGCTTAATCTATATCCAAAAACCTAGACAAAACACATTCCTCCCCTTTATAGTAGAACAAACTCATTTCAATAGTACCTTGCACACATAAAGATGTGTTTTACAACATCCAAGACTTTTGAGGTTGTGTAGTAAATTGAATAACATTGCCAATAATAAAAGCAATGTCAAGAAATAATTACAAGAGAAAATGAACTTCCCAACCATTTGTTGGTAAAGATGGGCATCTATAAAATATTTCCCATATCTTTACTTAGATGTAAAAATAAATAAATCATTGAAAGAAATGTAAGGTTGTTATTTACCAAAAAAAATCAATCAAGATTTGAACAACATAGCTTCATTGAGTAAGGTTGAAGCCATCAAGTCAATGGTTGTATTCCTATCTAAGTGAATGGGCCAACAACCCCAAATCTTCCATGTCATAGGTAATATGAAGTTGTGCTTGAATGGAATATATTATTATTTGCATGATCCCTAATGAAATAAATGTCATCAACATAGAATAAAAGCATGGTTACCCATCCATAGGTGCATGAATAAAGTAGAGATTATTGTTTACAATTGACCACTAAAGCCCTTATGTAGAATTTTGATCATCAATGTCGGTACACCATGTTCTAGGTGATTGTACGTTTGAGCCCATAAAGGACCTTCTTAGGCTTGCAAACTTGATATTCCTTGCCTTGAACAATGTAGCTTACGGTTGCTAGATATACACATATTTAATATGTCCATTTGAAAAAAACATTTTAACATCTAGATGAAAGAAAGGGTAGTTTTTGTAACATGAAAAGGTAGATAGGGTTTTAAAAGTGTTGTACATAGCCATTAGGCCATAAATATCTTCAAAGTTCTAACCTTGTAATTGTTGAAAACCTTTGGTAACAAGTTAAGCCTTTAGCTTTGTTGGTGTACCATTTGCATGGGTTTTGGTTTGAGTATAATATATCCATTTTGCTGTGATAAAATGTTGGTTAGGTGGGAGATAATTAAAGTTGTCAAACATCATTCTTGTAAATGGATTTGATTTCATTATCCATTGCTGCTCTCAAACCATCATTGGAAATAGTTTATCAGTTTGATGTGGGTTCTTGAAGTTTGATTTAACCAACACAATAGTCACTGACATGAACAAATGGGAGAAGAGGTTGACTGGATCAAAAAGTTGGGCATCACACTTCCATTGCAATGAAGCGGTGGGTTAATTATTGGATTTAGATCATGTGTTGAGGGGCACATGGGAGGAGCCACAAAAATAGTTGAACCAATATGTGGAGCATCCAAAGGTGGTGTTTAAAGGAGTTGCAAGATTTGAAGAAAGTCCAAAAAAGGGAAAATTTATTGAATATGATAGAATTAGTGAAAATTTTATAGAATTTCATTTTTGGAAAAAAAATCATTAAATTTGACATCTTTGAACATGATTATTTTTATGCTTTGGTAGGGATGTAAACAAATAAACCTTTGGATTGATGAACATATCTTATAAAAGTTCCAACAATAGATCTATTGTCTAACATTCTTTTTGAAAGTTTACATGAACATAAAAAATGTACGTAGCATGTTGATATTAGGTTTATCACTAATCAAAATATTATATGGAGTAAAACCTATATTTGAACAAGGAGTAACATTTACCAAGATTTTGGTAATATTTATAAACTCATCCCAAAGAAAACCTAGCAAGTGGGTAAAAGTGATTTGATTGTGACTCATGTTGAAAAGAGTTTGGAATTTTCATTATGGTGTGGCATATATGTTAGGTTGTGTAAATTGTTGACAGATGCCAATTTTTTGCAATGATGGTGAAAAGCTTTAAAAATGTATTCACCACCTTCATCACTACAAAGAAATTGAATGTAACTTCCAAATTGTTTTTCAACATGAATTCAAAAACCTTGGAACATGTTGAAAACATCATTTTTCTCTTTTAAAAATGAACCCATCCATCATGAAAAAAATCATTAATGAATGTGAAAAAATGTTCCAATGATAGATGATTGAGACAAAAGACCACATATGTCATTGTGGATTATTTCCAATGAAGTTTTGGACCAATGAAAACTTTGGCATGAGGCTCTTTCTTGAACTTGTTTGCTTATGACAAATGCCTCACAAACTAAGTTTAAAGGTTCAATTTTCAGTAAACTAATAGTATCATGACGTTTTGATATTATAATCATATTTTTTGGTGGTCGTGACAAAGGCATTTATGCCAAGTTTGTTCAAATCCATCAAACTTGCAATTGCGACTAAATGAACATAGTGTAAACATGAATTATTTGAGAAGGTATATAACTTAATTGAATTTTTTTCACACCATGACCAATGATTAAAAAATTTATTGAAAATAATTTAATTTTTTTTGTTAAACAAAACTGGTAGATTTCAATTAACAAGAATCCCATAACTTTTTCTTTTTCTTTTTCAAAATCCATGCATAAATAAATAAATAAATAAATGTTGACTCATCAAAATTGAACAACACATGTTCATTTTTAAGAAGAATTTGAGTTCACCCACCAATTGTTTTAAGGTAATTGCAAACTAGAGTGTTCATAAAATCATGTACAAAGGTAAATTTTTTGCACCGCTTAAAGTTCAAATGTCTAGATGTCATCTATACAACTAGAAATGAACAAAAGGGTCAAAACACATAACTAGGAGCCGAAAAAGATGTCAAATGTTAGACATAATCAATCAAAATCAAACATTAGTTTTTATTACCATTCAAAATCATAATAATCATGGCAAGTTAGACATTTTTCCCTCCTATGAATTTTTAGGAACTTAAAGTAAAAATTCATTTGATCCAATTTTAAGTTTTGGTTTTAATCTAAGATGTTTGAAAATGTACACCTATTGCATCAAATGGAGTCAATTTTGCAAAGGACTATCAAAAGGACTCATACAATCAAAGGATCTTCATTGAAAAAAATATAGTTGATAAGAACATATTAATCACACTCAAAAAACACTCATACTTTTAAAAAGTGGTATTCTAATACTTTAAAAATTCAAAGAATGTTTCAAAATTACTTTAGAATTTCAAAGCTTCAAGAGTCCTTTTGTCATGGCCTAGGATATTTTTGGATATTTTTGGTAATATCATGGCCTAGGATATTTTGGGATACTTTTGGCAATATCATGGCCTAGGATATTTTGGGACTAGTATGGTTCAAGGTTATAAAAGGAGATAGTCTGGGGAACAACTCTTCAGCAGATCAACACCAGTTGATGGATCAATAAAACTTGTCGTCTTGTAATTCTTCATTTGTTTGTAGCCGGTCCATAATAGTTTGATCTGCTCCTTCTTCTTCTTTGTTTGTTTTGTTGTTTCAGTAAGTAGCTAGAGGTATCTTGGAGTGGAACTTGGAGAGGTTATAGAAGACTATAGGTTGCTTCTATTCTCAAAGTTTCAAAAGAAAAGGATATGTTGTGTGAGAGTTATGAACTTTTGAAAACTCTGTGCCAAATCTGGTTTTTTGGTCATATCTCCTTTGTTTAAGCTTTTTTGGGTCTACAGCTTTGCGATTTTATAAAAGACTATAGGTTGCTTCTATTCTGAAAGTTTCAAAAGAAAAAAATATGTTTTGTGAGAGTTATGAGCTTTTGAAAACTCTATGCCAGATCTGGTTTTTTGGTCATATCTCCTTTGTTTAAGCTTTTTTGGGTCTGCAATTTTGCGATCTTATAGATCATATGGGAATATATGTGTGAAAGAAATTTCATGTCATTTTGATTTGTATTGAGAGAGATCCAAGCATCTGAAGTTTCAGTCTCAATTTTGAAGTCAATTTCTTTTGAGAGTGATATCTCTTTGTAGTCATCATTAATAGGGTTGAAATTTTGAGAGAAGGTAGTAGACATAGTTGCTCATGTTTCACCAAAATTTTAGAGTGATTCAAGGTCATATGTGAGCAGTGTAGCTTTGCAAAGTTGCTATGACAGAAATTTGTTTTGAAAAGACATCAAAACAAAAAGTTTTGAAGTGGAGCAAATACAACTTGGGAGATCTTGAAGGAAGGAGTTTGAAGATTGGGAAGCGCAAATACATTATCAAGACCTTTATATAAAAGTGTGAGAACTACCACCATGGACAACTCAAAATCAAACATCGATCTCACTCAAATCCTCGCCGCCCTTCAACACCTTTAACAAGAAAATGTCGTGCTTAGAAACTCGGTGACCTGCAAATAGAAGCAGCCACCACCTCCTGCCCCAGTACTTCCTGCTCTTTCAATGGTCGCCCTACAGCCCCAAATCAGTCTGCCAGAAAAGTTTGATGGAACGCGCCTCAAATTTCGAGGCTTTGTCAACCAGATACGCCAGATCATGCAACTACACCCTCGTCGTTATTTTGATGACACCACTCGTGTAGGATTCGTTGGAACCCTACTCACTGGAACAACTGCAGCATGGTTTGCTCCCATCCTGGAAACATCATCCCCTCTCCTACAAGATTTCAACGCCTTTATGGCAGAATTTGAAGCAGTGTTTGGGGATAGTGACAAGGCCAAAACTTCAGCCAACAAACTGCGTCGCCTCTAGCAAGGGACACGTTCGGCCATTGTCTACGCCTTAGAATTTAGGCAGCTTGCATACGACGTCAATTGGGGAGAAGCTGCCTTGATTGATAAGTTTCGCTGTGGGTTTCGTGATGATGTTCAAGATCTTTTGTTGACACTCACAGACCCTTCTTCCTTTGGTGAAACCATCACCCAGGCAATTTGGTGCAATAATCGTCTGTTCGAACATCGCCAGGAAAAGAAAGTCACCTCCAACGCCCAGCTTTGGAAGATCGGCCTACTACGCTCCCCTTAGTTCCCCAAACAACACAAGTTGCCCGACCTACCTCTTTTGGACCTACCCCGATGTAGATCGACGTAGCTAAGTTTAAACCTTTGACAGAAGCCGAGAAACTTCGCCGAAGGACAAACAACCTGTGTCTTTATTGTGGCAACACAGGGCACATAGTTCGCCAGTGCTGTCAAAAGCTTGTCAAACTTCAAGTACAAGCTATGGAAACTCCCCTAGAGTTGGAAAACAAGAACATCCGGTCATAGTAGGAGCCGTGCGACTGGATCTCACCCAACACCACCTTTGCAAATACTCATGTTCTGTTATTGGTCCCAGTTCCAGTTTCACTCAGTATGTGGACATCATTTGTATTCCAGAATACATACCACAAATGTTAGCATTGGTGGACTTCGGCGCCACCTCTTCTTTCATCGACCAAACATTTGTCGCCCAACACAACATCCTTGTGGTCAAGAAGTCAACCCCTGTTCCGATAGAGGTTATTGATGGGAAAACCATCGCTTCTGGTGCAATCACACACGAGACAACCCCTCTAGAACTTTGTATCGGCAAGCACACGGAGAAGATTGTTCTCAACATCATCTCCACCCCTCACCATCCTATCATCCTTGGTCTGCTTTGGCTAGAAGCGCACAATCCTATCATTGATTGACGATCTAGAACCCTCACCTTCAGCACACAACGGTGCACTTCTCAAGAACCCCACACTCAGAAAAACACTTTGTCTAGTCCTGCCAAGAACCCTGTGGTCAAGAACCCAAAGAGGGTCGGAACCAATTCCAGTTTTCTCAAGTCTGTTATGTTAAGTCCTGCAATCAAGAACCCCCCGGTGGTCAGAACTAAACCTTGTCCTGTCATGAATCTTGTCAAGAATCTTGCCCAGAAACCAACCCTGTCTGGATCTTTGTTGATGGAGCTGTCCCTTTCTATCGGGCTGCTAAGAAATTCAAGTCTTTGCCATCCATGTCAACCCAACCAACAACAAAAACCCCCCAATCAGAACTAACACTTGTCAAACTTCTCGAGAAGTACAAGGACTTTGTTGATGTTTTTGAAAAGATTAGTGCTGATCAGCTCCCCGCCCATAGTCCATATGACTGCCTGATTGATCTAGAAGAAGGACACTCACCATCCTTTGGTCCTATCTATGGCCTATCGGAACCGAAACTTCAAGCCTTGCGTGATTACCTTACTGAAAACCTTGCCAAGGGGTTTGTTCGGCATTCCAAGTCTCCAGCCGGCGCCCCAATTCTATTTGTCAAGAAGAAGGATGGTTCCCTTCGACTTTGTGTGGATTATCGTGGATTCAACAAGATAACCAAAAAGAATCGATATCCCTTGCCCTTGATTTCAAGCCTCCTGGATCGGCTACGTATCGGGAAGATCTTCACCAAGCTTGACCTCCGTGGAGCCTACAACTTACTCAGGATTCGTCCCGGTGATGAATGGAAGACAGTTTTTTGCACACGCTACGGCCATTTCGAATACACGGTCATGCCCTTCGGCCTCACCAATGCACCCGCAGTCTTTCAGCATCTAATGAATGATATCTTCCGGGAGTACATGGACGAATTTGTCGTGGTCTATTTGGATGACATTTTCATCTTTTCCAAGGACCAGGAAACCCATGAAAAACATGTACGATTGGTGCTTGCGACGCTCCGAGAGCATGGCTTATACGCCAAGATGGACAAATGTGAATTCGATAAATCTTCAGTGGCGTTCCTCAGCTACGTGATCTCTCTAGATGGCATTTTCATGGACAAGTCAAATGTCAAGGCCATCCAGTGTTGGGTTACTCCATCCTCGGTCAAGGACATTCAACGCTTCTTGGGGTTTGCCAACTTCTATCGTCGATTTATCAAAGGCTACTCCAAGATCACAACACCGTTTACAACCCTGACTTGCGAATACAAGCCCTTCTCGTGGAATCCAACGGCCCAAGCTGCTTTTGATACTCTCAAGATGGCATTCACCTCTGCACCCAGCCTGATACATCCCGATCCTGCCAAGCCATTCATTGTGGAAACAGACGCTTCAGATTTTGCCTTGGGAGCTATGCTATCTCAATTTGGAATAGATGGGTTGCTATATCCAATTGCTTTCTATTCACGGAAGTTGACTAGTGCCGAAATCAACTACCAGGTCTACGATAAGGAACTCTTGGCAATCATCACGGCATTGAGCAGTGGAGACCGTATCTTGCTGGAGCTCAACATCGAGTACAAGTTTTTACAGATCACAAGAATCTCCTTTATTTCACAACTATTTGGACCTTAAATCGTCGCCAGGCACGCTGGTCTATCTTCCTAGCTGATTTCGACTTTGAGATTCAGTATCAACCCGGCACCCAACAAGGGAAAGCTGACGCGCTATCTCGTCGTTTAGAATATGAACTTCGAGCGGGGGATGAGGCCTACGGCCAGCAGAACCAGACTTTACTTAACCCCAAGCAATTTCGAGTTGCAGTAACAATCAGCACCCTCCCAGACTCATACCTTGTCAAGGACATCAAGATGGCAACTGAGGAAGACACCTGGGCTACCAACATGAAAAAGCAACTCCAAGAACGACCAAGGAACCCAAATTGTGATGATCGGGATCAGTTTGAACAATAAGACGGACTTCTCCTTCGAAATAAACCTAATTTATGTACGCGAAGGACCTATACGCCTAAAAATCCTGAGAGAATGCCACGATAACCCCCAAGCGGGTCACTTTGGAATGGCACGGACTCACAAACTAGTGTCAAGGAATTATTGGTGGCCCAAAATGAATAAGTTGCTACGGGAGTATGTCAAGTCTTGTGATACATGTGCTCGATCCAAGGCTCCAAGGCATCGCCGTTTGGACTTCTACAACCCTTGTCGATTCCTAACCGACCTTGGGGATCTATTGCAATGGACTTCATCACGGACCTCCCTATTGTCAGAGCCAAGAATTCAATACTGCTTGTGGTCGATCGAGTCACCAAAATGGCCCATTTCACCCCTTGTTCCAAGTCAATCATAGTAGAAGAGATAGCTCAGTTAATTCTGGACGGGATTGTCCGACTACATGGACTCCCTGAGGAAATTGTGTCCGATAGAGGTCCTCAGTTTGCATCCAAGTTCTGGCATTGCTTATTCGAGCTTCTTGGAGTTGACATTCGGCTATCTTTAGCTTTCCACCCTGAGACATATAGACAAATCGAACGGACAAACCAGACACTCGAGCAATACCTTCGCTGCACTGTGAACTACCAATAGGACGACTGGCTAGACCTACTATCTCAAGCAGAGTTTACTTATAACAACACAACGCATGCATCGACCGAGATCAGTCCATTCTTTGCCAATTACAGTTTTCATCCCAAGTTCAGCCTTGAAATTCCTGGGGACTTCGTAAACCCCTCGGCTCAAGAAAGGGCCACGAGGCTTGGACAGGTTCAATAGAACCTTATGGCAGAATTCAAGCTAACACAAGAGTGGCAAAAGAAGCAAGCAGACCGTCGACGCAAGGACCATCCAAACTTCAAGGTTGGAGACAAGGTTTGGCTTCTCAAAAAAAACATTGCTACCACTCGCCCATGTGCCAAGTTGGATTACAAACGCCTCGGACCTTTCAAAATCGCCAAATTGGTTGGTCTAATGGCTTGCCAGTTGGAGCTTCCACCCCAGTTCAAAATCCACAATGTTTTCCATGTTTCCTTGCTTGAGCCCTATCATGAAAACCCGATCGCATAACGTCATTGAGAACCCCCAGTTCCAGTCGAAATTGAAAGCCAAGAAGAGTTTGAAGTGCAGGAGGTCTTGGACTCCAAGAAGATTCGTGGAAAGCTCCTGTACCTTGTCTTTTGGCGAGGTTATCCTCTTTCTGAAGCTACTTGGGAGCCTGCTAGAAACCTAGTTCATGCCTAAGACTTAATTAATCGGTTTCACCAACGGTATCCTTACAAACCGGCTCCATCTGGAAGATGTCGCTTAAGGAGAGGATAATGTCATGGCCTAGGATATTTTGGGATACTTTTGGCAATATCATGGCCTAGAATATTTTGGGACTAGTATGGTTTAAGGTTATAAAAGGAGATAGTCTAGGGAACAACTCTTCAGCAGATCAACACCAGTTGATGGATCAAGAAAACTTGTCTTGTTTTGTAATTCTCCACTTGTTTGTAGCCGGTCCATAACACCCTTCATATAATTGGGTTATAATGTACGTGATGTATGGCTTAAAGTATAATAAACTAAAAAATGTGAAAATTGAATTTTTGGCGATGATTTAAAATTTTGATAAATTTTCAAGATGAAACATTGAATTTGTAAGGAATTTTCACACTTTTAAAACATTCACATTTATTCAATAATGGCTAACAAAAAATAATGTGATGCATTGGTGAACATTTAAATATTCTTTAAAAACAAGTTACCAAAAAATTCATTCAAAAATTCATTTGCATGTAAAAGGACATGCAATCCTTTTCCAAAGAATGCCTTTGGCTCTTAGTTACATGTTTTGACCCAACATTAATTTATATTTTTCTCAAAATTCAATGACATTTTTATGAACCATAAATGTAAGGTTCCAAGTCATTTCATAACATGATTTATGTAGTTTAATGGACTTTCAAAAGTCACAATAGGCACCAATTTTGTAAAGTCCATTTTGACATCATAATGAAACTATTTTTAATTTTGTTTCATGAACAATGATTATATACATAAGCAAAATAGTGGCCCCAAGTCAATGCTTCAAAATCAAACGTGTTTTAGGCATGGACATCAATGTCACATTTGTCATTAATAAAATACATTACAAAAATGTACCTTTATGGAATCCTATCATGTCATTTTTGGTTCATTGTAGCGTGCAATTACCTTTTTATGATTGTCTTGGATGCTACATTTTTAATTATTATGTCCAATGCATTTTGACCACCTCATTAAACCACCTTATTTTTGCAACATAATTTCCTTCCACAATTATTTTGCTAATTCATGACACTTGCACATGTTACAATGATTTTCCATGTGGCCATATTGATGAGTGCTTTGATTTCCATCAAACTACCAAGCTAGAAATTTGCATTGGGATTGTGTTGGGTTAGGGTCTTTGCTGCAATTGCCATGGAAATGACCATGCCCATGGGGCTTTTATGAACATCAACTGTTTTATTTGCTATAATGATTAACATTTGGACCTTCATGCTAAACTTTGTGAATGAATTTAATTTTATGATGCAACTATTTTTAAAACATCATTGCTATCAATTCAATAAAATAAAGCATTGGAATTATGTATGTTAGACTACTAGCAAGCATTTCCCAACTATCTAAAAATGTGGACAAAATTTGAGTGATCAATTCACCATATGCCATTATCATGCTAATGTTGGTAAATTGATATGTATATATATACCCCTTGTATCTAATTGAAGTAGTCACTAATCAAATTGTCTTCTTCTAAGTGAAAATTATTCAACTTGTTTTTCAAAAGAATTTTCCTTGGTGTGTTGTTTTCTTGAACATGTTATGTTATATAGAAGTTTCCAACAAACTGATGGTTCTATCACATTGATGATGTGAACAACCAATGAATCACCTACAAATAAGTTGATGATTGGTAATGCCATTTTTTGGCCTAAATGAGTCAAATGTTGTTGTTTGATTAACTTGAATAACAAGACTACCTTCTAGATTAGTCTAACAAAAATAATTGCATCAATCTCAACCAATTCCCACAAATAATCCCTTTTGCAAAATATTTTTATTTCTAAATTGCCAAACAATGTAGTTTGAAGCTCCTACTAATTTTTGAGTTTCAAACATACCACTTTTTGGTTGAAGTGCCATAATTTAAAACTTCACAAAAAATAAATGAGAGAGTTGATTAGCAAAATTTAACTCACATTTAATCAAAACTATTGATCACGAAGCTACTATGATCTATTGTGAATATTTTTTTACTTGATGCAAAAGCAAGCATTGAAACTTGACCTAATCACATAAATGAAGTAGTAACTAGACATACATTTCTACAGAACCAACACTTAAATTCATATGCATGAATCAAGATTTGATTCCATATTAATAAGGTGGTACCATCTTAAATATATTATAATTCATTTATTACATTAATTGATCATGATCAATAATACATGCATTACATAACCTACTACTTGTAGATGGATGCATGTTTCCACCAATTTCAAACAATGATTTGTGGAATGGGTGACCTATTAGACATCAGATAAGTGGAGTCTTGATGACCATGTGGGTTTCACAAGGATTAGCAATAAATTACTCCAAATGTTAAAATGTATCCTTCATTGATTTCTAAATAAAATAAGCTCCAAATTTACTATTTAATTTAAAACAATTTAAATATATATTTCTTTCCTTATGCAAAATAATAATTGAAAACCAAATTTTGTTATTGAAATATGGTTAAATTTATTATACCTTCATGTAAATCTTATATCTACACACAAATTTTTGGTTGTAGATACATTGTGATGAATTTGATGAATTCATATCAAATTTTTGAATTCGTTATGATAGGGTTTCTTGATGGGTTTGATATTTTAACCAACATGCAGAGGAGAACACATCTTGAATTTCAGCAAACTTTCATGTGTAATTCCATGCATCTACTTCCTTCCATGTTATTTCACATATTATGGAACAAATAAAACCTAAAGAACATTGTTGCAAGACTTGGTATTTTGGCCAAGATGTGAAGAAAATCATATGTTAACGTTCAAGATCCCTCATCTTTAGCTTCATGCAACTATATATTTCATTCCACGTTATGTCACATATCACATTGAAATGTATATGAAATAAATGTTCTATTTATACACTTCAAATAATTTGACCACAATCAATAATAATAACAGGTTTTTTGACATTTCCACTATTGGAACCAACAGCCTCCATGGCTTTCAACACATTATATCCTTCATGCACTTGCCCAAACACAACATGCTTGTTGTCCAACCATGGAGTGGCCACCAAACACAAGAAAAATTGTGACCCATTAGTGTTTGGGCCAGAATTTGCCATTGATAAGATGCCTGGCCCCAAGTGTCTCCGAATAAAATTTTCGTCTTCAAACAATTGACCAAAGATGGATATTCCATCACTATTATCTTTTTCAACATTGAGATCACCTCCTTGGCACATGAATTTTGGGATGATCCGATGAAATTTTGTGTTTTTGTAGTGGAGTTGGGTTCCCAATTTTGTTACCCTTTCACCTGTGCAAAGTGCACGAAAGTTTTCTGCACTCTTGGGTGTGCTATCCTTATATAATTCCATAATAATCTTGCCTATAGCTTGGCCCCCTATGTTGATATCAAAAAACACTTTTGGATTTGTTGGGTTTGGAATTTTGCTATCACATGCAAATGGACAAATGTTTTAGATTATGCAACAAAATATGAAAAGTTTATATTAAAAAAAGCCCCCATATCTTTCATGAGAATGTTGTTGTCATATTGTTGAACTTTCAAGTTTAATTTTTAACCATGTTAGTATACGGACAAGGATTAAAGTAGTCATGTAAAAAAGATGGGTCCAAATATCACTTGGGTTTACATAATAGTCTTGTTCCTAGGTGTACTAATTTGAAAAAATATGACCAATGTAATTGTTTGAATTGGTCCCTTGAATTGTATTGAAGAGTTGCCTTAATGAACTAGTATTTAAATTTTGCATGTTGTTAGTATGTGGCCCATGCAAAAGATGCATAAAATACAAGGAATTTTTAATCAGAATTTGGAACTTTTGACACATTCCTGTGATTCTAATAACTTAGGGATGTGCAAACCTTGACATTTATGCATAAATTTTCTACCTTGCAATCTATGAGCCTCATACTAATGTACAAGGTTTTAGTATATTATTTGTGTTCATTATTTTTAACAACTCCCTTTAAATAATTGTATTAGGTAGAGCTCTTGAATTTTCAAAGGTGAACATATGTTCACACACATTTGACTATTAACAGTGATTGTTAATAGGAATTGAAGAGCTCAAAATTACTTTGAAGAAATGAAAGTAGGTTAATTACTCTTTTGCTTCAAAACAATTGTTCGATCATAGATAGATTTAACCCCTAGGCTTGGATATAAACCCAAGAATTCATATATTATGGTATAATGAACTATGAGATTTTTATGGGCACTCATTACATGATGTCTTAGAGGACCAATATTCTTACACAAATGAAAATAAATATTAGTTTTACAAGGAGGACCTTGCATGTTGAATTCAACCCCACTTACTTAATTTCAAAATATTGTTGTTCAATTGTTAAGGATATGGGGGGAATTGAAATCATGTTAGGGCGTAGCATGTGAGATTTCATAGCCCTTGCTTTTAATTCATCCAACCTTGTTTTCCTCGGGTCTTTTTGCACAACATTTTCTTTTGTATTAATAATAGGGGCACCATTGATTGATATTTTGCTCGTTCGACAACCCTTCCCCTTTCCCATTATCCTTTAGCCATTCATCTGGTTTTATGTTTAAACACAAACTTTGCACTTGTTGAATCTTTTAAATTTTCTTAAATTGACAGAACAACATATGCTAAAATGAAACCTCCCACAGGCACAAAAATTTAATTCTTTCATTTTTGCATTGTGTAACCATCAACAATAAATGTCAAACTATTAAATATTTGAGCAAAAAGATAATTTTAAAAAACAATTCATTGTAAGAGACATAAATGGTTATGCCTCTTACAACAAGTTCAAACATCATCAATAGGAAATGCTTTATGAATTTCCCAAAAGATGAACAAGCATAGTTGAATCACAATAACATTTGGTGCATTTGCTCAAAATGTGGAACCAAATGAAAACTACATTGTTTTGTAGTTTGTTTTTTACAAAAAAAATCAACAAAAGAAAAGGCTATCTTGAAGTTTTACTTTCAAATCATGTTGTACAACCATTCAAAGTTAATATGTTGACTTTTCTTTTAATACATGCAAAAACAAATTGCCCCAAATTCCAATTTTTGTTTTGATTGAATCAACGCACAAAAAGGTGTTTTCAAAGGGCAACGAAATTGGAACGAGAGGGGTTCCATAAATGAACTTGATGTTATAACTGCCAAAAAGACATCAGTGATTAAACTTTTACATTATGTCCAATTCACCACTTGCACCTATGACCCATATGAAGAAGACAATTGTTGCAACAATAATTGTCATCCACATTTTGTATGTTAACTTGGATGCAATTCTTAGTAGTTGTTCTTGTGTCTATTATTATTCATCATTAAATAATAAAATATGAGTTTTAATGCAATCATAGACCATGGCCCATGAGAGGTGTGAGGTAAATTTTGTGCTTTCATCTTTTACAATATAAAATATGTGGTGTTTATTGAGACACGTTTTATACTAATGTAATAATTTGATGAAGTGTTTGGAATTGACACTTCAATGAAAAATTCATTCCCATTTTGAGAGGTGGAAAGCCAAGGCATAGGGGAGGATTGACGTGTATTATGCAAAGGAGGCAACATCCCATGTTTGTCAAAAGAGTAACACAAATCAATGAATGCTGATTTCAAATTTGGCAAAAATGATTCCTCCTTTTTAGTTTAATCATTCAATTTTTGCTTCACCTTGATACCATGTGAGGTTTTGTTAGCAATAAATCTAGTAGTCCCTATTGTGAGGATGGTATCATGGGAATGTTTTTGGAAGTTCGCACCAATAATCCTATACTTGCCAATATTGACCATCTAATGCAATTTGTGTGTTTTAGGGAAAGGAACTTGATATATGGAATTTCCAAATGTAGCATAAGCAACATCTTTGGAAACATGCACATAACCAGGTCAGAACCCAAACATGGCACAAAACATTTTTTTGTCACATGAGAAACTCTTAAATCATCAATTAAGATGGTGAGTTCATGAAACATAATTTGAAAAGTCCGAGTATGATGGCATTTGTGAAGGAGCTCTGAGCATCCAATAATGAATAATGTTCTAGAACACATAGTCTACAAACACCCATAATTGCAGCAAACGAGGTTGGTGGCAATGTGAAAATCTAAGAATCTTGAGGTGGATTTTGCACTGGAGTTGAATGGAAAGCGTTGACCAAATACAAACAACAAGAAGGTTCCAGAAGTAGGGTCCAGCAAAAATGCCTGCAAGAACTTAATCCATAGCAAATACAATATGAAAGTGAGAATTTGCAGGCAAGGACATCTTGTTTGATGTATAGTTCAGTATGTAGGGACAATATGCCAATTGTCATAGTTCAAAGATTTGTGAGGATTTTTGGCAAGGATCTCTAATGGCCAAGTGGTTGGTCATAATGAAGACCAAAAAGAATACAATAAAATTAATGAAGGTTAACAAGGATTGCAAATATATGATTCCAAGGTCTGATTTAAGATAGTAAAGTTACCCAGAAAGTCACTCTCTTTCACCCCGGCCCCCTTTCCTCTCTTTGAGTGGTATCGCCAAAGTAAGAAAATCTTATTAAATCTCGGGATGAAATGTTGAAACTCAGCATTTAATGCAAAAGGTTCAAGAGTAATGTCCTACAGGTAGGAGCAGCGAAAATATATGTAGCAGCAGCGGAGGCCCTCAGGAAAGAAGAAAGGGGGGATGAAACTCAGTTTACCACCAAAATTGGTGGAAAAACTAGTTTGGGTCCTAGTTAATTCGTTTTGTAAAATTTCATTCCCAGTTACACATTTGATGCCTTACTATTATGCCGAAAGCGGCCATTCTCGCCTCCTAATTGCCTGACTTTATTGATAACTTTATTATGTATTAAAACATGCATGTGTCAACATATAGTGAGATGGTTTTGGTTATTTAACACCTTAAGAATGTAGTGAGTTGCAAAAGTTCAGAACCAAACATTTTGAGAAATAGGAATTTTGGAGTTGACATATGGATCATGGGAGGAGGATGACGAAACAAACTGTGTGCAAGACCAAAAATGTAATATGAATTAAACATAAATAGATATTTGGTGAGAAGAAATCAATTCCCTTTCAATAGATACCATAGCCACGTTCCAACTGTCTAAAGCTTGTATCAATATTTTATTATGTTTCCCAAACAAAAGATGGTCATCAGAAATGAAAAACTTATTAAACTTGGTTTTTATCATGAATAACTAATAATACTATCATTAATTAATTATCATGATTTACAGAATAATAGAAGGATAGGAAATAACATTTATAAGTTTGTTGGGACAGTTCTGCAAAACTAAATAACCCTAAAAATTATAGGATATTTTAGGTTGGATTTTGCATCCAAGTTGCTTTCACAAAGATAAAATACATTTGAATATTTATGGGCAGTTTGAGAAGAGAAGTGTAGAAAAAGTATGTCTTCAAAAAGACTTTATAGTGGAGGCCCATAAATGCTCAAAATATATTATAAGGCAAAGCCAACGTAAGGCTCACATGATTGAGATGATGAGAAAATTGTCATTTATGGTAGAAACTGCCAAGATGCCATCTGAGAAGGCAAAGATGCATTATTGAAGAAGACAAGAGGGATATTGACAAACATGAACTTCTTGGAATGCGAAAAAGCTAATGATGAATGACATCCAGTTAACGGATCATCCACTTGGAGGTGGGAAAACTTGATAACAATCTACCAACTGCAATGTTATAAATTTACCCAATTTTGGCTATAGAATAGACATGAAATTGGAAAATCTTATTTAAATTTTTTTTGGCTATGTGCTGAAAGCTTGGAATCTATAATAAAAGTTTGGGAATTTTTTTTAAAAATCCCAAATCTGGCAGATTAGGGCTACGTTTTTCACCAAAAAACCCTTTCTGTGTGTTGAAGTCGTCATATTTTTCAGGTTGAAAATGTGAAATTCACAGCACATTTAATTATTTAAAAAATACATTGATTAGTAATTGAAGTCTTTGTTGATCGAAATTTATGCTTAGAAAGAATATAGACATGCAATCTATTCATACATTTGAATTTTCATAAAATAACATAAAATCTTTATGAATACATGTAGAGAATACACAATGTCCATTCTATAATTTTACATATTTAATTCTACTTAGTTTTGAACATAATTTATTTTAGATTACCTCATTTATGTTACACATAACAATTTGTATTCCTTAACAGAAAATTTTACATGCAACAAAACAAAAATTGAACAAAATAAAATGTGATGCATATCGATATAGTAGATTTTTGAAATGAGTGGAATATTAAATCATTTGCCTCTACTTACCTCTTAAAATCAAGAACCCACAAAATCAGTCCATAATAGCACATGATATTCACCTACGACCACAAGTGATGACCCCCGGCCTGCCCACCCTCCTTCGTGGTGAACGCTTATGGATCACCATTGAAGTTTTGAAAGTTCCTGCATCTAATTTCACCAATTGGATTTAAAAACATGGATGAACTTGAACCATGTTATTGGCATGAATGAAATTCAAACATGCAAATGTATTTGGGACAAAATAGACATGTATGAAATTCACCACATGGAATGTCATGGCCAATGATGATTATGAAACAACATGGATTTAATTTATGACCTTCATGATATTGATTACATATGTGATATCGGTGCAAGAAGTGCACTTGATGACATGAATGAAATTGACTATATGGTCACATCTCATGACATGAATGATATTGAAGACACATGTGATGTTATCATGTATTCAATTGGAACACATGGATGAAAGTATGAAGTAAAAATTGACAACAAATGAGATAAATAACATGGAGGAAATAGGATCATATGGATTACACAAATCAAACCCTAATGTATGGATAAATTTTGATTATTTTTATGGATGAAATTGACCAAATGATAATTGATTGTTGATGGAATTTGTCCATGTAGACAAATGTCGCTTTCATCTTTTGGTCAATTTAATCATGAGTTTCACTTTCATCCATGTGGTCCATATGGTAAAAAAGTTCTAGGTCATCAATATGTGTTTATTTTTGTACTTACATATTACTATGTCATCATTAAGGTTCATTTTCATCCATGTTATCACCTTTCATGCACATGGAAAATTACATATGTTTGGTTGATTTCATGCAAATTTTTTACATGTCATTAAGTTTCATGTGTATGGTGAACATGAGGGTTAGCTTCATGACTGAACATAACTCGATGATCACCAGTACAGTTCTGCTCTGTTGACAATTTCATCTTGTCCTTAGTCTCATCCAAGAAGATTCATAATCTATGTGGTCAGATTTGATCCATGTGGCTAATTGAATCTTTATGGTTAATTCCATCCCTGAATAATGCTTCAACCATTAGGTATGCTTCATTCTAGAAAATTCACAATCCTAAAGGACCTAAAGCCGATGTCATGGATATTGTTTTCATGGATGAAAGATAGAGAATGGGCCTGGTGAATGAATGCCACTGTCACTTGTTGTCTCTGCCCATTGTGAAGAGAACATGCATTGGTACTTGTAGGATTTGTGCAGAAAATTTTGGTTCAAGCTTTGACCCAATGTGTGAGTGGCATCTTAAATATGATGCATATTTTGCGTGTGCATTTGATGGATGAACTCCTTCCATAGAAGTGCATGTATCAGCTTGAGAAGTTTTAGATCCAGGAAGGTTAGTTTGAAGTTTGAACCAGTGTTGGGTGAATCTTGATTTTTGCAAATAACAGTCAGTTCCAGTTCTAAAAAATAAATTAGAACAGTTCCAGTTTTGGTTCTTCAAAAGACATATTCTGGTTCCAGTTCGGAAAATCAGAACCAGTTCCAATCCAGTTTCTGGCAACCTGGACTGGAACTGGTTTTTAACTGCCAGTTAACCTCTGATTAGATTAGCTTCCTTGAATTTTAGTCTCTTTTGTTTTTTCAAAAAAATCAGTTTCGGTTCCAGTTTCAATTCCACACAATTCTGGGGCCAGTTCTTCCGCATTAAAAAAATAAGGTCTGGTTCTAGAACCGAGACCAATGATTTTAACCCTCCAAACTGAGTACCCATTTAACACTGGTTTGAACATGCAATAAAAGGCAGAGTCCTTAAAGTTATGTGTAAAGTCCAGCAAACTCAGCACCAGAAGCTTGTGTTTCGCAGATTTATGGGTTGTAATGTCCAACTTGGCACCAAAAAGTTACAAAGGGCAGAGGTGAAACTGGTTTTTCGTCATTAACTTGGCATGAAACTAGTTTCATGCCGAGTTGCTCTGCCCAGTGCATCTGGTTCTCAACTGGTCCTTTTGCATTTGTTGATAAGGGTTCTTTGAGGTTGAAGGGTTTAACATTGCGCAAACAAGTGCCAAGAAAGAACACCGCAGCTGGAAAAGGGGTTGAGTATTGTGGAAATAGGCGCCTAGGGAGGGAAGTTGCTTGGAGAAGGGGTTTAGCATTGTGGAAACAAGCACCAAAGGAGGAAGCTGCTTGGAGAAGGGGTTTAACATTGCAGAAAAAGGCGGTGAGGGAGGGAAGTTGCTTGGGGAAGGGGTTTAACATTGTGAAAACAGGAGCCAAAGGAGGGAAGTTGCATCGTAAACATCCACAGAGAAGTGCATCACATAAGAAATGCACTTGCATCATTGATTGTTCATCCTACATCCGACTTTGCAGCAAGAACACAAACAACTTGACCTCAACATTTTTTCTAGGTGAAGCATAGTTTTAGCTATAACCATGATCCTCCTATCAAGTAGTTATGATGAGGATGAAGTTTTTTATGATTATAGCCTAGAAGACTTCACTTTATGGTAGACATTTTTGTTCTCATTGTGATCACTTTCGGTGTTTGCTCATTTGGTTTGTATGTTTGCTCTCAAACTTTGCAAACTTCTACAAACCTTAACCTCTTCATGGCTTGCCCAACCAGTAAAGAAATTTCAAGATTTGGATCTTTTAAAACTTGCATTTCATGAGCATTCTTCAAACCTAGAACCCGTTGACCATGGCTTGAAACCTCCAAAACGTTGGAACTTGTAAAGCTTAAGGTCCAAGAGTTTTTATGTGAAAGCCATGGACTTTTTACTACCCCCTTTGATGGATGACTTTGTTGCTAAACATATATTCACTTGGTTGCCCATCGGCCTACCCATGTTGTGGCATCTTTATCAAGTAAACAAAACTTAGTTCAAGGTTACGGGCAAAACTTTGACATGGCAAGCTTTAGAAATTGTCAAATTTAACAATGCCTCTTATTATCACATAATTGTTATACAAGATCTTCCAAGGCTTTATCTTAAAGCCCAATTAAGGTTAGAATTAAAATGCTTACAATATTGCATCATGGCCAATGACTCATAAAATTCACTAAATGATACTAAAACTTGGCATTTGTATATGACCTATCATTATGTAAATTTTTAGACTTTTTGACATTGCAATTGCCCATGTCTCCTTTAGTTGATACTAATATTTTTAGTGGTCTTGATTATGGATATGATGATGATGGGGGTCAAAATTATTATGATTTTGGTGGCTTAGGTTTTAGATGCAGACCTTTAGCTTAAGTGATTGGTCTGAATGCTCCAAATCCTTCTTCTAACAATCATTATCTTTTTGATCTGGTTGCATCATTCCCAACCCTAAAACCCCTTCAGTGGCTTTGTTGGTTTTTTTTTCATGATCTAATTGTGAAACATGTTGATTAGGTTGGATAAAATATGATATCATCACTTCAAGTTCAATGGCTAGGGGACATCATCTAAAGTTTCTTCTAATAAAATGTCATTATGTTCATTATGGTTTTCATGATGTGGTGATCAAAACCTACTTGTAGTCTGTTGCATCAAAATTTGAAATCCCCATGTCCAACCTTGGTTGGCGGTCATAATGGTCTAACCTTCTCATTCTAATCATGTTTTTTAACTACATTCTAAACTATCAATCCTTAACATTAAGTAGCAGAGCCTTTGTTGGTCCAACAAATCACTTGTGTTGCTACTTATGCAAATGGTGTTACCCGATGTTCAACATTCATAAAATGAGGGGGACCAACTATAAATACTTGCTTCCTTCGCTACAACAAAAGGTGTCCCTATATGTCAGGTGATTTCACTAGATTTTGAGTGAATTTAATAGTCGTAATTTAATGGGACCTAGTGGGAAAACAATGAATTCATTGGTCTAGTGAATGGGGATTAATCAACTGCACCCACATTTTGTAGTAGTGATTGGACAATTGTATAATTGACCCCAAGGCCTTGAAAAGTTGATTTGGTTTTGTTTTGGTTATATGGTTAGTTGTGCTAATGGAATTGTGCCAAAATTGCAACACAACAAACCCCCTCTTCCCAATGTTTGGTTTGTTAACCCAACCACAAATAATACTTAAATTGAAGCTGATGCATTGGGTCGAATAAGGTTTGCTCTTGTTCAGGGTGCACCTCTTGCAACATTAATAACTAAATTCAATGAATTGCAAATTCTTTTGGGAGTTGTCCCTAGCATTCAAAATGGACGCAAACTTTGTGTGAAACAATGTTTGCCAACAAACATGTTTAAGATGAAAGATGCTAGCACCTTGGATGCCAAGGTTGTCAATATCAATTTCACACCTCAAGGACATATTTACATCTATCAATTATTGGTTTATGAATCAACTATCAACAACCTACCATGCACCTACTTTGTCACAATCGGTGTCTACCCGAATTTTATTTGTTTAGATCTTGTTTCCAATGTAGTAAGTTTTGGACATAGTTATTTCCTATCCTTCAAGCACATGTATTACATCTATAATGTGCATTTGAATTTGGTAGAGACGCTTGAACACACCAACCATGATCGAGTCATAATGATGTAGAAGACATTTTGAAGTTTGATCCTTCTTAACCTTTTTGTGCTACATGGTTGCATGTTTGGGAATATAGTTTCCAATTCATGGTGTGGAATTTTCCAATGCTAGTTAGCCAAGTTTTCATGGATTTTTGGATCTTGAATATTTATCATGTAATCCTATTTAAAAATAAAAATTATGCTTACATAATGCCTCCTTATGTATTGTTGCCTTCTTCTTGTGTTGACTTCAATTGGAACATTGTAGTTTGTTGAGAATACTTCAAAGATTATACACATCAACAAATGGATTGCAATTGTTGGAAAACAAAACAATGGTTTCTTTTATTTGTTTGTTGGATTTTTTGTTTTGATTTTCCATGTACATCACATGTGTTTGTAATCACTTTCCCCTAAAACTCTTTTGGTTGAATGTATTTCATCCATGATAAATGGATTAATTCATCCATGAATGGATGATATTGATGAACATTTGAAAGACATCCAAATGGACGAACGTCATTCATCCATTCTTGTATTGTACTTGTCTATGCAATCTGTACAAGTATTATGGTAAATATTATGTATAATATTTATTTTGAAGTTTATCAGTGCCATCCACTATGGGGATGACTTTGATTTCTAGTATTAGTCCACTATGACCTATTGTAGGGGGTGCACTTTATGAGAGCACACTACCAACAACAATCTCCCTCCACTCCACATTTGGCCTACTGGCCTACCACACAATAAATTGCCAACACAATTGGTATAATTCAACACGTTCACCACTTGCAGAATGGACGGTAGCCAAAAAACAAGGTGTGTTTTTTCTGGCCACCCATATTGTCGGTTTTTTCTGCGGGGAAAGTACTTTAATTCTGCTGGAATCACTTTACAGTTCGAAAATCAAGGGTTCCAGCGAAAGGGAAGATTCTAAACACCCACCTCCCCCAAGTTCTGTTAGGCACATTTGTTTGCCAACAGTGCATGATGATGCTGGGGGGGGAGGGGGGGGGGCGCTTTCCAAAACAAGGGACCCCACACAAGGACCTAGTGGCAATCAAAATCAAAGTCATTGAAAGCGATGTCAACACGCATCTTTCTGTTTCCGTAAATAATTCTTGATTGTGGGAAACCGATTTCGATTTCTACTAGAATCGGTAAATACTGCCACTCGGTTATGCCAACTGACTACAATCTCCCCCTTGAATGCACAGAACCATACTCCCAATTTTCGGCCTGTATATATTTTAAAAATTTAAATCACAAATGGAATCTAGATATGAAAGTTGCTACTGGGTGTGAGATTATTTTTTTCAAAGCACAAATGGATCCGGAAGTTGCTAGTGGGGGTGAGATTTACTTCTTCAAAGCACAAATGGATCTGGAAGTTGCTAGTGGGGGTGAGATTATTTTTTTCAAAGCACGAATGGATCTGGAGTTGGTAGTGGGGGTGAGATTATTGTTTTCAAAGCACGAATGGATCTGGAAGTTGCTAGTGCGTGTGAGATTTATTTTTTCAAAGCATGAATGGATTTGGAAGTTGCTAGTGGGTGTGAGATTTATTTTTTTCAAAGCATGAATGGATTTGGAAGTTGCTAGTGGGTCTGAGATTTATTTTTTTCAAAGCATGAGTGAATCTGGAAGTTGCCAGTGGGTGTGAGATTTTGTTTCAAAGCACAAACGGGTTTGAAAGTTGCTTCCATGTTCAATCTTATATATTAAAGCAAACGTGGTGTCTGTCTTTGTGGACAAAAATTGGGCAGTGGAAGATTCTTCCTGGTTGTTCTTTGTGGAGCCCGTTTCCTGTCTGTGATGACAAACAGGGCAAGGCAAGGGAGGGCAGGGCAGGGCAGCCGCTGCGGGGGGCCGGGGCGAGGTGCCATTTCTACTAAAAAAATCCTTGGGAAAAACCGGGGGACTTGCATCTAATCAAACAAAAATACAATTTAAAAAAAAATTATTTTCATTATAGAACATATTTTAAAAATTAGAATCTTTTTGAAAAAAAAGAAATTAAAGTAAAAATAAAAAATACATAAAAATAGAAAAAAATGAAGATAGACAAAATAAAAATAGAAAAAAAAACATGGAACAAACATAAACCAAAAAAAAAAAAAACGCAAAAACTATAAAAAAGGAATGGAAACAAATGAAACAAGGAAAGGGAAATACAATAAAATAATTTTAAAAGAAAAAAAATCCAAAAATGAAGAAACCAAATAAAGAGTAAAAAATAAGAAAAACCTTACTTGAAAAGAATGAGGTGTGTTTTCTTTCTCCAAACTTCAAACTTGCATCCAAATAAATATATATATAAAAATGAAAAAGAAACACTTTATTTTTATGATACAAAATAATAATAATAATAAACACATAAAAATAAAAAAATAAAAAAGTTAAAAGTTTCTAAAAAAAACTAAAACATGAACCAAGTTTAAAGAAACCGGGGGACTTCCAAGTGGCCGAAGGTCACGGGCACCCACTAGTTAATATTAAGGTTACAAGTTATGTGAGGTTAAGCTTGAGTAGTGGTAGTTGGTGACCCTACACTATATGTGCACATAATTGTCATTGCAGGCAGTACAAGAGTATGGCCTACCTCTTCTTTTTTCCTTGACTTGCCTTTTGCTCATCCAAGATGTGTCTAGTGCTGCCCAGACACATCTTGACGCTGTCCATACACTTTTTGGGGTCATGTTATGCAGGTTCCAAAACGTGCATCACATGGGTCCAAAGTGTCTCTAGGCATCATTCATCTTGTTGGGGGAAAAAGATAGATCAAGCCAAGGGCAAACATATTTTTGTACTCTGCCTGCAATAGCAAACCATATACACATATAATCTTGGGGTCTGCAAGCGTTTGTAAGACTTCAAGCATACCAATAGTAGGCGTCATTTCTTCCAGCACCCACAGCAGGCAGCAGTAGACCTATGCAGAAGCTATTTTTGCAAGCTCAACAATTGGGTCACTGTGGTCATACTATCTATAATTATTCTGGCGTAATATGCAGCTCCTGCGATCGACCTACGGATGATCATCTTGTAGTAGCTTCTCTACCTTCAAGCTTGGACATTCCAGAAGACCATTGAGATCAATTAAGAGTTCCGACTCCTGGTATAATCATTTCTCCCCTTCCCTCCAGATCCAGCTTTCCATTATAACATACAAGAGCTTGAATGCCTCTATTGTCACTTGAGAAAGCCTATGTCTCCTCTTCTCTTAACCTTGTCATATATATGTATATTGCAGCTTACATATGCTGAGTTTGATTCAATTTTTGTTTTCTTCTTCTTCTTCTTAGCCACAAGGTGTGATGTCTAAGGCTAACTGTGATTGTTGTGTGTCTTGCAATGTGGTGGGTTATGGTTATGTTCATGTGTTGTGCCAGGGGACTTAAAGTGGGTTATGGTTATGTTCTTGTGTTGTGCCAGGGGACTTGAGATAAACAAATTGTGAGCTAGCTTTGAAGAGCCCTAACAATTTCTTCTTTTTTAAATTTGATTCAAATTGAATCTTGATAATCATTTTCACACAAATCTTTTGGGGACAATTTATATTTGAGATTATTTGGAAACGAGTTGCTTTGGAGAAAAATTGCATAATGCTTTACATACATGTGATTAAGTAGAATGAACCAAATACATGAGGAAGGTGTGTACATCTAGTAGTGGTTGTTTCATGTTTCCTAATGAACTTTAATATTGTGGACATGAACCTTCATATGCCCACCATATTACCTTGAATGGATAATTGGAGACCCATCAACACAACCGTATGTCTTTCCTTCATGGTAGTAATCTCCAGTCTACATAAGTTAAAAGCCTTGAGTTTGAATTTCCTACATGTTGAACACTTGACCTTGCTTTGATCCCTTATTGGTTCCATCTAATGAACAAGTGTAAAAAAGTTGGATAGTTGAATGAGGGCCATATGCTTGGAATATCTCAACTCAATGTAAATATCTCAACAATTTGAATATTGAGCTTAGCAACTTGTGTTTATTCATACAAGCACCTTCCCACCTCCTTTTACTTCAACCTTAGTTTTAATTCAAAGTTGTAAACTAGAAATTGTTGGTGATCAATGCAACAAAAAAAATATGGTCCACAAATCATAAAATTTCTATTTCCTTCAACCAACATATATTGGTAAAATATATTCTCTATTTCTTTCACCTTGAAATGCTTGTCAAAAAGACTATATTTGTAAACTAAAATGAAATCCATTTTAAGCATAAGATTTATTATCTTTGGGGGAAAACATTATATTCCAAAAATATAATTGACATATTTACTTGAATGAAAATGGCATGTATAATGTTCAATTGATTATCAATGGATTTTTTTAAATGCTTGGATATGACTTACATTGTATTAACAAGAATTTAGTTAGGTGAATAATTTGGGATATGGACAATATAATTGTATTAAAATTTGGTCAACTCCATGTATCATTTTTTAAAGAATATCATTAAAATTTAATTCATAGCTAGAAGATTGCACATTCTTTGTTTTTTACTAATTAGAGTAAACATAATTATGATTACATTGAATATTGATCAAATGGACTAAAAATTTGACTTGGAAATTAATTGTGATGTTTATTTTTTATTGTTTGGCTTGGGTGTATAGATCAAGAAAAAGATCAACATGGTAAAAACTGAATTTCACAACAACACCACAACAACTATAGAGTTGTTAAAGAAGAATATGTCAGCTTACTATCCTATGGCAATTTTGAAACCAGGACAGACTCACTCTGTTAACCTTTGTCCCCATGGGACATATCAAGAATTTCTTGTGGAAATAAAAGAAGGGGGTGTTACCAACCCTCAAAGGATTGGTGACAATAGAGTGGATTCAGATGAATGCCTATCTATCAGTAAAGTCACCATTCAAGGAGAAGCAGGCAATATTACCCTTGAAAAGGAACAGCGATTGTGAGGATCAAAGGACTCAAAGAAGAATGTGGGTTCAAATGGTGGAAGAAGAGAGGAAACAATTGTGGAAGAAGCTCCAACTCCTAATATCACTTCAACCCCGACTAAATCTTTGAAGGTGAAAAAAACTAAACAATTTTCATGTAAAGTAATGTGATTCATCATGCATCATGTATGGTATTTTTGTGATGATGTAATCCAATATGTTGGAAGATAATAACATGTTTTACATAACAAGTTTGGATGCAAGTCCTCAAGTGACTTGTAAAGGATTGAACAGTAGAAGGCTATTGAATTTTGAAATCCAAATGCAATAGTTATTTGTGTTTTGACTATGATTTATGGAAAGTTAAATATAGGTTACACTTATTGAATCTACATATGTGTACATATATACCTATGTAGAAATATAAATCCTTCCGAGGACAAATTGATTTGGAAAATTTGTCGGTACGAGGTAATCATGTTTTAGTATGCCCTATAATATTTAAATGCCAAATTAAAGCCTTTTCTTATGGAATGCAAAAAAGCCAAGAGTTACAAGGAAATGTACCAAATGTAAGCATATGTGGGCCATTTGCAAAGCCATTTGTTGCAACTATGCATTCTATGGTGAAACAATGTATCGTCAATCAAATCAAAGGTTACATGTTTCTTTCTAATGCCTTAAATGTTGCACTTTTTATAAATGTGTTCATGCACGATGTTCAATTTAAAGTTAATTTCATGTGTTGATAAAAGGGTTTTTGATTATGAGTTGCAAGCTATGCACATATATGTGATGGGAGAAGGTGTGGTTTTGTTGGCTCCCTTTTATCATTTGCAAACTTATGTATAAGGTCATAACATGCTAAAGTTAATGTTAAACCCACACTTCAAAAACCTTGACATGGTTATGACTTTGTAAGGTTCAAGTCCAAAGGTCTTTGACATGGTGCCAAGTATGACAACACTTGACACTCATGCCACTTCTTCATTTCTTCAATCCTAATGATGCTAGTCTTCTTGAATATATAGTCTTGGATCTAGAAGGCTCAATTCTTGGGGTAATGGTCCATTGAATGAAAATATTTTGCCATAGATGTTCATAAAAATGAAATGTATTGCAATTTCACCACCTTCATGTGGGGAACCCAATGAATGTGAATTGGCTTTGACTTTGTGGAAGATAAATGAAAACAAGTTTTTGAATGTATCATTTGTTGCACATCAAAATTATGGTATCTCAAGTTGACATATTGAAACAATAAACATCTCCATCATAATTACAATGCTAACAAGTTAGGTGCAAACAAAACAATAAAAATCAACCTTGCCAATGTGACTTTATTGCAATAAGTTGCTTTTGAATGCTTAAAAATGTCGTGGGAGTGTTCACCAAAATGATGTGACAAATTACAATTGATTAGATAAGGTGATGGATATGAAATCCATGATTTTTATAATGGCAAAAAATATTCATTTATTTGGTCGTGAAATATCATATTATTGTGTAAAGGTGTAGATAGTTATTGTACATGATTATGTCATTTTGAAAGTATTTCAAGTTTTTTTCAAATAAAAAAATAGTGAAAGCATAGGTTATTGTGTTATATGCATGTTTTATGTAATTTATATTCATTGGATTCAATCCAAATTATCACATGTTTCCATATTATATATGTTTTTAATTCACATAATTAAAAATTAAATGACTTGCAACAAATTTTTTTTTTTTTCGACACTAAAATATCAAAAACCAAACATTAGTCACACTTGATGTGGCTCCTTTTACTATTATTGTACCTATGGAAGTTTAACTATAGGTTGGAAGTTGGAAACCTATACAATTTAACCATGATCTTGAAAAATTGGCTAGATGATGCAAGGGTAGATTATGTAACAAAAGGGCAGTCCCTTTATGACTTCCTCAATCAATGAAAAAGTTGATATTGTTGATGATATTGTGTTTGTGTTCCAGATTCGGTAGGGAGTTTTGATTATTGGGAGCTAGAATGAATTTTTGGTTTTTTTTTTCTATTACCATGTACAATTCAATTTTTAAAAATTGGTTAGATGTGTAATATAAATGTGATGAGATTTAACACAAGTTTTGATTGAACTATTTCAATGGTCATCGTTTGAACCATTAACCTAATGTTTGCATGCAAACATGTGTGATTTTAGGTTTTGGACTTACATCACAAACTTCTTGGGCCACAATTTGGCAATAATATATGTTCTCCATAAATTCGTACTATTTAGACACAAATGTTGTACATCTATTCATATTGTCTAAACTCTAAATATGAATGTTGTGTGCAATTTCTAAACAAATATGTTGTATGTCAATTTGTAGTGTTTAAACATGAATTTAATGTGCACAACATTTGTATCTAAATAATAATTCCATTTATATTTAAACAATACAAACCTATTAAAATTTTGATTTCACACAACTAATATTGCCAAATTGTGGCCTAGGGAGTTTGTGATGTAGTTTCCATTCTTGTTTCAAGTTGCTTAATTTACAATCAACAATTTTTATTTTCTAATGTTAATGACTACAAACTCTTAGGTTTTTCCATTGACCTTGGTGATAAGTTACATCTCATGATTATTATTACTTGGGCTTTGTGCTACTTCATGTTATGGAACGGCTACAAACAAGTGGAGAATTACAAGACAAGACAAGTTTTATTGATCCATCAACTGGTGTTGATCTGCTGAAGAGTTGTTCCCTAGAACATCTCCTTTTATAACCTTGAACCATACTAGTCCCAAAATATCCTATGCCATGATATTACCAAAAGTATCCTAAAATATCTTAAGCCATGATATTGCCAAAAATATCTTAAAATATCTTAGGCCATGATATTGCCAAAAATATCTTTAAATATCCTAGGCCATGACATTATCCTCTCCTCAAGCGACATCTTCCAGATGGAGCCGGTTTGTTAGGATACTGTTGATGAAACCGATTAACTAAGTCTTGGGCATGAACTAGGTTTCCAGCAGGCTCCCAAGTAGCTTCAGAAGGAGGATAACCTCGCCAAAAGACAAGGTACATGAACTTTCCACGAGTCTTCTTGGAATCTAAGACCTCATGAACTTCAAACTCTTCTTGGCTTTCAATTTCGACTGGAACTGGGGGTTCTTGATGACGTTCTGGGATCGGGTTTTCATGATAGGGTTCAAGCAAGGAGACATGGAAAACATTGTGGATTTTGAACTGGGGTGGAAGCTCCAACTGGCAAGCCACTAGACCAACCAATTTGGCGATTTTGAAAGGTCCGAGGTGTTTGTAATCCAACTTGGCACATGGGCGAGTGGTAGCAATGTTTTTTCTAAGAAGCCAGACCTTGTCTCCAACCTTGAAGTTTGGATGGTGCTTGCGTTGGCGATCTGCTTGCTTCTTTTGCCACTCCTGTGTTAGCTTGAGTTCTACCATAAGGTTTTATTGAACTCGTCCAAGCCTCGTGGCCCTTTCTTCAACCGAGGGATTTACGGAGTCCCCAGGAATTTCAAGGCTGAACCTCGGATGAAAACCGTAATTGGCAAAGAATGGACTGATCCCAGTCGATGCATGCGTTGTGTTGTTATAAGCAAACTCTGCTTGAGATAGTAGGTCCAGCCAGTCGTCCTGTTGGTAGTTCACAGTGTAGCGAAGGTATTGTTTGAGTGTCTGGTTTGTCCGTTTGGTTTGTCCATCTGTCTCAAGGTGGAAAGCTGAAGATAACCGAATGTCAACTCCAAGAAGCTCAAATAAGCGACGCCAGAATTTGGACGCAAACTGAGGACCTCTGTTCGACATAATTCTTCAGGGAGTCCATACAGTTGAACAATTCCGTCCAGAATTAACTGAGCTGTCTCTTCTACTGTGATTGACTTAGAACAAGGGGTGAAATGGGCCATTTTGGTGAGTCGATCGACCACAACCAGTATTAAATTCTTGGCTCTGACAATAGGGAGGTCCGTGATGAAGTCCATTGTAATAGATCCCTACGGTCGGCTAGGAATCGACAAGGGCTGTAGGAGTCCAAACGGGCGATGCCTGGGAGCCTTGGATTGAGCACATGTATCACAAGACTTGACATACTCCCGTAGCAGCTTGTTCATTTTGGGCCACCAATAATTCCTTGACACTAGTTCGTGAGTCCGTGCCATTCCAAAGTGACCCGCCAAGGTGTTATCGTGGCATTCTCTCAGGATTTTTAGGCGTATAGGTCCTTCGAGTACATAAATCAGGTTATTTCGAAGGAGAAGTCCATCTTGCCGCTCAAACTGATCCAGATCATCACGATTTGGGTTCCTTGGTCGTTCCTGGAGTTGCTTCTTCATGTTGGTAGCCCAGGTGTCTTCCTCAATTGCCATCTTAATGTCCCTGACAAGGTTTGAGTCTGGGAGGGTGCTGATTGTTGTTGCAACTCAAAATTGCTCGGGGTTAAGTAAAGTTTGGTTCTGCTAGCCGTAGGCCTCATCCCCCCCTCGAAGTTCATTTTCTAAACGACGAGATAGTGCATCAGCTTTCCCTTACTGGGTGCTGGGTTAATACTGAATTTCAAAGTTGAAATCAGCTAGGAAGATAGACCAGCGTGCCTGGCGACGATTCAAGGTCCGAGTAGTTGTGAAATAAAGGAGATTCTTGTGATCTGTCAGAACTTGTATTCGATGTTGAGCTCCAGCAAGATACGGTCTCCACTGTTCGAATGCCGTGATGATTGCCAGGAGTTCCTTATCGTAGACCTGATAATTGATTTCAGCACTGGTTAGCTTCCATGAATAGAAAGCAACTGGATGCAACAACCCATCTATTCCAAATTGAGATAAAATAGCTCCCAACGCAAAATTTGAAGCGTCCGTTTCCACAATGAATGGTTTGGCAGGATCAGGATGTATCAAGATGGGTGCAGAGGTGAATGCCATCTTGAGAGTATCAAAAGCAGCCTGGGCCGTTGGATTCCACGAGAAGGGCTTATATTCGCAAGTCAGGGTTGTTAACGGTGTTGTGATCTTGGAGTAGCCTTTGATCAACCGACGATTGAAGTTGGCAAACCCCAAAAAGCGTTGAACGTCCTTGACCGAGGATGGAGTAGCCCAACACTGGATGGTCTCGACATTTGACTTGTCCATGAAAATGCCATCTGGAGAGATCACGTAGCTGAGGAACGCCATTGAAGATTTATCGAATTCACATTTTTCCATCTTGGCGTATAAGCCATGCTCTCGGAGCGTCGCAAACACCAATTGTACATGTTTGTCGTGGGTTTCCTGGTCCTTGGAAAAGATCAAAATGTCATCCAAATAGACCACGACAAATTCGTCCATGTACTCCCGGAAAATATCATTCATTAGATGCTGAAAGACTGCGGGTGCATTGGTGAGGCCAAAGGGCATGACCGTGTATTCGAAATGGCCGTAGCGTGTGCAAAAAACTGTCTTCCATTCATCACCGAGACGAATCCTAAGTAAGTTGTAGGCTCCACGAAGGTCAAGCTTGGTGAAGATCTTCCCGGTACGTAGCCGATCCAGGAGGCCTGAAATCAAGGGCAAGGGATATCGATTCTTTTTGGTTATCTTGTTGAATCCACGATAATCCACACAGAGTCGAAGGGAACCATCCTTCTTCTTGACAAACAGAATTGGGGCGCCGGCAAGAGACTTGGAATGCCGAACGAACCCCTTGGCAAGGTTTTCAGTAAGGTAATCACGCAAGGCTTGGAGTTCTGGTTCCGATAGGCCATAGATAGGACCAAAGGGTGGTGAGTGTCCTTCTAGATCAATCGGGCGGTCATATGGACTATGGGCGGGGAGCTGATCAGCATTAATCTTTTCAAAGACATCAACAAAGTCTTTATACTTCTCGGGAAGTTTGACAGGTATTGGTTTTGATTAAGGTTTTTGCTATTGGCTGGGTTGACATGGATGGCGAAGACTTTAAGATTCTTAGCAGCCCGACAGAAAGGGACAGCTCCATCAACGAAGATCCGGATAGGGTTGGTTTTCTGGGCAGGATTCTTGACAAGATTCTTGACAGGACAAGGTTTAGTTCTAACCACCGGGGGGTTCTTGATTGCAGGACTTAACATAACAGACTTGAGAAAACTGGAATTGGTTCTGACCCTCTTTGGGTTCTTGACCAAAAGGTTCTTAGCAGGACTAGACAAAGTGTTTTTCTGAGCATGGGGTTCTTGAGAGGTGCACCTTTGTGCGCTGAAGGTGAGGGTTCTAGATCGTCAATCAATGATAGGATTGTGCGCTTCTAACCAAGGTAGACCAAGGATGATAGGATGGTGAGGGGTGGAGATGATGTTGAGAACAATCTTTTCCGTGTGCTTGCCGATACAGAGTTCTAAAGGGGTTGTCTTGTGTGTGATTGCACCAGAAGCAATGGTTCTCCCATCAATAACCTCTACCGGAACAAAGGTTGACTTCTTGACCACAGGGATGTTGTGTTGGGCGACAAATGTTTGGTCGATGAAAGAAGAGGTGGCGCCGGAGTCCACCAATGCTGACACTTGTGATATGTCTTCTGAAATACAAATGATGTCCACATATTGGGTGAAACTGGGACTGGGACCAATAGCGGAACATGAGCCTTTGCAAAAGTGGTGTTGGGTGAGATCTAGTCGCACGGCTCCCACTGTGACTAGATGTTCTTGTTTTCCAACTCTTGGGGAGTTTCCACAGCTTGTACTTGAAGTTTGACAAGCTTTTGAAGGCACTGGCAAAATATGTGCCTTGGGTTGCCACAGTAAAGACACAAGTTGTTTGTCCTTCGGCGTAGTTTCTCGGCTTCTGTCAAAGGTTTAAACTTAGCTGCGTCGATCTGCATTGAGGTAGGTCGAAAAGAGGCAGGTCGGGCAACTAGTGTTGTTTAGGGAACTAAGGCGAACGTAGTAGGCCGATTGTTCCAAAGCTGGGCGTTGGAGGTGACTTTCTTTTCCTGGCGACGTTCGAATAGACGATTATTGCACCGAATTCCCTGGTTGATGGCTTCATTGAAGGAAGAAGGGTCTGCGATTGTCAACAAAAGATCTTGAACATCATCATGAAGCCCACAGCGAAACTGATCAATCAAGGCAGCTTCTCCCCAATTGACATCGCAGGCAAGCTGCCTGAATTCTGAGGCGTAGACAATGGCCGAACGTGTCCCTTGTTGGAGGCGACGCAGCTTGTTGGCTGAAGTCCTGGCCTTGTCACTATCCCTGAACACTACTTCAAATTCCGCCATAAAGGCGTTGAAATCTTGTAGGAGAAGGAATGATGTTCCAGGATGGGAGCAAACCATGCTGCAGCTGTCCCAGTGAGTAGGGTTCCAACGAATCCTACACGAGTGGTGTCATCAAAATATCGACGGGGGTGTAATTGCATGATCAAGCGTACCTGGCTAACAAAACCTCGAAATTTGAGGCGTGTTCCATCAAACTTTTCTAGCAGACAGATCTGGGGCTCTAGGGCGACCATTGTAAGAGCAGAAGGTACTGGGGCAAGAGGTGGTGGCTGATTCTGTAGGCGGGTCACCGAGTCTCTAAGCACGGCATTTTCTTGTTGAAAGGCGGTGAGGATTTGAGTGAGATCGATGTTTGATTCTGAATTGTCCATAGTGGTAGTTCTCACACTTTTGTACGAAGGTCTTGATAATGTATTTGCGCTTCCCAATCTTCAAACTCCTTCCTTCAAGATCTCCCAAGTTGTGTTAGCTCCACTTCAAAACTTTTGTTTTGATGTCTTTTCAAAACAAACTTCTATCATAGCAACTTTGCAAAGCTACACTGCTCACATATGACCTTGGATCACTCTAAAATTTTGGTGAAACATGAACAACTATGTCTACTATCTTCTCTCAAATTTCAACCCTATTGATGATGACCACAAAGAGATATCACTTTCAAAAGAAACTGACTTCAAAACTAAGACTGAAACTTCAGATGCTTGGATCTCTCTCAATACAAATTGAAATGGCATGAAATTTCTTTCACACATATATTCTTATATGATCTATAAGATCACAAAGTTGTAGACCCAAAAAATCTTAAACAAAGGAGATATGACCAAAAAACCAGATCTAACACAAATTTTTCAAAAGCTCATAACTCTCACAAAACATATCCTTTTCTTTTGAAACTTTGAGAATAAAAGCAATCTATAGTTTTCTATAACCACTCCAAGCTACAAATCCAAAAAATCTTGAACAAAGGAGATATGACCAAAAAACCAGATCTGACTCCGAATTTTCAAAAGCTCATAATTCTCACAAAACATATCTTTTTCTTTTGAAACTTTGAGAATAGAAGCAATCTATAGTCTTCTAGAACCTCTTTAAATTGCAGATCCAAAAAAGCTTAAACAAAGGATATATGACCAAAAAACCAAATCTAACACAGAATTTTCAAAAGCTCATAACTCTCACAAAACATATCCTTTTCTTTTGAAACTTTGAGAATAGAAGCAACCTATTGTCTTTTATAACCTTTCCAAGTTTCACTTCAAAATACCTCTAGCTACTTACTAAAACAACAAAACAAACAAACAAAAAGAAGGAGCAGATCAAACTGTTATGGACCGGCTACAAACAAGTGGAGAATTACAAAACAAGACAAGTTTTATTGATCCATCAATTGGTGTTGATCTGCTGAAGAGTTGTTCCCTAGAACATCTCCTTTTATAACCTTGAACCATACTAGTCCCAAAATATCCTAGGCCATGATATTACTAAAAGTATCCTAAAATATCTTAAGCCATGATATTGCCAAAAATATCCTAAAATATTTTAGGCCATGATATTGCCAAAAGTATCCTAAAATATCCTAGGCCATGACACTTCAAACACTTTGAGAATCAACTATTTATGTTTATTATAATAATGTTGGACATAGATTAGGATATGGCTCATGATAAAAATATTTGATGCATGAAAAAATATATAGTTGAAGGAAATTTTTAAGTGTTGAGCTAATTATACTAGTACATATCAAAAGTATTGTGTTGACATTCATACTTCCTTTGCAAAAGAAGAAACATATTAATGAACACATTACAAATGGACACATTTCATCCTATATATATATTCATTTATTTCATTACATTAATGAATGGCATTCATGCATGTCAAATGACCATCCATCAACATGTTCATCCATGTAGGTGAATATATGTCATAATGCTCTAGGTTCATGCCAAAGTCATCCCCAATTGAAAAGATTTTGAACTCTTCAACTACGACTTTTATAATAATATTCAAGTATTTTGCACAAACACCATTATTGTGTGGACAAATATTGTATTGTACAAGATTTGTGGAGGAATGATCATTTGTGTAATGTTTTTGGAAAGATGTAGTGCAATTTTTGGGTTATGTTTTCTTGGTTTTAAAAGCGTTCAAAATGAGTAATTCCATCAATTGTGTTAAAAAAGATTGAGATTTAAAAATGCATATGTATAGTTTACAAGTGTTTTTTAAGTGTTCAAGGGTGTATTATTTTTGGTTGTTGCAAGATTGAATAATTGCAACATTTGAATTATAAAATATTTGAGCATTTATAAAGCTTGCAATTGTTCTTTGATGGTAGGTGACACATTTGAAATGAGGCTACAACTAGGTCTACAATTATTTTTGGTTGCAATGGATCATTTTTCTGTCTATGGTTGGTTTAGGAAAAATTGAATCGCAAAATTTTTAAAACTCTTCAATAATGGCATATTCAACATTGATATTTTTACTTTATTTCACACAAGAAGAAATATTGTCTTTTTCCACTACCCAAATTCACTAGGTTTTAGTGAAATAGGACAAAATTGACTGATATGCAACTTGTATGGTTTCGATAAAAAAAGACTACTTGATTATAACTTTTGAATGAAATATTTTATAGTCGTTTTATAGTCACATGTTGCACTAAAGAATTTCTAATTTTAAATTTATGACATGGATATATGAAGTCCCAAGTTAATATGACATGGAATAACATGTCGTGTCAAAATTAATTAATTTCTAGATCATGGTCATGGATTGAATTTTTAACATAACATGTTGTGATAAAACTAAATGCCATGAAAACAAAAATTGAATAAATGATTTCGATTTTGCCAACAAAATGGTTTTCATGTGATTTGTCGTGATGTACATGTTTGTAACTTACATTGGTACAAGGTATGCTAATGCACACATCCATCAAGCATTGAACTCAAAACTTAGTGGAAGCATATATTCCAAGGCCTTAACCACTAATCCACTTCAACAATTTATTATGTTTGGCATGAATTTGTTTAGAAATTCCAAAATCTAGCGTATTTTTTTTCAAATTTTACTCAAATGCTACAAATGAAAACATGATTTTGAAGTTTACTCGATAATGTATTAAAAATAATAATTTTAAAACTCAATTTAAAAGGTAAAAAAAACTTGAAATTGCATGTCATGAATAAATCTACAAATATTTTTTTGTTTAAATTGACCTAAAATCTTTGTAGATTTAATGTCAATTCAAAAATGAATTCATTAAGTCTTTTATAATTATATATTCATTACACAAAATATTTCAAATTTTTGTAAAACTAAAATTTAAAAAATTCCCCAATATGATTAGGTACAAAATTTTAATCGACTTTTGGGATGTTGCTAAAATGGTAATCATCCATAAGAAGACTGCCAAATTTGGTTATAGACAAGTAATGTAATTGAAAACATGTTTAAATCCTTCAATATTATGGTAATTTATTATATTATATTTTATAAATTTGAAAATGTATATTTTAAATTTGACCAAAAAGATCTTTCTTAATGTTGTTGGCTTGTTAAACTGGCAAAAATTAATCACAAGAAAAAACATTAATTTTGATGACAAAATTTTGAGAATTTAGTATATGGGTGGTTTTGCATAATCTTTCATAGGCATATAGAATCTATCATATGGTCATCCTTAGAAAATTTTAGAGACAATTTTAAGGACAATTGTGACAAAAAAAATCTTCAACTTGGGCTAGCTTTTTTTTTTCCTTATTTCTTTGTCCATTGTCCTATTCCTTTATTACTACAATTGAAATCTTCTTGTCAACGATGAGAAGAGCTCAAAAATTTAAAAGAATAAAGAGTGAATTCCAAAAGAAACAAGTTGTGTGAAAGATGTTTACATCCCTACAAGATTGTTTTGCAAAAAAAAAGTAGGGGGATGGCATGGGGAGAATGTAATTTGCTACTTTTGGTGAATATTCTATAAGCTTTCATGTTAGTTTTGATTTTGTTAGAATGGAAATTTTCTTTCAAATTTTTCTCTATCATTGTTCATAAATGTGGGCACAAACCTTCTTCTTCAAACACTTTTGTCTTTCTTTCCTTTCATTAAACTATTCATGTCATCACCAAGGTACTCATTCATTCAAATGAACTATCCTTACAATGTGAAGGAACCATTAGTAGTCCATGAGTTGTTGTGACTCGTTGAACAAGATGTTGTGTCTAAAGTGGTGAAAATGTGTTAACAACCATGAGGTTCATTGGTGTGGAAAACATATATACATTCCATTCAATTTGTAGATTGTCACCATAGTACTAATTTTGTAATCATGAAGGGATATGTTTGGGCTTGGGTTTTAATAAAATTATTAAGTGAATTAATGTTGTTTCACGACCTCGATGGTTTGTTTGTTGACAAAAGTTTTGTTTGTCGTCATCATCATCTTCATCACACAAGTATGTGCTTTGTGTTTCCGCGTTTGTGAGCAAGAGGAATATTATCAAACTAAGATTGGTGTTTGATTTGATTGCAATTCGAGCTCCCACAAGGTTAAATGAATTTATTATTCTACTAAATTTTCATTCTTAGCTTGGATATGGTAAAAAATTCCTTGTGATGTGGGCACTAAATCTAGATTAGTCGATGTTGGGTACCAAGTTAGTACTCATGGTTTCCAAGGATGTCCCATCCATGTGTCCATTAAAAGGCTGCCACCATAAGGTAGCCTTCCACCAAGGTATGGACCGCATGAGGTCCACTTGGGGGTCTGCCAAGAGGTTTGCAAGGGGGTCCACCTAAAATTCTGCCAAAACATGTATTTGCAAGGACAATAGAAGGTTCTTCATAATGGTCATTTAGAGGTCTTTTACAGGGTCGACCAAGATGTCCATTCGAAGATCCATTGGGGGGTCCACCATGATGTCCACCTAAAGGTTTGTTTGACGCACCCCAAATTCCTCGAAAAACTCAAATGTGAATATGAAAATGGAAACAAGATAAAAAAAAGTTGGGGTACATTCCTTAGTTTGTAACACTACAGGGGTAAAAGGGCATGCCGAAGCTTTGACATGGGGATTATGATGAATGACAAGTGGGTCAATTATTCATATGGACCTATACAAACCAAACAACGAGTTGGTTAATGCATAGTTGAAACCATGGGCATACATGGACTCATAAGATTCACTACGACCTATACTTGTGGGAAGCCACCACGTTTCCCCTTATAATATTATTTGTGATTAGCCATGGGGGCTGCACCCAAATGTCATTTAAACAATATTCAAAAACATTTTTTTCAAAACATAGAAGAATTGGAAACATGAAGCAAAAGGCACAAAGCTAAAACATTAAGTGTATTTCATATTAAAGTCAAATAAATTCAATATAACAACGAGGATCATTTTTAATATTTATATCAGTTTGGGACTTGGGACATAGGTATAGGTAGCTTCCATAGAAGGTTCCATATGGTTCATTATCCAATGAACCTTTATAAGCACCTTCTTAATTCACATTTTTAGAATGAAAAGTTAACATTAATGGATGAATTGCATTCATGAATGACAACTGAAATTAAATGAACTTTCTTACAAAAATTTAACCAATACAAAAATTATTCAAATATGTTTAATAATTTAATCTATAGTGCATTATTGTTGTAATCTATGATAATGTGTTCCCATGTATCAATTATCATGCACACATCATAAGAAATGGATATTTAATCGGTTGATGGATTGAGTATACACACATAACAACAAGAAGGCTTGATGAATATGAAAGATGAAGCGGTCTTAGTTTGATTAAAAAAATAGTGGAAATTTTTATAAATGATAAATTAAATATAGCTATAACAAATTACGTTGTAAGCATGTTCTTAAACCTAAAGTTTGATCACATAAAAGCATGTGAACTCAATGCACATCAACCATTTATCAAAATCAATATTGGAAAATGTGTGATGGTGCAAATGCTTTAAAACATAATCTCCTAAAGTAACTATAATTGTTTAAACAAATGAACTTTTCAAATGGAAAAAATAAAATGTATTAAGGGCAAGAAAAAAATCATGCTAGTTTCAATTGTTGTTAGAAAGGGAAAATTTAAATATCAACATGGACCGAAGCTTGTAAAAGAAACAAATGGTTTGGTCAAGCAAAACCTAAAGGCAAAAGATGAAACAACTAGTGCCTCCATTCTTAATGAATCTAGACTTGGGTGGTGACAACAACTAAAGTGAAGCTAGTGCCCTTTAAAGAAACAAGGAATGTTTTTTTGTCAAACCCCTTTCAAATTATTAGACTACCATGGACCTTGAAAAAACCCATACACTTGGGATTTGGAAATTACTTGCATGATTTTTTAAAAATGCAATTTCATTTAAAGTGATGAAAAAAAAAGTATGATGATTACATTATACAAAACAACATACCAAAATATCAAAGATTACATGTAGATCACCCATTGTGGGTAATATATTGTAATAAGAAATCATGAATGAAAATGAATGTTAGTGAAATATCCTATCAAGACACCCTTTTGAGGTTGTTTAGTAAGGTGTTCAATATAAATAGGGAAGAAATTACCACTTAGCAAATTAGATGGGGATGCAATAACACATTTAAAAGAATTGCACATGACCGATCATGCTAAGTTGTGAAGCAAGGTAATCAAATGTCAACAAAATACCTAAAATGTGTGTCATTTGTAATGGTGGGGAATGAACACATTTAAAGGGAAACAAATTGTTGTAGTTAAAGTGCCTTGAGATGTGCTAAGTTAAATGTAAGGGCATGGACGGGGTTGTGTTGACAAGCACCCATGGGTAAGAGGACCATAGTGACATCAATATATTAACCTAACAATTATGTTGATTATAATAAAAATGGATATAATGTATAAAATGTGCATATTAAGTGGATGAGGTTAGGAATGTGATCTCCAACAATGTGTAGTTTTGTTTTTAATGACACATTGCATGACATTGTAACATACAAAAAAGGAGGTGGAAAATATCACATTCCCTTTTTAGTGTTTATATCTCTATTGTTGAAGGAGAAAAATGTTATTTGACAATCACTTTCAACTTGTTTTGAAAATAAAAGAGTAAAAGGAATGGGAGAGACTCCACTCCATTCCTTTCCTTTCTAAAACAAGCAACTCATCACGTAATGGTTATGCCCATTCTCTTATGTCAAGCAAATGAACATTATGGGCAAGGAAATCATGGGACATGATTAGGTAATTTAAATGCAAATTGAATAGGTTTATGATATGTCCAAAAAGCTTCTATCGTTCCTAATATGCATTGTTCTGATGGATTGTTTGACCAAATGTGATTTAGTTGCATATTGTGAACTATATATTGTTGTGCTTTCTTGAAATTGAAGTTCCATTTTATTGATGGACATAAACCTTAATAAATGTTTTACTTCTATTTTTATTTTTTTTGAGTGCTTCCACATTAAAGTCCCTAAAAATAACTATTAGACAAATAGTGGGAGATTTCGATATTACTTTTTGAAGTGTAGATAATTTTTTTGTTAAAGATAAAGATGGGCGCTTATAATTTGCAATGATGTGAACTGTTCGATGGGTGTCAATATTGAAGGATGCAATTATGAATTTTGATCCAGACATAATTACAATTTCACATGTATCAAGTACAATACTTCTATTATACAATAACATGGTTCCTTGGCTTCTGTATGTAACAATATATTTTTATTTTGAATGATTTGAACATTGATGTGAAGATTTATTTTGAGTTTTGACTTTAGTTTCATTCAAGCATAAAATATGAGATGTCTGCAAATTGTGAGACGTTTCAATATTTTGAAAATGAAGCGATAAAGATCTTATGTTCAATGATTGAATTATTGTGTGTGTTTTTCTAAAAGGTTGCAATTATGGTACACACAATTGCCATTGAGATGTTTAAAAATGTTGCATTTCATTTGAAATGCATTTGTCAACTTTAAAGTTTGCTTCAACTAAAGGTGTAAGTAAATACAAGTTTGTTTTTTTCTTTTACATGAGATAATGTTGTGTAGATTAGTGTGTGATGATGTATTCCATTGGGATCAAATGTTAAAAAATCAAGAGTTAAGATTTGAGATTGATGAATTGTATGTGTTGTAGTTGATTGAATTGGGTATTGAGTATGTGCGATTAAATGGCTCAAATTTGCTTCGACTTATATCCATTTAGAAATTGGTTGTATTAATGTCCTTGTTTCATGAATGTGGGTTGTGTACAAATGTTGATTTTGTATTATAGTTGTAGATCTTACTTTAAGATTGTTAAAACCAATCCATATGAGGGATTCATTATTTTGTAGTTTGGTGACATATTAGAAAACCCCATAAGCTCCATTGAATAATTTGTCATGAGTGGGATAATTCCTAACACATAGCTATGTTAACATTCCAATTTTGATTTGGATTTTGGAATGCAGACCTAATGTTTATGATGGGTCACTATTTAATTTGAAATGTTTGGGGCATGTGTCATGGTGTTGGTCATCGACATCAAAAACATATTATTATTTTTGAATGTCTTAAATAATGAAATCATTTATTTCTTTTGTTGATTTATTTGTGTAGTACATGCAAGGGAAATTTAAATCATTTGGAGGTAGACGTAAGCAAATGTGATTTAATAATCTAATGTTTGCAAGATTATGGGTTGTAGTTTGAAATTTGTTGAAGACTTCAATAAATTGGTCATCAATTTTACGTATGACCTAAGTGAGTTCAAAATAATGAGTGTGATTTAGCGAAAAATTATTAGCTAATGCATCAATGCTATCAAACTTTCTTTGGAACACCCAATTATCTCGAACAAGTGGTGCTTGATATAAATTATTAGTTATAATGACATCCATATATCCAAAATAATGATTTTGTGTATGTTTGATGGAGGTTGAGAAAAGAAAATATTCTATTACCTATAAAAGAAACTTCATCTAACACTAGAAGTTGTAGTTCATCATAAGTTTTCAATAAGGAATTTAGTCTTTTTGTTGACAAAGATTGTAAATGTTTGTAATTTAATGGAAGGTTTAGTCTTGAGTGGATAGTAGTGCCATCAATATTGTATGTCGTTTTGCTTGTGTACACCATTAAAAATTGCCTTTTGCATAAAGGGATCATAACCAAGTTTTATATTATAATGTTTTAAAAAACCTTGTATTAGAAGCATGGGTGTGAATGTTTTACCGGTGCCTGCTCCTCCTATGAAGAATAAATATATTGGTTGATTCATATGCATTATTTTCTTATACATGCAATCGTCAAAGATTGCACGTTGTTATTTGTTTAATTTTTGAAGTTGAAATAAAAAATTTCATTCAGTATCAATTTATCTTTTTCTCAATTGTGCACGAAATTATTGATAATGTACATTGTATTTTTTTGTGGAATTCACATCCAATATTGTAATGTCCAATTTTTGTGTAATTAATGACAAGTGTGGAAGAAACTTTTCATCAACACTATCAAATTTATTCATCCAAATGTTGTCATTATTTATTTGTGCAATCTCATGTGCATGTAATTCAAGGTCCTCCCAATTTTCTAATCCATGCACATCTTTTAAAAATTTATAAATGAACTTTAAATGTCCATCATTTATTAAGCTTTCATAAGTCTTGCATGCATCATATAATGATTCATGATTTCTAAGTTGTGATTCTTCTAAAGTTGTGAATGGATGAAACAATAATAATTATCCTTGATAACAATTTTTAGGATCTCAATGTCTATTGTAATTAACATATAAAATTATTAAAGGAGTGAATTTTTTTTGAAATCATGATTATTTTAATTTTATATGCTACAAACTCACTTAAAGTTAAATTATGTAATGTTTCAAGACGTTCCAAAATATTTATCAATTACAAATTTTGCTTTGATGTCAATGGAATTTGGCAATAATTCTTTCAATTTCTTGTTCGATTTAAGGATGAATACATGTTCATATGAAGGTGATGTATTCAAAAATGAAAATGATCTTGAAGTGTGATAAGGAGGTAAAGATAAAACCATATAAGTTGTTTGAATAGACATTTGTTGTGCATAAAAAAAACATTATTTAATTTTCAAACCCTTAAGTTTGCATCAAAATTTTCATTTTCACATTTTTTAATAATGGTTTGAAATTTAGTGGTGATAGTTTTGTTTTTTTTTTTGAGATATGATGTTAGTAACTTGTTGTAGTATATGGGTCAAGAATGAATTGTATGTCAATGTTCGCTTCCCATGATGTTGTAGCTTTTATTTCATAAGCATTTGTTTTAATGTCTTTCATGTGTCTTTTCAAACAAAAAGTGGGTTTGGTCGATCTATTGCACAAAAAATCAATATAAGGGGAAAATTTTAAGTTTAATTGATTAATAAAATCTTCAAATGAAATATTAACTCCCATTTGCATATTCTTTAAGGTTTCAAAAATCCTATTCGCAATGTCCAACATATTTTTTCTTTTGCCAAATTATAAAGTTTATTTTAATGGTTATAATATTTTAGTGCAAGACATAGGTGGCAAAGGATAATGAAATCAACAAACAACTTGGTTTTTCTTTCTTTAAGTTTGTCTATGTTTATGCATTTGCGAATTTTTTGAATGAGAAGGAAGTAATGAATTATTAGATGTTACATATTTGTCGACAAACTGTTCAATAGTTTCAATACTATTTACACCATACGTTGGGCCATTTTTTATCCACAACAAACCATGATCATGTTCACTTCCTCTATTTTGAAAGTTTGTTACAAAATTTAAATCATCAACTTTACCAAAGATGGATGAATCCTTTTTCAAAAGGTAATGAAATTTAGTCATTTGATGATTGTAATAACATGTGCATGTAACTGGATTAGACTTAAAAGATCATTGAATTTTTTTGGAATTTCCATATGATTATTATTCAATGTGTGTCAAGTGACATTAATGTAGTCCATTTACTCTCTACACTTGTGAAAGTCACAAAGAAAGTTGGTGGACCCAATTGACATATCATGGCAAATGTATTTCATCAAAATTTGGACAAATAATTAAATGACGTTTACAAATGTGTTAAATCGCGATACCCCAAATCAAAGTGTAATAATTTATCTAAATTAGGCTTACTTGTAAAATATTTAGTTCTCATTACATGATCATTTTAACTTGCCTTTATGTATTTTGATCCAAGAGGTAAATTTGAGTTGTTGTATACAAACCTTAATGGCCTTAAGAAACAAGTTTGGTATGTGTTTATCAAATCAATGATTTTTATGCATGAGTTCCCATTGACAATATCTTGATACCGAAATTTGGCTAGAATTGAAGGTTTTCGAAACATTCCAAAAAATAATGTGGAATAATTACATTCTTCATTATTTTGGTCTTGGAAAAGTCTAACTAGTTTGTAGTCTTCATTAGGGGCCATAATAATGATATTTTCATCGTTCATAATTTGATCAAGTGATAGGAAATTTTGAACCACAATATATGTGGCAAACTTTTCAATTATTTCCTCAATTTATCTGAACTTTGTTCATGTCCAATTATGTTTATAACAATGTGTTGAGATGATTTTTACTTTGTTAGATTTTTGCAATGTTAAACATGTCTTCCCACATAGGTCTTACTGAAATTGTTGCATTTATCTACAATGGAGTTTTCACAAGATCTTTCAAACTACCAATATGTGGTTAGGCCAAATGTTTCTTGATAGATGAGGGGATTTGTATTATAATATAGGTTTCAAAATAAGACCAATTGTGGCTTCGTAATTTAGCATGTGTGGTAGTATGGATTGTGTTTTATTAACATTGGCTAGTACATTAATATACTTCCACAAATTTTTTTAAATCCATACCCTTCAACTTGCCATATTTGTGCGAATGCTTGTCATGGAGCTATTAATCTTTCCTCTAATTCATATAAGTTTGACATTGAATTAATGATTGGATTGGTTGAAATATTATGAGGAACTAGATATTTAGGTTCTTATTAATAGCAATTAACTTTGTACAAATACAACACACAAACAAATTACCTAATAATTTAGGTTTTGTTGTTTTTAAACTAGATACATACTTTGTTAATTGTTGAATTCTTTTTTTAGTAAGATGAAAGATTTGGGATTTGAACCATAGCCTTTCACAAGCAACACATTCATGTATTGGATAATATTTTATTTTATTTTTATATTCATTAATGTGTTCTGTCTCTATTTAAAGATTTATTTATTTATTTATTTATTTTTGATTTAGATTTGCTTGTTTTAGATTTCAACTTAGTATGAAACTTAGGTGGTTTTACTTTCTCATCCAAACTTGATGTTTCAGTAACACAATTGTGTTCATCAATTCTAATGAAACTTGATTCATTATGCACATGACTTAATTATTCTAAAAATTTGTTTCTATTTTTTTTTGGGATTTCCTTAATCTTTTTATTGATCATGTATTTTTTGTGTATTTAACATAGGATGTACGTTATGTTTGTAAGAGATGTTGGCAATTGTTTTGAGAGAACAATGATAATGTATTTTCATAAGGTAATATAGTTTTTCAATATGTTCATGTTTCCATTTAAAGTATGTATTTTGTTTATGAAGTATTTTGCATATTTTCGTTGAAATTTCCATAAATTTTTTTTGAAGCATTAAATTGTTATGCATTATAACATTACTTGTGATGGGCAAAATAATGGGGGTAGGGGATTAATCGCTAGATTTCATGCTTGCAATATCACAATTCAAGTTTGGATTATGTATGTTTGATCTACAATCATCACTACCTAAACTTTTTGTTAAACTAATTCTTGAACTTTTTTTTTTTGATTTCATGTATCAAATATGTCTCATGATTTTTTCAATGTTAAACATTTCATGAATTTTTTTACTAGGGTTTTCAAACTTTTTCCTTCATCCATGTCCATTAGGTTTTATAAAATGACATCATTCTCCTTTGTCCATTGCTAGTACATTTATGTTGTAGCAATTGAATATTATTGATTGTTACATTATCTTTTTTATACATGCTACAAATGTTATTGTTCAAAGATGAATTGTGTATTTCAAGTCTTTTTAGTGTTTCAAAGTGACTATTCATACCTTCATGATATGCCAAAATTAACTTATCATTGGTATTGAATTCCTCGCCCACATTCATGTATGGTCTACATGTTCTTGTTGACCATGCTTCTATTGGACATTTTATGAATTTGGATAACTAAAAGAAGATTGTGAAATCAACCCACAAACCACCAGTTAAAGCCTCGCATTCCATTCTATTTAAATAATTTTCTATGGAATTAACACCATGCAAACTCATAAAAAAGTCAAGACTAAGTGAAGATCTTAAGTAATGTTCAACCTTATAATCATTTATTACTAAGGCTTGTCATAAGCATTCAACATAACCCTTTTGTAATGTTATACTACAAACAATACCATGTAACAAATAACTTATGGAATCAAACAAACAATCTCCAATTATGTATGGATAATTAATAATTCTTTGCAACCCAACATTTCTTAAAACAGTATCTATTGCCATTTTAATTATAAATAAAGTAGATTAAAATAATATAGGGTATATCCTAAAGTAACATAGATAGAATATTTTTAAAAACATAGAAATAAACCTATTTACTATAATAAATTATAATAGTGAATTATGTTAACTAGTAATGAAACATGATGTTTACATAGTGATATTGTAGTGAAATAACTTTCACTAAGGTGAAATCAATAAAATTCAATGAAATTATTTCACTTTAAGGTCCCATAGTGATTTAAGCTAGTAAATTGCACCCCACTTTGGTAGTATTGCCACTTGATGAGAATTCATAAAATGATAAAAAAATAATGTTAAAGAAAATTTTAATCAAAAGGTAAACTAACATACAACGAAGCGGAGGAAGGAAAATCCCTTGACTGGGAAACAAAAGAGGGGAATATAGTACAAATAATTAAAAAACAATAAAAGTAACATAACCATACCAATTGTGCATTCATCCAGGACCCATCAGTGGCAACATGTGTGGTAGTCAATAGTTATTACAACACTTCCATTAATTTAATTAATTAATCAATAGTGGTGAAATCAATATCATACATTAGCCAACATACTATGTCTTTTGTTCCAAGTCCAAAATTAATTGGAAGACTAATAACAACTTATTGATCACAACTTCCCCATTGACTTCATCAACTCCCTATTGTGGGCACATTATTATAACCACTAACCTGCCTACCAAGTTTTTCTTCCAAGTAATAAGCAACATGAAAACTCATCCATGATATTAATTAACAGACAAACAATGGTTAACTAAGTAACTTTGAAACCAATACAATGCAATATCCACCAAGGGTACATTAAACATGAAGTGTCGCCAGAGTCCATTACGATTTTCACCTTCATCCTTTCTTGGGTTTGTGTAACTTCTTTGTGATCATGTAAAAAAATAGCAAAGGAAAGAGAAAGACATGTTCTTAAACAACAACAATAACACCTTTAAGACATCATGCAATGTGTCGCAACCTTAGATTTAGGCTCGCGACCAAGGCAAGGGGTTGCAAAGGTGCAGGCCAAGAGGAAGCCTGGGAGTCACATCACATACTCCCAGGAGTGTAAGAAAGTGTGAGGAAGTGAACCCTCGCACTCCCAAGGCAACTCCCACTTTGGGAGATGGAGTCCCAGAGGACTTTCGAAACTTCAGAGAACAATTTGAGGGGTCAAAACTCAATGGTTTGTGGCGTTCTTTATATCATTGGAAAGCTCTTAGAACTTAGATGTTTAAAATGGGCTCTAATTTTTCATTTGAACATCTGAACATAAGTTATGGCCAAAAGAAAGGTCGGGAGTCAAATTGCCAGTTTGACTTTCGACGAGAAAAAGTCAAGAATTGACCCGATTTACTTGGCTGCAGACAACGTGCCACATATTGTTGGAAATCTCTTGACAAGAGCTACAATTTTGCTTTAGATTTCACTTCGATCCGAGGTCTTTTCGCAAAGTTATGGGGCTCCAAAGTTGCGGGAGTCCCAGTTGGCGAGATTTCGGGACTCTCGCCAGCTGGGAGTCCCGGGAGAGAAAAGTCATTTGGACGTGGACCCCATGGAGAGGTCCATAGTATATTATAAGGGGGAAGGTGGTGGCTTCCCCCAAGTCCGAGCCGTGGTGAATCTTGTGTGTCCATGTTGCCATGGCTCGTCCTAGCACCAAAGGTGCTCCAACTATGCACTAACCACTTTGTGTGGGTTGTGTGCAGGCTCGTTGAGTGAGTCAGCTTGTCAATTCTTCTTAGTCCCATCCCGGAGCTCCAACACGCCCCTCTACCCCTCAAAGTGTTGTGAGTTAAGGAGCGTGTTCCGACTCCTCCCTCTTCCGCTGTCTTTCACTTGGACTCACATTTGAATCCTTCAAGGAGTTGGGAGTGCGTCACAATGAATTCCTAAATTGTAGTACCCTAACTAGTATTAGTGCACATGTTATAGTCCCACAACAATTCATGTTGCGTGTCTAGGATTAGCCCAATCAATTACCATGTATAGAGGAATTGAAACTCAAGCAAGAAAGAAATGAAGGTATAATTACTTGGGTTAGGAATCTTGTTCATAGTATGCCAATGTAACAATGGTATTTAATAGATAGTAAAGTTGGAATTTATAAATTATGTGAGGAATACATAGACAACAATAATATAGATAAGGGAATCCCATATAATGGTGCCTTGGTCTTCAAAAGGAGAAAGGAAGGAGAGAAACATAAGGGCAAATCACCTTTCCTTCTCGAGGAAGAAGCTTAGGTGGTGTAAGTTGGACCTAAGGTGGTTTTAACCCATTCAAAGATTATGCATGTACCAAACCAATAGCAACAACATCTTTATTTTCAACATAAATTCTTGGTGGACCTCTTGGCACAATGAGTCTAGATGCTTCAACCACACAAATAAACATCATGGTCAACAATGTGCTTTTTAAAAATAAAAGATTGAATGCAATTTATTTTGAAAAAATGAATTTTGAACACCCTACCCAATATTAGAAAACTATGCCCACAAGATGCAAAAACATATGTGTCTATATAAATAAATCCACAATAACACAATAAGATGCAGATACACTCCCCAATTTGTGTGAAGTTAAGCTTGTAGACAATAATGCAGATGCTCATAGAATCTTATACAAGACCAAGGCAAATCATAACAATTATGCTTTACTTATTTTCATAAAGTTTGAAAGAGAGATACCAAGGAATAGACATATTTTGGAATATCAGGGTCATATTCTTGTGGTATATCACAGTTAGGCAATGCATTGTTGATAGACATTTTTTGAAAATTGTTTATTTGAGGTTCTAGAGGTAGCTTGTCAGAGTACTAGTGCTTTCATACATCATCGCTTACAAATGTTTTTTTTTTTCCAAAACATACACAATAGTTAATCTTAGCATCACAAACTTGCACTTGTAAATACCAAATCTTTGATTAGAAGGAAATGTTGAACATGAACGATTATAGTTTGACAAATATCACTGAAAGCAATACAAGGAAAAGCCTTCAAGTGTTCCTAACCAAGTAAAAACCCACCACAAAGTTCCCTTCATATTTAATAACTCAAAAGTGATTGTTTTGTTGATATGTCACTAGACACTTGGGCATAGAAATTTGTAATCAATGTTGTGTCAAAATGGAAATGCCACAAAATTGAAAAAAAACAAATCCTACCAACTCTTGATAAATGTGTAGATGTGATAGTATCCAATTAGTTTAACAACGTAAAAGGAAAATAGAGAAGATGTTACATGTGTAAAGCAATCAAATGTGGAAATGAATTCAATTGCAGTTTTCTTTGAAAGTTACAACAAACTTGTTATTAATACTTAATAAGTTGTATTTGGATGCCTTGTTATTTATGGGTAATAGGTAAAAATCTCATTCGATGGGTTAAGGGGGTGTAAAAAAGAACCTTTTCAATGATATTTTATTATTGGGAGACAAAAAAAAAGTGAGAATAAATCTTCTCTCCAGTTTTTTAGATGTTTCATTATAAGCTATTTACAAAGCCAATTCAAGCTATCCACTGATTTAACCCATGGTCACACAACTCATCAAAAGAATGTTCATGAAATTTTCATCTTTATTCATCCTCTTCAAGTGTCTTGAGCATGTGGCATATTGATTCTTATGCCTTAAGCACAAATGTCATTGTAATAAAATGGAATACAAACTTCCCACAAAATTAAAAGTTTACTTTTCATCTTCTGAGAAAGATGAATTGCATGGAAACACTACTATTTACAAATCCAATTATGTTGTTTCCATCACGCCCTTGAGGTTATTCCTTGTTTAACAAGATGGCTTTATGAAATTACAACTAATACAAGTATCGACTGTCCTTGTGAGTCTCCTACAAGAAGCCAAAATTGGTGGAATTATGTGTTTTCACCTACTTAGCAAATAAAAATACACAAATGAAGCTTACATCGACCAATGACAACATGAAAGGGTTGGTGTTGGGCTACTCGACATGATATAGGTCAAATAAGATGTATAACATTACAAGTCATTGCGTTTGCTTCAAAAATTGCCAATTCTACGCACATTCTAAACAAATTGAACTCCTTGTGTAACCCTAACTTTTCACAACCAACTCGTAATGAAAAACCTACATTTCTACTAGGGGTTAACATTTTGACATAAGAACCTAGGCTCAAATACCACGTTAAAGAAAAAAACTGTGTGCCCAAATGGATAGAACACCACATACCTCAAGGAGTAAAAGAAGGCAACAATAAGTTGTGAAGTGATAGTGATGCTTGAAGGTGACAATGAAGGCAAATACATGATTCTCCATGGATCGATCCTCTAACAACAACGTGAGAACCATTGTTGTGTCTCCTATGTTCCAACATTATGATTTGTTCGAACTAGCTTACTTTATTTGTTGTTCGACTCCCAACAAGCTTGCAACCTAGTTTTCATTCTTGGATGACATTCAACGAAATAAAAAGGCAATAGAGTATAAGCTTTTTATGTGTCCATTCTTCATTGAGGGCTCGTGCAATGGTGTAAAAACAACGAATGGAATTCAGCTATAGTTGAATATCATCATTCTTCAGCTCGTTAATAAGAATTGCAATGGGATACATGGGCTCTTTTACCATTGCCATATTAGTAGTCATCAAAACCCCCCTTCCCTTTCGTCACTCCTTTCGTCCTTCCTTCCACCGTCCCCCTACTACTAAAGCCTCATTTATTTTTTGTTCCTTGTCCGATCACTTTTCCAATTGAAGCTTTGTGTTAAAAGTGGCATCAACAAAATGGAACTTTCTTGTTTTTTTTTCTTTCTCTCTTTCTTTCATTGCAAAAATTGCTTTGCATTTTCTTTTTCGTGTTTTTAGGCCTATTTTCTTATATGCCAAAAGTAGCCCCATTCACTGCAATTAAATGAGACCACTTCTATTTCATTCATTGCCAATCCATAGTTGCCACCTGGCAAATAGTTTTTAGTATATCTCACAACCATTGAAGGTTGTGAAGTTATTGTAAAAAAGGCGATGGTTGTGTTGCTCCCACCATTGTTTTAGGTATTCATAAAAAACCTAATGTATTTATGGTTACATCCACCCAAACATGGAAAAATACATCCATGTGAAATTTTTCATTCTATGAACATTTGTCATCTCCACACGGCCAATGAGTGAGCCAAAATTATATCCCCAAGTTCAAATCCTACATAGATGCATAGTCTTTTCACTATGGGCAAAGCTAACAAACATCACAAGATTTGGACAAAAAGGAGGAGTCTGGTCAAGGAATTCTTCCTTCTGACATTCATATTATCCAAGATTTACAATATGGTAGTGATATGCAATCACAAAATTATTTATGCAACCCTTAGGTACCATGCCAAACTATTATACATATAGATTAATATGATGGCCCTTTTCATTGCAACTATTGGTGTTACATTAATAAGTATATTCAACTCATTCCAAACTTGGAAGTCATTAGCATATGATAGCATCACAATGATATTAAATCATAAACTATGTTAGGACCTAGACATTGACATCATGATAGAACAAATGTAGTGGAAAAAACTTATTCAACTTAACTCCCTTGCAAAAGAAAAATTATTCATGGTCAAAATTCTTACATAATTACATTGAAAGAATGCAACTTGTCCACATATTGATTGAAGTTGTAAAAATTGTTAGGATTTATAGGACATGAATTGTTAGTATCAATTTTGATTTTTGAGAATCAATATCAAAAATTAATATTAAAATTAATATTGGAAATCACTTCCAAATGTTTATATTGGTTTAATATTATCAAACAAATATCATTGGTTTTCAAAATGTATATTTTTTAAACCAAAAAAATTAGTTGATTAAACTGAGGTCATATAAATATTATTTAAAATAAAATTTGCTAGGAATTTAGAAAGATTCTCGAGATATCCTTGATTTTTTGGTCGTTCCATCATTTTCAACCCCTTCAAATGTATTATGTGAGAAAATTGAAGTGTGTCTTATATCTTTTTGTGTAATGATTTTTCAATTTTGTTTGAAACAAGCATAACTAAATGTTTTGGATTTATTCTTTGTATTTTGCTTGTGAAATTGTATTTGTTTGACGTTTGCATGTCAGAAAATTTTGAACGTTTTATTGCATTTTTAGTTGTTTTCCATAATCCATTGTGAATATTTGTTGGTTAATGTTGTAGAATTGAAATGTTAAATTTTTGTTCCTATTTTTTTGAAATTCAAACATTCAAGATTGCACTAAGTGGCCTTAACAATAGTGACATCTTGTCTTTCCCAAAAAAACCATTTTCCCTACCTAAAAAACTCTTTCATAATCTTCAAAACTCATAATCATAAAAAAAATCCATAATTATAAGTCATCCCTTAAGACACATTCACGAAAGACATCAAATAAGCAAAAGGTCTTTATTGCAAACAATATGGTGCATAATAGGTTCCAAAGTATAGAATGGGCAGCACCAATATGTGTGTGGCCATCTCTAGAGACATCTTGAATGGGCAAATGGGTAGCCAAGGAAAAAAAAAAGCAACAATAAGGACCCTTTGATTATTTAAGGTCTTCCCAAATAGACCCACACATTCAAATGCATGGCCATCAAAAACAAAACTTTAAAATGAATAACATAGCCACCGCAAGTCACTAATTTCATAGTTTGAATTGATGAGTAACATGAAACATAAGAATTGACCCAATTATCACTTACAACTCAATCATCTAACTTATAAAATTTCCCACATAGGATGGAGGTTAATAGTCCATTGAAGTCATACAACAATTATTCACATTTTATTTTGATAGCAATTCCAAATTCCTTTTTGAATGGTGGGAGGAAGTTTGGGATGGGAGGGGGTAACCAAGCGTTAAGATAAAACTCTTGGAATTGAATTGATGCAATTGATGAAGTGGTGTATTGCAAGTTCTCATTCGATAATTGGATGAACCCCATCAAAGGATTGGGACATGCCAAGAGACCAGCCACTTCAAAAGTGATGCAACCACAGGTAAGCCCTAGTGTAACGTGAAAAACAGAGTAAAAAAGGATTAAGGGAAAAAAGCATTGCTGAAATCTCATGGATGAAAAGAGTCACACAAATGGTCAAAACCCATACACTAGGACCATTCCATGACATATATGATGCACATGATTGAAAGTCCATTTTGATCATTTGGAAAAATCTCAAGATTTTGATGGAGCTCAAAATCTCTCACAAACATAAAAGAAGAATTAGATTGAATGTGTTTAAAAAACCAAAATGGTGTCAAAGTAAAAGAGGTCAAGGGAAAAAGGGCCAATGATGACACGTGCAACAATAGAATGCCATTGGATAATTTGATTTTGCCTTTTTCTTCCCTCTAAAATCTAAAATTTAAACCTTAAACCCTGAACCCTAAACCTAAACTCTTGAACCCTGTACCCTGAACCCTAAACGCTGAACACCGAACCCTCGAGCTCGCCCTGAAGTGCGACAGCGTTCGTTGGAGACATCCGATCCATTGAAGAATTCTAGTTAGTACAAAACAAATGAGGAAGTTTGCAAGATTGCGAAAAGATTTGCATCTCAAATCCATCCTAGTTTTCTTGGCGATGAGTGGTCATAACCCCTATCCAATCTGGTTTCCTTGAAGCACCGGCCAGCCATGGTGGTGGTGGTGGCGGCCATATCTCTCTCTTCTGCCATGGCCGTGTCTTCGTGTCTTAGTCGTCGTTGTTTTTACAGTCTCCATCTGTTTCCCCGCCGTTACGCCTCGCTTCCTTCTTCTCTGCCGTCTGATTCACCTCGTACATTCAGTACAGCAGCAGCATTGCGTCTCCAAATCCCAAGAGACAGCAGAGGGGTGTGTAGCAGCAGCACGCGTAGTGAGTACAACAGGGTGGTGGTGGAAGCGGCGAGGGAGGAGCCTGAGGAAGGTGTTGTTCACATTCAGTTTGATTCGGAAATTGGAGCTTCGAATACTGCTGTGGAGCAACCGAGGTCGCCGCCCCAGTCCAGGTCATTTTTCCCCAAGAAAGGTCAGGATTTGGAGCTTGAGTGTGAGAGCTTGGCGTACAAGGGTTTGGGAGTTTGCAAAGTTGTGGAGACGGGGTTTGTTGTGTTCTGCGAGAGAGCTCTTCCTGGAGAACGCCTCGTAGCTCGCATTGTCAAGAAACGAAAAGGTTTTGCAGAGGTACAGCAGGAACAGTTTTTTTTCTTTTGTAAATCTGGCTCTGCATTGATGCTCCTCCATTAGGAAAAAGCACAGTTGGGACATGTATCTATCTGCCTTTCAGATGTCAGATCTATGTGTAGCCATCCCTGATCCAGGAAACAAATAAATCCACTTCCAGATCTCCTCAGATGGAAGCTCTGCATTCAAAAGTAGCCATCCCTGATCCAGGAAACAAAAAAAATCCACTTGCTAATCTCCTTGGATGGCTCATATTATAATGCAATTGATCCACGCCTTCAAATCACACTCCCTCTGCAACAAAGTTTACCCCAAACTTCCAGCGTGAGAGCAGAGCAGAATTGCATGCAAAATTGTACAACCTCTTTGATGTTGTTGGTGCATGCAAAATTGTAAAACCCTAAACCCTACCCTTTGGTAGTTTCTGACATCCTTACATATATCATGGTTTGCAGCTTTTTGTGAACTGTAGTGAAAGCAAGGTGTGCCATTTTTGTTGTTGTGCAGGCATACAAGCTAAAGACATTGTCAGTGCACAATAATGCGGTGATGGCACCATGTAAATATTTTGGAGAGTGTGGAGGATGCAAGGCACAGAATTTGGCATATGAGGCACAATTGCAGGCCAAGGAACAACAAGTTCATGACCTGGTGGCAAGGGTTGGCAAGTTTGGGAGAAGTGCTCCAGTGGATCATCCTGACAGTTATATGATGCCCATTGTGCCATGCTTGTCTCAATACCACTACCGAAATAAGGTCATGTTTTGCATCTCCTGTACTGCCAAGAAATTCCATGCAGATACTGGAGGGCAAGGCAAGGTTTAAAGTGCTGCTGATTTGTTGAGTTTTCAGGTGCTAGTTCTCTCTAGGAAGCTATCTTGTCAGTTACTGCTCTCTTAAGGACATTGAAAATTAGTGTGTTTATTGTCATGCTTTTGGCTGCTAATTGTGTGTTTTGACTTCTGTAGTCGATTGCTTTGGATTTATTGATATTGTCTTCAGGTTACATGAACCTGTAAGGAGTGAATGATGCTGAGACTGGTAAGGATGTGTATGATCACTGAGCCACAGATGGAGTTCTCTTATGGGACAAAGAAATGGAGGCGTGTTGGGGAGTACATGACTGCAAGTAAGGAAGCAGAGAATGTAGATCCAAAAGTGATGGAGTTTGCTTTAGGGCTTCATGCGCCGGGTAGATTTGATAAGGTCTTGCCCATTGACCACTGCTTATTGCAGCATGATATATCTAATCAGGTTAAGCTCTCCTTACATTCTCCCAATTGCTTTGTGCAGCAAGTCATCTGTCAAGTTTTCCTTACAGACTAGTCTAAGCATTTTTGTGAGTTTACAGGCTCAGCCCATTTACACTGCAATCACTGAACCTAGGTCCTCAATGAGCCAACACTTAAATCCACAAGCCCTAATGCTGTAAAGTCTATGAGACTTACCTCTTACCCTAATCTGTGACCTAAGTGCCATACCTTCAATGATGAACGTTTCTTTTCTTCACCTAATATTTTGTCTGTAATGTGCAACAGAGACAGTTGTTGTGGGTTTCTGAAAAAGCTTTCAAGCTGGACTTTCTGCCACGGTCTTCTTTTCTTGTGGATACCTTAGTATGTCTTTTGAGCAAAGTTTACTTTCATTTTTGCAGGTCTTAGCAATGATACAGGAATTTGGAGAAAAGAATGTGCACCAGTTGCCACCATATGATGTGCGAACGCATGAGGGGTTTTTGAAACATCTTATCATCCGCTCTGGCAGGTGATATACAACTGAATTTGCTGTCTTCATATTTTGTAGGCATCTTATGTCCTCTTATGTCTGCTACAAGAAATGAACGGTTTGAGGGGGCAACCATATAATGCATGCATCTGGGACATAATTATGAAGAAAATATGAATGTGGATGGAAAATAAAATGTGTCATTGAAGACAAACTCTGACCATAGCTATCAGATAATATTGTGTATTATTGTTATCATTGTGTTTCTAGGTGGACTGAGATTCTGAAGCTTTTTGTGGTGCTGCTCTTCAAAATTTGAGCTTGCAGGGATTGCAACACAGGAGAGTTGCAACTGATGGTAAATTTTGTGACAAAAGTTGACAAGCCTGAGCTTCTCCAACCTCTTGTGGACCATATCTCAGCTTCCTTCCCCCAATTGGTATGTTCAATGGATCACCGGTGGCAGATTAACACATGCCAAAGACATTGCTTTTGTTTTTTTTCTGTTTTGTCAAATTTTGGAGCTATAAGTTTCCCTCTCTTTGCATTTGTCTTGACATAGGCATGGAGTTTGGGGCAATGACTGTCAAACTAAGGGGAGTGGGTCATGTAGGTGAGCATTGTGAACAATGTAAATACATCAATAGGACCTTCATCGGTGGGTGAAAAGGAGCATGTGCTGCATGGTGTGGGGTTCATCACTGAGCATTTGCGTGGCCTTGTCTTTGAGATATCAGCAAACTCCTTTTTCCAGACCAACACGGATCAGGTTTTTACAGAAAGAGGTCAAGTGTTTATTGTATTATGGGAGTGTGGAGTATCCTCGATTCCTATCTACATTGTGATACACAACTTTCTGAACACATAACAGTTAGGCAAGAGAGGTTTTGGGTTTCGAAGATATATCCTTTTGTAGACTTTGGTCAGTTGGCACTTATGGATATATTTTTCTGTTAGAAACAACAAAGCCATCTATAAAGCCATCCTGCTAGTGGTAAATGACTTGTGGGTGGCCAAGTTATGAGAATCCGATTTTTTCATTTCTGGCACTTTTTCCCTTTTTTATGTTCACCTTTTTTTTCTGATCCAAGAACCCTGAGCTACCTGTCTTTTTTGGGTCTCCTTTTTCATAAGCTAGCCACCACCATGGCTGAGTCTTCTCTTACTGTTGGGTCTCATGACAGAAATTCAGTATGTTGGTTAATGTTTGACATTAACCTGCACCCTGATGGATTCAGTGGGGGAAATGTCATGATAGATGTATGCCATATAGTTTCTGTTGAAGGTTCCTGAGTGTGTTTTCAATTTTTTCTGTGGTCTGCTTTACTCTTTTCTTCAAGAAGGGGATTCCTCTTTTGAATGCTTTCTGATTATTGCTGGTCTTTGGTCAAACCTGAAATATCCATTGCCTTGTAATTATAGGGTCATCCCTCAATTCTTTTCATCTTAACTAAAATTGAAACTGTTGAGGAAGTTCCAGTACTTATGAAGGTATTCTATTAGATACAGGTATAGGTATTAGGGAAAAGTCATTGAGTCACTGGGAGAGTATTTTATTGATTTGATTTGCAGTGTTAAGCACAATTGTGGGATTATCTGAATGGAAAGTGGTGGATGATTCTGTATTTCTCAAGATTTTTCTGAGGATATGTGTGATTTTTTGGGCAGGCGGAGGTGCTATACCAATGTGTGGAAGAACAGTGCAAGTTAAAAGGAGACTCCAGTGAAATTGTTCTGGACCTCTTCTGTGGCACTGGGAGCATTGGGCTGAGTATAGCTTCAAGGTATCCTCTTTCCTTTCATAGCAACAGGAATTCGAACGGTTCGATTTTTTGTAACCTGAATTTCAAGAGCATTTCTCTCTGGGTTTTAAATCTTTCTCCTCATGGTGTTGGGAAGAGCAAGCAAAATTGCAGACAACCCTGTGGGAGAAGTGCATGTGACAAACCAGTTCTCAGTTACTCGACCGTGATTTTGATTCATCAGCTTTTTGGTTGTTGACTTGAACCATTAGGGTAAAGCATGTGTATGGTTATGAGCTGGTACCTGAAGCTGTGGCAGACGCTCGACGTAATGCGGAGAGGAATGGTATACTGAATGCCACCTTCATACAGGGTGACCTCAACAAACTGACTGGAGACTTTGGGAAGGATTTCCCAAAACCAGACATTGTAATCACAGGTAGGATTATCCTTTCTTCATATATAGTGTATTGGGGGATATTTCCATACCTGCAACACAGTGAATGGTTCTGGATATCTGTTGACACTTACATCTTTGGTGTCTCTGTTCTTCTCTGGTTTCTTTTGCTGCAGATCCCAATCGACCGGGTATGCATCTAAAACTGATTAGCTTCTTGTTGAAGCTGAAGGCACGCCGTATAGTTTATGTCTCTTGCAACCCTGCTACTTGTGCTCGAGATCTCGATCTCCTCTGTCATAGTCAGGTGACATGAATTTCTGACCATCTTTGCAATGCACTCCACTTTTATAGAGTTCAATGTAGAATTCAACAATTGACTCTGGGACCATGGTAACAAAAAAATGCTCTAGAATGATGAACTATGCTACAGAGCACAGTGTTGGGAGTGATTGTCTAATAGAGTGAATGACCCCTTGGAAATAATGCTAGTCTTTTGTTTCAAAGGAGTAAATGTCAGCAGATTCAATCTCTTAAGCAACCTCCTCAATGGATTCAATATCTTAAGGAACCTCCTCAATGGATTCAATATCTTAAGGAACCTCCTCAATGGATTCAATATCTTAAGGAACCTCCTCAATGGATTCAATATCTTAAGGAACCTCCTCAATGGATTCAATATGCTGACATTTGTGGTGGTATGCAGGGGGGGGAATTAGGAATGGAAACAAGGTACCAGCTTGTTCATGTGCAACCAGTGGACATGTTCCCTCAAACATTCCACATTGAGTGTATCTGCACTCTTGAGCTTTGCACATGACTCTTCCTCACAATGGCAGTCTCATTTTTTTCAGCCAGGTAGTAATTATGACACTCTTTATTTCCCTGCATTACTAGAGTAGGCCAATTTGGAAAAGCCAAACTATGCTAGTCCACACTGTCCAGATGTTTGGATTATGCATGATGCAGATGAGCTCATTGCATCAAGTACTTCTTTGTACTTCAAAAACAAAAGTAAAAAAAGATTGAATTTACCTATCTCCATGTAGTCATTCAATATATCATCTCCAGCTAGAACTCCAAAGTGAGGCTGTACCAGGCAACCCTTTCAAATGTTTACTTGAGGTTTCTTTCCAGATGTTCAAGCAATGGGCTTAACATTCGGCTTGAGTAATATAATTATAATTCTACTGCTTTGTAAGATGATTGATACAAACTGTTGAATTGCAGACCATAAGTACAAAATTCAAAAGCAAGGTCAAATGAAATGACATTACCCATATGACAGTTGAACTTTCCCCATGTGTCTAGAGAAAATGTACCCCATTGCCATATGAAATTTTACAAATTCACTTCTCTAGGAAGACAGGGCAGTACTATTCTTTTTTATTAACATACAGTAGAGAGGAGAAACATTGGATGCAAACCTTAGCTTTCTGAGGCACACAGGACTAGGAACTTAGACTGCAAATACAAACTGATTGAAAGATACTAATCTGAGGATACTAATTGAAGGCTGCACAATGGCTATTTAAATTCAACAACTAAGTTTTCCCTACAGAGCATAGAGTAGAAGTGCATTCCAGACACTCTTCAGTGGCTCATTAGATCTGACAGTTGAATCAGTCAGGCAGAAAATCACAGTAAACAAATTTTATACTTTTCTGTCATATCATTCAGGTGAACTGTCTCTCATCAAAGGAGTTGTTCTCCTGTCCAGATCTAATTTCCAGAGCGCCTTGTGTGCCATTACCAGAGTATTTCTTAGTAGCAACTCTCAACTCTAACTCCACATCCAAGAATCGTATTCTCCTCTGTACTTTGCTTCTGTAATGAACTCCCAAACTGAGGACATCAATTTGGAACTGGAAGCTTCTTGACCTGAAATAGCTCTTAATATGATACACTAACCTTCAACATGTGTTGAATCAAGGATACTTATCCTGAGGACCCATCCAACTTGAACTTGATTAAGCTCAAGAGCTGGAAATCTCTGCTAATTTCTAGTCCTTACTACCACAAAAGAAAGGCAGAGGAGATCATCCAACCTAAAAAACTCTCCTGCATCTGAGTTGAGAAACAAAGACTCATCTTTGATGATTCCAGGGAGGATTTGCTGACCGGATATCATGGTATCCAGCTGTGCCCCTTGGAGTTGTGAGGAGTGATGGAGACACAACACCTTGTTGAGGAGTGATATGAGCTGCTGTGGATGAAGTTCCCTGTGGGAGGTGTCCATGGTGGGGATGTGCAGAAGGTGAGAGCCCATAACCCCCAAATCCAGGTGGACCACTTTGGCCACCATTGGCAGTGCCTGCTGGTCCTCCACCACTATGTACAGAGCTCATGTGCGAATGACCTGAAACCTTTTGAGCATGAAGAGCTGCAGCATGTTGCATTGCCTAGGATAATCATTCCAGCGAAAGTAAAATGGTCTTAGTAAATAGCTGATGGTGATAAACCTTTTGCATAATGCTTCCAATACCCAGGGAGAACTAGGTTCAACTAATGCAGTTAGAACAGCAACTGCCTTTTGGCAGTAGCTGCAAACAGCCCTGTTGCATTGCTCTCTACTAAATACTGTGAATATGGGTAGACTGCCCTGTTGTGAAAGACACAGAAAACCTCCCTCCTTTGCATGCACAGAAATACAGTACTCACACATAAAGCACTATCCTTTCAAACTCTTCACAGACATGCAAGGTTTAACCCTCTTACCACACTATGTGGATATGGGCGACCTCCCAAAGCTAGTGGTGAGTTTGACAAAAAAGGAGCTGCTGCTGAAACAGAACTCCCTGCAACAGCTGCTGCTGCCACTGCACTTGGAGGAGTGCCCATTCCCTGTGTGTAATATCCCCCTCGAGCAGCTCCACCCTGAAGCCATTAGCAACAGTCATTTTCTAGTTACACTATATTGATTACACAAAGATGGCACCTGCACATATATGGAAGTACATTGTCTGGGGCACACAGACCAAATGCCATTTCTAAAAAAGCCACTGAACTCATAAGACATTCCTTTTCATAGCTGAGAAAGGGAAGGACCATACTCATAAGACCCTGCTCACCGTAGTCTGATGGATGTAGACTTCTTATCCAGATAAATTGATGCAATGTGGGGTGGCCCAGGCAACAGAGTGCTCATCAGGAGGCTTGCTCCAGTGGTGGGACTTATCTGGATACAAATGCTGAGAACATGCTTTACAAATACCCACTACATAACTACTTACCCAAGATCAGTTCATTATTGTGTGAGTTACCTGGAAATTAAACCCAGCAAGGCTAGGGCTTTTTGGTTCAGCATTCAATCAGGGCCCTACTGCTTTGGTGAGAGAGAGAGACACATATGCCTTTACCTGGGTCAAATGAGGCTGTCGACCAAGTAAAGGTGCAGGCAATAGAGACGGACCGAGAGAGGGATGGACTCCATGGCCAGAAGAATGCGATGCAGGAGTAGTCTGTACAGGAGGGCTTGGGGTTCTTGCAAAATCCAGTTCTCCCTCTTCAAGATCTGTGGACACATGGATATCGGCAGCACCTGGGTTGTGATTCTCCTGTGATGTAACTGCAGCTGATGTCAAGTTGGTCCCACCTGTCACCACCTGAACACCATTTGGATTTCCCAGTGCAGGTGGAGATGGCAACAAACCCTGTGCCTTTCTCTTCGACTCCTCTTCACTGCTCAACACCTGTAGATGCATTGAAAAACAGGATCATAAGTGAGATACAAATGACCTTCAGAGCCCAAAGAATCCTATGTTGGCAGTCCTTGAATAAACAACATTTTCTCCCATCATGGATGAGAGAAAGGGGGAAGATCAACATCTTAATTCTCAAAGCTTGAATGATGTCAGACCTGCTTCAACATCTGTACAAGACGATGCTTTTCTGCAGTCAGTTTTTTCAACTTAGCCTCCAGCTCTTCCCTCTTGGTTGCCTTTCGGTCAGCAACTGGCTCAGCAGGTGTTTCAGTAATCTTTTCGGCACTGCTGCAATCTTCCACCTGCAACAGCCAGTTCCATGGACTCACCAAAAATCCATGCTTGATGACAGTATTCCAAGGGGAGACACCCAGGTTCACAAATATAGCCTCGTGTCCACATCTTAATGCAGTGCTCATCTTCACATTGCTAGATAAGCACACCACCATGCACATAACTCTAGAAAAAGAACTTAAAAAAAGTGGGGATGTAAATTTTACAATCAGATCAATTTACTCACATGCTTTGTAGAGTTCTTCTCCCCAGAGTTTGCAGGTGGAGTAGATGGAGCTTCTACTTTGAGCACCTCTGTTTCTCTCTCTTTTTGAAGCTCGCAAGATTCTCTTAACCCTGCTGCATCAGTCTCAGCACTGCTTCCCACTCCATCTCCAGAGGCCTCATCAGCCCTCCTGACTGTTTCTTTATACTCCCTGACAAAATCGAAAGCACCACATGGAGGCTGAGGCATCTCGGCATCCACTGCCACTCCCTCAGATATTTTCTGATCGAGATCCATCTCTTCAGGATGCTCTTCTCCATCCAAGGCCATAGGCTCAGAGCTAGGTTTTGAAGTATCTGCTATTGGTACTCCAGAAAAAGTCTCTGAATTTGCGATGCTCTTCTCTCCCTGTCCTACAACGCCTTCCTCTCTCTTTCTCTTTTTAGTCTCCCTCTTCTCCGTGTCTCCACTTCTCTCCTCGGGCTCCCGTTCAGGCTCGCCAAAGCCGTGGTGGCCTCTCAAGTGTTTAGAGTCATGCGGTCCTGGCATAATAGCGTCCCTCCCTTGATTTGGTAACGAGAGCTTTGCGATGGCGGCTTCACTCGGGCTCCCTTCCTGAACCTCTTTCGCTTCGTGACTTGGTTCTACCGCGTTTCCTTCACAAACGACATCCTCATCCATGTATTCAACCTTGCAACCGTTCTCTGCCTTCCTTTCTTCTCCATCCCTCTTCCCGTCAAGCTCGTCGACCTCGGCCTCCACTAGCTCATTAGAAGTCGAGACAACGTTGCGTGAGAGTGTGAGGGAAGAAGAAGTACCTTGGTCTGTCAAACAAGCAGAAGGAAGGCTAGACGAAAGGTTCACATTACACCGGAGCAGAGCGGCATGCCGTTTGCCGAGTGCCTGTTTGAAAGCAAGCAGCGAGATGGACGGTTTAGGGAGCGGCCATTGTCGGGGAACCCCTGAGACCTTGTGAAGCTCCCCTCTGTATAGAGATATAATCATCCCGACTTCCACTCCAAAAACCTCCAAATCATCTGAACTATTTACACCGCTCTCTCCCTTCCCACTCTAAAAGGCTTCTTATTAAACCCCCGCCAAACAAAATATGCAGCAGCGGCTGCAAAAAAAAATCAAGGCAAAACAACGGAGCAGCTAGAGCATAGTTCTATTATCTATGGTTCACCGCAACCTGACTCTCAACCGTGGAGAAAAGTAGAGAAGAACAGACATGAAGGCGCCACACCAACCCCTAATGCAGCAATGACATCTCTCTGTTCATGGAAGTGACGATTAAGGAGGGGGATTTTAGGGTTTCCTCACGTGACGAAAGGAAGAAGATGACATATTCTAGATGGAATGTGGTTTTTAAATGCAGATTCTGAATTCCGCGAATGCTGTTTTATAAACGAAATTCCAGAAGGGATTTCAATTTCCTCAGAATCGTCGACGCCACACTAAACCCTAATCCAGCAATGACATCTCTCTGTTCACAGAAATGACGATTGAGGAGGAGGGATTTTAGGATTTCCTCACGTGTCGAGAGGAAGAAGATGACATGCCTATTCTACATGGAAATATGTTTTTTAGTTGCAGATTCTCGATTCCCCGAATGCTGTTTTTATGAACGAAACTCCGGAAGGATTTCTTTTTCCCTGAATCGTGTTCAAAGGCCCCACTGAAATTATTAGCCTACCGTACACCAAGGGCTAGGAGGGTGCCTTTTCTCTTTTGTAATGTGCGGTTTGTCACAGGAACCAAATCATGGAATAGGTTTTCTTAATGCAAATTCTAGATGCTCAGAATGCTGTCTAGATGAAATTCTGAAAGGGGTTTTGTTCCTTGGAATTGTCTTCAGTGCTGCTGAAAATAGCCTACTATACACCTTTCGCCTAGGGAAGGAGGGAAGCATTTTCTGCCTTGTAATGTGCAGTTTTCAGACAGGAAGGACACAGAAAGTATATTTTAGTTATATAGGTTCTGGATAAGACTTTCTGCACAGTAATCTGCTGTTTCTGATCAGGAAGGACACATTGAAATAATGTTTACTACAAATTCGAGATATGTGGATGTTGTCGAAACCAAAATTCTAGAAAAAGATTTCTTCCACATAATTGTCTTCAAGGCTACTGAAATAGCCTATTATACACCTGTCACCAACAACATGAGGGGAAATTCAAACCTTCAAAAGGGCTATAGATGAAATTACATGAAAGATGTGATTATAGTTGGAATGAAATATTGGAATGTTTTAGACATCCTTTGTGCGAGGCCATGTCATATGTATAACTCTTTTAGAATCTAATTAAGCTTTTACAAATTGAAGATAGGATATTAAAACTTCAATTAAAATTGGACAAAATAATAAAATATTTATGAAACAAAATGACATATAGTTAAATTTACAAAATTTTAATTTTTGAAAAGACAAAATTGATAACAACAAAATTATTATGTCCACACAAAATAATTTGATCATCGTCAATGGTAGTGCGGAGCCCAAATTTTAATTAAAATTGGACAAAATTGAGTTGAAACCATTCCAAAATTCAATATTTAGAATTTCAACTCAAATCAACTTAGGTTTGAAAATGTATTGATACCTAACTAGGATTGACTTGGCCTTAACCTTAAGAATTGACATTGACTTAGCCTCATTAAAATCCATTTGAATTAAAAATCTACCCAAGATTAGACCTACATTTGAACTAAGAATTGCCTTGTATGGATGTGGCCTAGAGAAATCTCTAGGAAAAAGTTGGGATTAAGTCTTGGGATAGATGTGGGAAGGAAATCTAAATTTAAACCATAAGAATTATAGTTTTGATATTTTTGATATTGTACTTTAAAGCACATGGTGCATGCTAAGGGGGGGTTTTGGCTTGACCTTTAAAAACAAAAATGATATAAAAAATTCTCATATCAAGGGATTCAAACTTTTGTAAAATGTATGCCATTACACAAAATTTATTTTCATGTGGAGTTTTCAATGTCAAGTGAGTTTTGATCAATTAAATTCCAAATTGTTGTGAATGATATGTTTTAATTACATGCAAATGGCACTTAAGTAATGAACTATTCATACTTAATTAATTGACATATAAAGTCAAATTAATTTATATGTTATGAACATAGTTTTTTCCAAGCTAATTCAAGAAGGTTATAATATAACCTTAATTTTCATGGTGCTTATTTCATTCTTTTTCAATTAAGCTTTGTGAAAAATTTGCATATATGATGTCCTTCAATTGTTCAAAGTTTTTATTTATTAATTATTATCCCAATCAAAGGGAGCGATGTAAAGAGAATATGTAGAATTGGATTCTAGTTCCATTTGATCTCTTGTTTATCTTAAACATTAAAACTACAATTTCAAATAACTTGATTTTAATGCATTTGCACATAATTATGGTTGCTAACAAGGCAAATATTAAACAAGAGTAATGAATTAAATGTGACATTGGTCTCAACGCAATTATAGGACAATGTTTCATAAGAAAAGAAAATTTGATTTTTTTTTAATATATTCAAACTATGATTAACATTTTAATTATCTTTCTTACACTAAAATTTCCCCCTCCAACCAATGGGTAGAAGGCTTGTTCCTTTTCTCAAAACAATTTTCCATGCATGAAATTGATGAAAAAAAATAGCATGCGTGGGCAACTTCTTCAAGTTAGATGCCTCATGAAGAAAAGGATTTTCCCTAAGGAAAGAAGAGACAAAATGGTAACCCCAACTATGTTTGTGTGTAGAAGGGAGTGACTTCCTTTGGGGAGTAGTTTCTTGAGGAGAAGGGAACTAAGTTTCTTGGGGAAAAGGCCTTTTCCTTTTGGGTAAGGGGACTTGGAAAAATTGATTCCAATCTTTTCTTGTTGTCATAACTTTTAGCTTATAGTTTCAAATGAAAATATAAGACCAATTTCGATATTTACACTTGAGAGCTTTCCAATGGTATAAAAAACATTTGATTTGGAGAAAGTTTACCCCTTATAATTTCTTCTCAAACATTTAAAAACTTGTTATTCAAGGAAGTTAATCCCCTTCTCCTAGAGAAGTTATTCCCCTTTTCCCCCAAAACATGGTTGGGGTTACCATTTTTTCTCCTCCCTAAGGAAAGTCCTTTCTCTTCAAGGCATCTAGCTTGAAGAAGTTGCCCAAAGGTTTTTGTTTTTTCATCCATTTCGTCCATGGAAGAATTTGTTTTTGAAGAAATATCAAATCTTACATACCCTTTGGTTGAAGGGGGAGATTCTAACCATTAAATCACCATTTTTCCTTGGAAATGTTGAGTAAAAAATAACATAATGTTAATCATAGTTCTTGTATAGTCCACAATTTTTTAAAATATTTTTCTTATTAAACATTGTCCTCTAATTACATTGACTTTAGTGTCGCATTTATTTCATTGATCAAGTTTAATTTTGCCTTACTAACAATAGCTTATTCACTATGGAGTCATCTTTTTGTTCCATTTCAATAATTTAAAAGTTCCAAGGAAATTTGATTTAATTTTGAAATATATTTTTTCAATGTACAAATGAAGTGGATAGTTGTTAACAAATTACCTCTTACTAAAAGTGAAAGGAATAATGTGAAGGTTTTAATCTTATATATTTCATCACTTCAATTCTATCCTTACTAAGTTTAGGATTTTTTTTTTTTTTTTTGGTTAGTGTTTTATTCACTTTTTTTGTTTTGGACATTCTTGTATACAATTATTTGTTTTGTTGGGGTGCCTAACCCATTGCTTTAGAGTCTTACACATCCATCTTTCAATTTTTTTCCTTTTTCTGTTGATAAGTTATCCTGAAGGTTAAATTTTGAAATGAATATGTCCTTTACGAATAGATTAGCTTGAGCTTGATGAACATATCAAAAATTGGAAAACCCTTCAAAAATGTAGAAGAGATTCACTTTATCATTAACAAAACATCTATTGAAGCATGTTATATTCCTATTTGATTTTTATAGTTCAATTCTTCAACATGTGATTTTTAAAAAAATTAGTTCAATTTATATTTGTTTATTCATTGAAATTTTTACATTATTTATCCATATACTATTGACAATGCATGTGTGCATTACAAGTAGCAATATGAAAGCCTATGAAAAAGTTTGGGAGGCACATTTTGGTAGTGGAGTTCGATAGTGATGTCATCAATGAAGGTCTCATGCATTTAATTAAAATCAAAATTCTCCATGCAAAACCATCCTTTTTGCATAAACTTGATCCACATTCTTTAATATAAATCTTGGGATGGTGGGTGCATGACAAAGTTCCAACAAGGAAACATGAAACACTAGAATGGACCAAATCTTTGGTAATTCAATTTCTTCAAAGGCCAAGTTTTGTTGATGTGTTGTTGAAACCACATTTAGTTTCCAACCTTGAAATTTGGTTGATCCTTGCGATGGATATCAACATTTTCCTTGTATTGTTTTTATGCCTTCTCAAGTTTGATACAAGTTGTGCTTAGATATTTGCCAACCACACCGCTCAATCTTTAGTTGTAGGATTCACGATGTTATGCACCCTAGGATGTCAAACTTGGGGTACAAACCATGATTTGCAAAGAAAGGGGTTTCTTGTGTTAATGAATGCATGGCAAAATTGTATGCAAATTTTGCCATGGACAAGAAGTTTAACCAATTTTCTTAATGATGATTGGTCGTGCATTACAAATATTGTTCCAAGACTTGATTGACCGATTATGTTTATTCATTCATTTAAGGGTGGAAGGTTGATGATAGCTTCACCTTCGCACCTAATAACTTTGGTAAATACATAATCTTTATCTTATCTTTTGATCTAAATTTGGATTAAAACATATCATGAAACTAATACTAGCAAAATTGTTCATTTATATCTACCCATATCTAGATTTGGAACTATAATCCAGTCACGAAAGTATGAGAATAACATCAAAACAACAAATTTGGCTATGGAATTGAAGTTTTTTCCATAAAACAAAATACTTTTGTTTCATCCTCCCACAAAACTCAATGCTCTACTATAATGAATCTTACAATCCTTCTCTTCTTGCCATAAATGATCATCTTACAATAATTTTGTGATCAATTCAAATTCAAATGGTGATAAAAACTATGTAAACCAACTAGTAATTCCTAGTATAGTAATTAGGTAAGTAAATATATGCTAACTAATTATTTCAATGAGTAATTACTCCCTTAACATTACCCCAGCCATATTCTGAATTCTGGATCAAATTATGTTTTAAAAAAAAAAATCTAATGATGTTTTTGATGTTGAGTAAGAAATTTGATGTTGATTTGTTATACTACAATCTAATTTGTCTATGTTTGCTATACTTTAAATTGAATCAATGGACAAATATTTGTTGTATTTAGAATTTGTTGTTGTTTTTCTTGTACTTTTGTTGATAGTTGTGCACTTGTTTGGTAATTTGTTGATGTTTGCTCCTGTGATTGCAATTTTGATGCGACATGTAGTTGTTGTTGTAAATCTAATGTAATCTGAGTTTGCTCCTATTGATGTAGTTCTGATGCTAACTAAAATTAATCCTCCTACACTTCTTGAGTTCTATGTTCCTCAGTTTGTATTTACTCTCCTATTTATGTGGTTGCAAATGCATACTCCTAGGTTCTAAAATTTGTTCTAATGCATATTTCATACCACCAACTTCCATGTGGGAACTATCCTTACCTCCTTTAAGGTATATTGGTTCCTCCTATTTTGTTCTTATCCTTGATGGTCTTGCACCATTAGTATTTTTTTTTTTTTTTTTTTCATATGAGATTGTTAGTTATGGAATGAAGACTAAAGGTTCATATTGAAATGATGGTATGACCTTTTCCATGTGAGATATCTTATGCATGTAGAGCTTTTCATTTCTTTCATATATTTTACAAGCCTTCATGATATCTTTCTAGACTATATCTTGCATTGCATCCCACCATAAATCTACATCTTTCTTTTCTATTATCAATGCTTTGAGTTTTACTTGAAACAAACTATGTTGCTACTTCTTGAGTTCATTGTTTTCTCTGAAGACACTGTCATAATTGAAGGGTTTGATTCACTAGGCATCCTCTAGAACTTTTTCCAACCTTTTGTTAAAAGCCATCTGCCTTTGCAAATTTTTGTCCATCTATGCTTGCATTTAAATATATTGTCTTTGTAATTCATTTTTGGATTGGTATACATTACCAGTATCCATTTTGAAATCCCTTAACTCATTCTACTATTTCAAAATAGTAGACTCCATGTTATTTTAATCTCTTTTAAGTTGATTGTGTTCCACATTCAAAGAATCCTTCTCTATCTTCAACTTCTAGTAATTGGCATTTGTTTATGTCAAAGTTGTTTATAAAGAATCTATATCCATTATGATCTTCTCCAGATCCTTGTTGTGTTTTTCCATGTTGTTAATATTATGTCTGATCATTTGTAATTATGCCAATACTTCATTATTTTCATGCTTCTTGACCTGCAATTTTGCTTTATGCTTTTGCTCCTTCTCTAAAACCTTGTGCAAATTTTGAATAGATCTGTCCTTCTCTATAATTTCTAGATTAGAAAGTATGAGCAGAATGTTGGTCATTTGTGTGTTATATAACCTATTAAAACATATTGGCAGCATTTTTATGTTCATCCAAGTTTATTTCTAGCCCTTGTACAAACCTTGGTGTATGAAACCTAGTAGTTTGTCCCTTTGGAACTAATATTTGAAGAATTGAAACTTTTGTGTCAAGTCCAAATTTCTCCAAATACATTTGTTCCTATAGTAGAATTTGGTCTTAAAAGTAACATACCTTCATTATTCTATGGTACTAGAAGAAATTGTTGCACTTATGGTAGATTTGGTTTTAGATCTTATATCTACTCTTCCACTTCTTACTAGGCTTGAAGTTATGGCTCCTTCTTGGGCCATCTTTGGTGCTCCTACCCATCTTTTTTTTTTTTTTTGCTTTGGAAAGATCTATGGTCTTGGATTGGACTTGGGAGATATTGATTTCTCCTTTTGTCTTTGTTGTTGTTATTGTTGTTGCTTCCTCAACAACTTTGTTGCCTATTAAGGATGAACATTGCTTTTCATTGTTGTATCCTCTTGTCTTTTCTATCTCTTCAACAAAATTTCTTTCTCCTCGTCATCAATAAACTTAAACATCATAACTATTCTTTTGGTTGTCCTTGTCTTTGGTTTTTTATCATTTGTAAGGAAAATATGTGTAAGATTCAGAGGTCTCTTGTTCTTGATAAACCTCTCCCTCATAGTATCTTTCTTCCTTATGTCCTCCTATGGCTACTCTATCTATTTCTTCTTTTCATGTGGTTTTGCTCCTTGGACTAGAAACCATTTTTGAAATAGAACCTCTAGGACAATAGTAGGATGGCGTACATCCTTTTTTGGTTCTCCTTGGTTGTTCCCTTAATCATGTTCTTTTGACATTTTTCCCATTCGATCAATTCTTTGACAATTGAAAAAACATAATTGCAACCTAATTAATAGATTCTCCATGATTTGCTTTGGAGATCATCATGGCAAATTTATTACTAAAATATTGCACCTTATCTTTTAATAGATAATGGCCAAAACTACAACAATTTTATTGACATACTTTGATCTCAGTTTTTTAACAACCCACCTTTCATTGGTGTTGTAAGTATATGGGACTCTATCAACTATGTCTATTAGTGCTATTCTAACATCTAAGATTTCTACCTAATCTACCTTTGTTTCTCTTGTATGGAAAATTAAAAAACCTATGCTAAGAAATGCATGTCTATAATTCTCTGCTCTTCTACCATCATAACTTTGATTTTGTTATGTTCATAATCCAAATTCTAGTTGTTAAAAAATTCAACCAAAATGTTACGACGAGGAATCTTCCATTCAACCTCAAATAGACCTACCAAACTAGCTTTATTGGCACATATTCTTTCCTCCTCTAGAATTTGTCCAAAGCAAAATATTCTTTAGATTATTATTATAACTATATTTTATAGGATTAAAAATGTACTTAACTTCATCATTTTGTTGAGTTTTAACCTTCCTCCTTCACATATTAGTAGCTAGTGCTTGTTGAGTTATTTTCTTACTGTGCTTCTTATTTGGAATGTGGACCTTTTCTAAAGTATATTCTTGTGTAGGCACTTGTTATTACAAGGGTGCTTCTTGATGTTGTTGCAAATCCTTTTGTTTTTCCTCTTCAAAGTCAGAAATGGAAATCAGACAAACCTATTCACTTGTACCTACCTCTCTTCTAAGCTTTCAAAAATTGTACCTCTTTAAAGTTTCTTTGTAATCTTTGTCATTCTTTCTAATTGTTTCAAAAGCTTTCTCAAACTTAGACAACGGAGAATATTTTTGAGAGGAAAAAAAAGAATAAATAAGAGATGGAAATGGCAGACCTCTTTCTAGAAACCTAGATTGCAAAGGCAAAATATTTGTAAAAATTATGTTGTTATCTTTATCATTTTTTTTGTTTTCTCAACTTATGTAATCTCTCTTTGGATTGTCTTTGTAACTTTTCAACAAAGTTTTTTTCTATGTTCATTTTAGAGCCAAAAACTGATAGAAACTTGTTTGAAGAAAACGAAAATGAAGAGGCATTCTATTGTTTGCCAAATGCTGAAATGAAATCATCTCATTTTGTGTAATGATGTTTCACTTTTTGCTTTAGGGTTAGTGTCTTAATGATTTATCCTTTTTCTAGTTTTTTGAAAATTGTCAACTTCTGTCTAAGTTCATACTGATAACAATATGGGCTATAATTAATGCTTACTAATTTAACAATTTTATAAATATGGCATTGGATTTTTTAGATAACACAAGTTATTTTGATGACTTGTTGTTGTTTACACTACTTTCTTCTATCCTATGTTGAGTCATCATATCAATAAAATCTCGTTCAAATGTTATAGATGTATCTAACCTATAATCTATTGGTTGTGAGATTATGTAAGTAGTATCATAACTTGTTGAGTCATCAAATTCACCAAGGTTTCTTTTGATGTAAGTATTTGATCAATGTATAATCTTTGATGTTGTTTTTTTTTTTGTTGAATTTTCATTATATATATTTTTTGTAGTTAGAATTTATAGACTCTAAGGACTTCTTATTCTTTGAACTTTGAATTGATTTTAATGTATGATCCACATACGTACACCATGAGAAATTGTGTATGCTAAAACCACATCATCCTCCAATTAAAACTCGAAAAACAACCTGTATACAATTATTATGCAACTATCCCCTCAGAATACAATGGATTAATAAATAAATTATGATGTTAAAAAATTAATTAGTTGTATTATAGTTGCAAGTCAGTTGAAAATGGGTCTTCTGTATGGTAATTTATACACATCGTACATACATATGTAGTCAACCATGTATGATTTTTTAAAGAATTGCATTGTAGTTGCATGTGGCAATTACTTTAGAACTATTATAAATGTGTCACTAAACCAACAAATATGTTGCAATTAATGTGCAATGTACATACATGCAATTATGCCATGTGTCCACATCTCCACCACCCATGGGATACATTTGCAACTAGTTTTTTTATTATGATTCTCATTGATACAATTAGTATGGCCACTAACGCACCACTACTAAAGTACTATTGTTCAACTATGTTAGATTATGACTATAAAATGACTACTTATAACTTAATAAGGATACACATTCAATAATTATTTATATCTTCATCATATGTGTTTCATTTTGAGTGATTTAAAATGTTAAGGGAACACTACATCAAGTTCTAAAATTCATCCTTAAATTGCAAAGGAAATGAGTAATTAAAAAATAATAAGAAGATAAATAAGCTTTCCAACTTATAAAACTTTTATAAAAAAAGACCCCTCTTACTTTCAAATCTCATAATTTTTTTAATTTCTTATTCATTTAAAACAATTTAAAGTGCTATAGGAGTGCCACCTAAAATTATATAAATTATTTCTAAACTTTAACAACAACAAAACAACATACAAGGAATTTTGTGGGTGTTTGGGAACTGGCCTTTATAGCATTGGTGGTTTGTTTTTTCAGTTTTTGAACCATTTATTTTAAGGAGCCATAACTTTCTCAATTCTATTTTGATGATTTTTAATGCACTATATGAACCAATAAGAGGGGTTCAAGTTTTGTCTACACGCCAAAAACAATGGAGCTTCCCCTTTGATTTGGCCCGCCTTGAGTGTTTAAATGTTATAATTGCAACTAATGAACAATTAAAAGATTTAGCCCATTTGTCTTTGAATCCCATGTTATAAATTATACAAAGAAGGTTTGTTCTCTTATGTTCTCACATTAAAATACATGTGCCATTTTGGGATGAGTTGAAAAAAGTTGAACCTAAAGGCAAAACATAAAATATAAAATAATGTTTCATGGTTATTCTTTAATGCATTTAGTCTTGTGCTTTCCTACCTACTTACCTACCTAGGTAAGTAAATAGGTCCTATTTTTTAATGTAGGTAGGTCCTAGGTAAATACATAGGTATAGACCTACCAACCTACCTACCTATGGTTATGTGTGACCTACCTAGCTACTAAAATTAGTATTTTGATTTTTTATTTTATTTTTAAAATACATAATATGCCATGTGGCAAATTTATATATGCCACATGTCACAATCTCGAACCATCATCAACATTCATAATGGATGATGGAGATCGATATTTCAATTTTTTTAATGTCCAAAAATCTTTATAATGCCACGTGTTAGATTTTAATAGATGGATGACAATTAATGATGTCAACATGACATCGTGCGTTTGGTTATAATGGAGTTGAATAGTAGTTGAAGATGAGTTATTTTGATTGAGTTGCAATGAGTTGCACCATATGTATAGTGAGTTGCAACTTTGCAATGCAATTGTCCGTTAGAACTCATGGCATATAAATACAATGAATTGCGAGTGTTTGTTGTAATTCAAAATTTGACTTTCAAGGTCAATTGCAAAACACCCTTTTTTTCATAGTGATATCTATAAGGTTTCAACTTGTTAACATTGACCAAAACTAAATTTGGTTCAAAATTATCAACAAAAACAAAAAAATTTAATGTTATTGGGTAAGCAATATTGTACCTTGAATGGACCAAACCATCTTTTCTTGAATTTGCCCATATGTGTATTGTCTCCCTTGGAAACCAAAGAACATGGGTCTTTTTCTCTACGTGTTTCTATTGACTTCCACATAAATTTGCTCCATTGGTTTGCTCTAACGTTATTTGGAGCCTCTAATATGTTTTCTTGTAACTTCCTTAATTTTGTAATTATGGTAGGTATTATTCTATTGGGTTCTACATTTTTGTGGTCCCCACGAATAGCCAATAGAACATATTCTATTTGCATTAAAGGATGTAGACCATAAACTAACTGGTAAGGTGTGTATCCTATTGCAACCTTGTAAGTTGTCTTGTATGAAAATAAAATTGTGGACGTATGTTCATCCCAATCCATTCTTTTCTCATTAATTAACTTGGTCAATAATCTACCAATAATTTTGTTAGTAAACTTTGCTTGTCCATTTCCTTGTGGGTAATATGTAGTAGAACTAACATGCTTTAATATAAATTATTCTGTTAAATGTTTAGTTGTATCATTGATGAAATGTATTTTTTGATATGGGACTACGGTTAAAAGGCATCCAAATATGGTCAGAATATATGCATACAAAAATTTGGCTATGACTACTATAGTATTGGTTATGAATGCCTTTATTTCTACCCACTTGGTTGTATATTTTGTAGATACTAAAATGTATTTGTTTCATGTTGGTTTAATTGGACCTATAAAGTTTAGACCCCATTTCATAAAAGGTTCTTATGGAAATGTTATTACCAGTTTGGCTAGACTTTTTATATTTAATCCTCCAATTCTTTGATAGTTGTCATAACTTCTGCAAAATTCATGAGTATCTTTGAATAAAGTTGGCCACTAATAACCTACATCTAGAATTTTCTTTGCAGTAATATCTACAACAAAATGTCCTCATACCACTCCTTTATGTAGTTCCTTTAGAACAATATGTGCTTTTGAGGTGGTCAACCATTTGTGTAATTTGTTCTCTTGTCCCACTCTATACATTTTTTCCTTTGTAAAAATAAAAGGTTTTTCCTTTCTAGCTAATTTATGTTTTTGAGCCAAGTTCAAAGTTTCTAGCATATGGCCTTTCTCTAAATAGTTCTTCATGTCCTACATCCATATAGGTTTTATAGAAAATAATGATGCATTTACAATCTAATCTGGGACTTGTAATGTTTCTAAACTATTTGGTAATTTGGACAAAACATTAGTTTCCATATGTGTTCTACTAGATTTGTAGACTACTATGAATTCATACTCCAAAAATAACAATAATCATCTTGTTATCCTTTTATACACATGTGGTTTGTTGACCAAATATATGAGAGCCATGTCGTTTACATAAAAGACAAATTTGCTTCCCAACAAAAAATGTTTAAACTTATGCAAAACATAAATATTGTTAAGGTTTTTTTCTCTATTGTAGTATAAATTTTCTTTGTTTTATTTAGAAGTCTAGATGCATATACTAAAGGCTAGTCATACTTTCCAATTGGGTTTTGTGTTAACATTGCACCTATTGCCAATAAAAATGCATTTGTATGAACATGGAACTTTAGATGCCAATTTTGAGGTATTAGCATTGGTATTTCCATAAATCTATGTTTGATTTGATCCCATGTTTTTTAACACTCAATGGTCTAGATAAAGGGTTATCTCTTCCTAATCAACTTTATAATTGGTGCCATGAATAAAAGCAAAATTCTTGATGAAACATTTATAAAATCGAACCATACCATTAAAAAATGAATATGTTGTGGATTTATAGGCACCAACATATTAACAATTGCTTGAACCTTCTTAGGGTCCAGTCTTTTTCTTTAGAAAGTATGAACCTTAAAATTAGTCTTGAAAATGCCATAAAGGCACATTCTGTAGGTTAAGACTGATTTTATATTCTTTGAATTTTTTAAAACAATGTTTAAGCTTCATCAAATGACTCTCCATATCATTATAGACCATGAAATCATCTAAAAATATCTTCATGAATTAGTCTAAATACCTTTTTTTGCTAGGCCATTTAGTTGTTCATTTCGCATCACACACTTTATTTTCACCTCGTTGATGTGTTTTCATTTTGGTTTGATTCAACCTTTAGCATCTAGTCTTTTCACGTGTGAGTGTCGACACAGTTTATTTGCATTTGGCACACATTTAACACATTGCCCATTTGGAGGTTAATGGACAACCGCACATGGCATTAGCAAAAACCTCATGTATGCCCTCATTTGAAAGAATGGGCATGTTGTATGGAAAGAACAATGGTACACCTTTATGTCAAAAGGTTCATTACAAGTTGATCTTTACATGACCCCTGAGGACTAGGTTTTGTTGCTAATGTGGTGGTTACGGACCCAACATGAAAGATAGGGGCTTCGAATGTCATTAGTCAACCAACACGTGCAGCTACAAAATTTTGTGCCATTGTTAATAATTACAAGTAGAGAAGGCTTCATGAGGGGCACCACTTTATTCCAATGGCCTTGGAGGTGCACGACACCCTCGGGCATGATATGGATCATTTCATTAGGGAATCTGCCCGTCTTTTTTCCACAATAGATGATTAAGAGGTCAGTTATCCTTGTCTTTTTGCATTCAAGTTTTTAGGCAACATGTTAGTATTGTTCTTCAACGTGCTTTAGCCTCAGCTATAAAGAGGAAGATTGCATTGGTGGGTGATGCTTATTTTAGACCTCTCATTACTATTAGATTCCATGATTTGCATGTTGGCAACATTAGAAGGGTTGTGGGTGAGATAACTTCCTACCACAAAAGGGACTAACTTTCTCCCTTTTTAGGTTCTATGAGTTGTGCGTCTTTTGGCCTTCCCTTTTTGTCTCCTTTGTGATGGTCCTAGCCATTAGTCTTTTATTGGATTTTTGTTTTGACTATTTGAAAGTTATGCTAACATTTATTTAGAATGTTGGTGGCCATTTTTGACACCAAATGGCATCACCATCCAAACAAAAGCTCCCCAATTTATTAGAAAGGTTGTTTTGTATATATCTTCAAGGGCTATAGAAATCTGATGATATCTTCAGTATCCATCTAAAAATGAATAGGCATTATACCTTGTTATAATGTTTAATACTTCATTAAAAAATGGTAAAGGATAAGGATTTTTTTGGGTTACTTTATTCAACTTGAAATTTACACAAATTTTCAATTTTCCATTCTTCTTAGGTATTACCACTATAGTGATAACCATGTAGCCCCCCTCTACTGGTTGAATGAATCCTACTACTAATAATCTGTCAATATCCTATTAGACAACTACAACATAGTTGGGGTTCAATTTGTACCTTGCTTGATGTGATGGTGGTATTGAGGTGTCTAACTCAATTCTATGTTGAGCCAACTTTGGAGGTATGCCTTTCAGATCTTTATAAGTCCAAGCAAACACATCTTTGAACTCCTTGAGTAAAATCTAAACTCTTTAGTTTTCTCCTTTGTTAATTGTGCATATACTTTGATGCATTGTGGATTTACCTCTATACCAATATTAAACTTAACAAGATGTTGTTTTTCAGTCAAAGTCCAACTTGTTATTTGAAGATTCTGTACTTGAAATTTTAATTACCCTACCTACCTAATTAATAAACATAATAATTAATGTCAAAAAAAATATTTATTTACCTACCAACCCAATGTCTTTGGCCTAGGCTAGGCCACTTAAGCTAGACCAAACCACTTAAGCTAAGCCAAGCTCCTTAGGCTAGGTGGCTTAATAGGCTTTGCAACCTAGGTTATTTAATTAGGTCACCCAAGTAGCCAAGGTAGCCTAGGGTTACAAGTGCGGGGACTTGAACTCCTCACCTCCATAGTGAAGAGTCTTTGACCATTGCATCATCACCCCGTAAGGTGAATTCTTTAACAACATGATTATAATGAACATGATTTTTGACCAACATATTGTAATCAACTTTCATGAATTTTTTTTCAACATATTACACTAAAAGAACTTGAATTTTTTAATATATTACTTACATAAATAAGTAGGTTAGCCTAGATAGGTAGGGGGTACATGTAAATAAATGCATGTACTTAGGTAACATGTAGGTTATAGTTTATTAGGCCTCATAGGTACTTACTAGGTCTATGCTTATACTTATTTAGTAAGCTACCTATGCTTTAGATGTTATTTAATAAGTTACTAAGTACTTAATAACCTATTAATATATCTAGCCTAAGCATATTAAGTAGGTAACCTAGCTTATTAGGTAGGTTTAAGCTTAAGTTACCTACCTAGTAGCCTAGGTTAAGCTACATATCTACCTAGTAGGACCTAAGTGGCCTACGTTAGGCTACCTACCTTGTAGGCCTAGGTGGCCTATGTTGTTTATGTAACTACTTATGCTACTTACCTAGCTAATACCTAGGTGGTAATAACATAGGCCACTTAGGCCTTGTAAGCTAAGAAAGTAGCGTAAGCCACCTAGGTATTGTAGGATATGTAGGTAGCCTGCTTCCAGTTCTTCTCCTCACTGGGCAGCCATGCTCTTTTAAGTGTGTTAAAGAGCTAAGGCAAGGGGCATTACCCAATTTGGACAACACTCAGCCCTGCCTATTGCTGGCCATCATTCCAGTAATGCCCTCACCCTAGGGCTTTACTATCGAAGTCATCTTACATTCAAATTACCTAACCATGTTATCGTATTTGATGCTCAGATTCATCTCATATTCCTATTACCAAACAATCGTATTGGCTTTTTTATCATCAAAATCTCTCTTGCATTCACGTTAAGTACCTAATCATGTTACAAAAACTCATTGGTTCTAATGATTTTGCTGGAATCCTGGTATACATACCAGGGCAGAGTTATTATGTGTAGTGTCATGCACTCACAGCCTGGCATTACACTCTGTTGGTCCAGGGTGCAATGCCCTGCTGCCAGGGCATTACCCGGTGTAATGACCAAGGTAAGTCTGTACAGAGGAACCTCCCACCTGCACAGTGAGAAATTACAGATCGTAATTTACAAAATGTAAATGAACTTCATTTGCTTTTCTGGCCCCTAATAAGGTTTTTTTCTTTTTGTTTTGGAAGCACAACAACAGACCTGACCTGACAAGCTGTTGGTATCACCAAGTCAAGCTCATTGGCGGAGGGCTGGCAGGATAAGCCTTTCTTTTTACAACAGCAACTTGTACAATTTACCCTTCATAGCAACAATAACAAGCCATTGAATGGATTCAACTTGAAAGAAAGAGTGCCACATGAGAAGAGAAGATAGCTTCTTTGATGGGCATGGAAAGTTTTTCCAAAGAATTTGTGAGTCCCAAAAAATCAAACAAATCACCATTGATTAATTGATAGAGCCCTGCCCACTTTCATATGGTTGTGTCCGCTGTTGGTTGAGTGCTTACAGACTCTCTCTGTTGTATCACTTAGTGAAATCACCTTCAATCATACAGCTAAACGACTGACTCCTTCACATAGACTCTAACTAGGGCCTAAAAACTTTTACTGTTTCTTCAACCGATGGCTTACAAATCCTCAACACATGAAATATTGACTCTTTCAGAATCAGTCTCCTCTACTACATTTGATGCAGTATCATGATTGCCATGAAGTTGTAGTAATTTTGTCAAGGCTTTGGAGTACCTGTAATTTGTATATTTCAGTAGTAGCTGCTGTCACTGATGGCAGACCTTGCAGAGACTGCTTGTGGAAACCTTTAGCCATGTTTAGGATGACTCTGCAATATCAGCCACTGACATGTGTTTGGTACTTAACAGTCTCGGATAAGCCCAACATGCATAACTTTTTCACCACTAATGGGAGCAATTTGTACATAAGCAAAGCTAGAGCGTGCTATCCTTGTATGCAACACCAGCTACTTTTGCCTTCTCATGACTCCACCTCCATTTGGCCTGCTGCTATTCAAATGACCTGTGCCTGAAAGTTGGTGTTACCCTCATATGCATTTATGCTTTCTTCTAGATTCATTTATCCATAATAGAATTTCTATTGCTGCATCAGTGAGGATGTAACTGTTGCACTGGTGTTTACCTTGATGACATTCTGTAAAGAATCCCAATCTGCACTAATTCCCATCTGAACAACACTTTGAAGGTCACCGTCGCATATGTTTGATGTCTGCAGCACAGTTGATGCTTTTAACTATCCAAGATATTTCCATGGAAGAAAAGAGACAGCTGTTTTCTATAGTAAGCGGAGATTCAAACATCAATTTCAATTTTGTGATGAAGACAGAGATTGTGTGCATGCCAGGGACAAGAGAGTTTTGATCTATGATGGAAAGACAGGCTGAATAAAGAGTTTCAACTTGATTTAGCAGTTAATGCATCTCTGTATCCATGGCCCAGCATTTTTCCTTGGTTCAAATTTAACTACAATTTCCTGGTTGGTCTAAATACCTGAGACAGAGGTTCACCATGGCTATCCATTGAGGTGATACACGCAAACAGAGGGGCACTTGAGATCTGTATTTTGTTAGCTTCAGATACAGCAAGTTCCAGATCTCTGAAGTCTGTAGCACAAGCACTAGCCAGCTGGAAAGGAACTTCATGTTGTGCTTGAAATGGGTGTTGTTCACGAGGCACAATGTGATCAGAGTTCATCAAAATGGTTGGTGGTGAAGCACAAGATTGCACCATCTGCAACACCAAAGTACTTCACAATGAGCTTCCTCAGTTATCGTGAGGGTGAAACAGTACATGCATGTTAAGTAGAAGCTTGATGATTATGGCTTGAGTTACTTTGAGAGTGAAGTTGTGTCTGCACAACTTTGCGAAGTACTTTGGCACTGTGAAGTACAAAGTTGTGTCACAAGTTTCTGAAGTCTGCAACCAAGTTGATCTCTGATGATTTGAATTTCCTTAAGGCTGTGTATTGTATACTGATATGCAGGACAAAGTTCAAAGAAACCAAAAAATGACAAAAAATTGTGATCAAAGTCCAAACAACTATGTGATGGAATCCACAATTACAAGTGGGCACCTGCACACCTCTTTGTGAAGTAAACTCTCCAAATGAAAGTCAAGTTGTGGATTAACTGCAGCCAACTTCATTGACAGAAACTGCGCAGGCCATCAAGCCAAAAGTCCAAGGTAAGAGTGCTGGCCAGCACTGGAGGCACAATGTACTGAGAAGAAGGTCCCCTGAATCAAGAATCTCCCTCAAGGAATATGGAACAATGTGACTCTCAGTTCTGTGAGCATCTGGCAGATCAGTAGGAACTAGCTTGGTGAGATAACTGACCTCCACTTGGTGCTGCAAAGATTGTACATAGTTGATTGTCTCATCCAACATGACAGCCCTTCCTGTAAGCTGCAGCAAACGATACTCAACATAGATCAGTTCAGCAAGATTGATTTGATGAACCTCTGCATCTTGTTCCATAATCAATGAAGGCAACGAGAAATTGGCAAGAGAACAGGAACAATTTGATTGATATTTCTTGAGCTCATCATAATCATTGCCCAAGGCTTCTCTTCAGAATCTATACAGGTTTTCCTGGCCTAGACAGGGGCCCTTGTTCTTGCATGAAAAGAAAGAATACAGAAATTAGACACCTTGCTGCAGCTTGGGACAAGATCTTGCAGAAACTTCATACGCTCACTAATCTTTTCTCGGCGGACCTGGAAACATTAAAGACATCCAACACATCAACCAATCCAGTTATCTCTTGTTCAGACTGCAAAGAGTAAAAGAATGTGGTTTTGAAGAGAGGGTCATGGAGCACAGAGAGCAACCATAACTATGGATCTTAGATTGGGTGCAACTCTCACTATGCAGAAACCCTATTAACCTGCTCATAATGCCAAATCAAGGACACAGAGTCAATGAATCAACATCCAACACATTCACCAGTCCAGTTATCTCTTGTTCTGACTGCAAAGAGTGAAGAATGTGGTTTTGAAGAGAGGCCCATGGAGCACAACAGCAGCGATAGCCATGGATCTTGAAATGGGTGCAACTCTAATGAAGCAGCAATCCTAATAACCTGCCCCTATTGCTAAATCAAGGACACTGAGTCAATGAATTAAAATAAATAAAGCATTTTCATGTAGACCAACAAAATGCAAAAATCTGCTCTTAAATAAACTCATAGGAGCTTGTGGATGTTGTAATGTGTGTGGTCTACTACTGGGGGAGATATGATCATTATTACCCTTTCTGCAAGGCTATGGCTGTCTGTGGCTTGACCCCTTCGAGCTCGCACATGGATATAATCCTGCGTAGGTGTTTGGTGGTCTGGAGGCGGCAGTGGCAGATTAAGGCCATGATGATTCAAGTCTTCCATGGAGTGAGGGCTGCCAGCCTCATCTCCAGAATGATTGCTTGTTGTGCTTTGTTCTGCCTTGAAGGACTGAGCACTTGAATCTCCCAGCTCCCCAGCTTTGAAGCGCTTTGCTGCTGCTGCCTCATCGCTTGAATCTAGCTTCTGCAAATGTGATTCAGCAGGGAACCCAACTTGTCAAATGGAACTCTCCTGTGAGAACGAGTAGAGGTGGGTTTGTACTAGTAGTAGTAGCACTGGAAAGCTCGGCAAGGAGAGGTTTATAGTTTATACCTCGGCATCATCTCTTCCGCCAAAGCAACAAGGCTCCAGTCTTACAGTGCCGTAAACATGATGGTTGTTCTGTTGTTCTTCTTGAGGTGGACCAGGTGGTGTGGTTTTGCGTTTCCCCATGCCACCACCTGGATTCCTGGCACCATCACCGCCACCTCGTGGAACAAAGAAAGCTGATTCCCACGCGGCGTTTTGAGAAAGGCGAAATGATGAAGAATTCCTCCCTTGTCCAGCAGCAGCAGCACCTTCTTCGTCGTACTCGAAAGCTACGGTGGCGGAAATATCTTCTGTTTCTCGTTCCATGAATTCCGCTTGGAGGAGGCCGGGTTGCCGGCAATCGAGATGATGATCCGCCTCCTCCTCGGCAGTAGACTTTCCTTGAATTGCAGATTCCCGTTCTGCATTGAATCCGTCTTGACCATCGAAGAATGTATACTCGGATGCAGCGCTTAACGAATGAGACCGCTGCTGCTCATGAGAGCAAGTGTAGCCGCTGTTGTTGTTGTTGTTGACGTATGAGAATCGCGAGGCGAAGGAAGGATCATGAATCGTACTCAACAACCTTTGACGAGAAGCAGATGCAGCAGCATTCAAGGTGCTGCTGCTGCTGGTTCCCGTCGGCGGCGGCGGGAGATTGTCGTCAATATTGTTGAGTCCTGCAAATCTGGGTTGCCAACAGCAGCGAGCCTGGCTTGAGAAACGGTGAGTACTCCTAGGGCCGCCATTGGAGAAGAAAGTTGCGTGGGAATTCGAGAATTGTGTCCAGTCCTGACCGCCTCCGTTGTTGCTGGAATCATCGCAGTAGTTCTGCAGCGAGACGGAGGAAGGAAATGAAGCCGCAACTGCTGCTGGGTAGTCTAGCGAGGAGGAGCTCCAGGATCTATTTCCTCCACACGTCGTCGTCGTCGTCTTGCTCAATAAAGCTGGCGGAGGCGATAACTCTTCCCCTTGAACAACCATCGTCTTGTCACCACTGAGATCGTCGCTGCAGGGTAGGGAATTGGACAATGAACAAGACGTCGTCGCCACGTAAACGCTTGCAGGATGACGATCATAGCTGCTGTACTGCGACGATCTCCGTGACGACGGCTCCTGCAGAATTCCGCTACACGAATGAGATGAGATCATGTGGACGTAGCCTGCTGCTGCTCCTGCTCCTGCTGCAGAAGGTTGAAGCTTGTGGCTAGGCATTGTTGTTGATTTCTCTAAGGGAGCGGCCTGGGCCGTACAATAAGCCATGAAGGAGCTCATCAAGAATATCGATGCTCTGGCCGCAGATCGACGTTCAGATTGTAGAAGAATAAACAGCGTTGAGGAACTTGCTGCTGGCCTAATTTCCTGCAGCCAGGCTCGTCGCAGCGACGCAACAACTTTGCCGACCTGCCTGCATAAGGATGATGGCAAGGTAGAAGAAGTGCCGGCTCTTCTCAATCTCTGCAGATTGGAGTCTCAGGGAATGAAAGGAGCTTTCAAGGCCAGTAATCAAACGCGATCGAGTCAAGCAAAAAAACTCCGTAAACCCCACCTCCGAAGCAAGCAAGAACCAGTTCTTCGCCTGCTGATTGCACGATCAACGATTATCTGCGACGGACGACGCACAGCAGCAGACACAGAAGTTATAGAGCTCCTGAACAGCTGAGGACGAATGAGCGTGGTGGAATGACGCTCTTGATCCTCACTGGCACCGGGCGCAGGCCTCCTAACAAATGCAAAAAAGAGAACAACAAAACAAATTACCAGACATCCAGTCAGCGGCATTGGATCAACCAAGCGCCGTCCTCCTCCTCCTTCTCACAAACCGTAACAAGTACAATTTCAACATGACTGCTGTAGTAGTCCTGCTGGAAGGAAGGAAGCTGTCTCATAGAACTCTAGAGTAGGAAAAAAAACTTGTTGCAATAGAGAGTTCCTTGGATCCCGCGATTGCAGAGCGGACGAACAAACGGTAATACTTAGTACCTATTTATTTCCCGGGCTGGCGATCCTGTCTTAAATCCATCACAAAGCAAAGGTAAAAATAGATAGATATCGATCTAAAATCTGTCTCTCCATCTTTCTTCAATTCAACCCCATCAAAAAATGAACATAAAATTCATTGTCTGGCTGGCTCGTCTCTCTGTCCATGAAGGTAACTTTCCAGGCATGTTAATCTCTTTTTTTCCTCCTGCTGCACGTAGGTATCAAATAAGTTCAAACTGCTGCCCGGTACTTACAAGTGGTCCTTCTCGTCAACAGTTCATTTCATCCAAGAGGAGGCTAGCTCTTAGAAGTGGTCATTTTCGTCAACAGTTTATTTCATCCAAAAGGAGGCTAGCTCGTCACTCATCCATGAAAGTAATTTCCACCACGTTAATCTCTCTTTTCCTTCCCTTCACATCGAATAAGTTCAAACTGCTGTCCGGTACTTAGAAGTGGTCCTCGTGAGTAGTTGGTTCATCTAAGAGGAGGCGGGCTCCTCTCTCATCCATGACGGTAGCTTCCCAGGCAAATTAATCTCTTTTCCTTCGCTGCCCATCAAATAAGTTCAAACTTCTGCCCGGTACTTAGAGGATGATGGTTTTTTTTTTCCTTTCAATATATTTTCATCAATCGGAAAAAAATTGGGGCAGTAATGACAAGAAAAATGCCTGAACAGAAGAATTCAATCTCATTTTTTGGCCTTTTGGCTTGAAAAGCATTTGTTTAGGGGTCTCTCCATAAAAATATTCATGGATGGATTTTTTTGTAGAAGGACATTTCAAAATGATTTCCTAGGTAAATGGCAACTACCTTTGTAGAAATTAATATTTTTCCAAAGAAATAAAAGGGAAAATTTTCATTTCAAATTTCTGGAATTTATCGTATATATTTTCTTTAAACTTTAATCAGTTTGTTCAAATTTTATTCAAATTTTATTGACAGTTTGGTTTAATAAATGAAATTGATCCGCAAGCATCCCTTTTTAATCCATATTTCAATTTTTTAAAATAAAAATCCTGATATATGCAAGACTTTTCATATTCTTTTATATGTTTTTCAGGCAACAATTAATTTTGCATAATCCTTAGAATGATCGTTAGGCAATTCCAAAGCAATTCATACTTACCTCATTTTCAAGCCTAACTGCTTCACTTCTTTCTTAATAATTACAGTCTATCTATGGAAATATATAAATCTTTTCTTAATATCTATTTTATTAATTTTCCCTACTCACCAACATGGATATGAAAATTAAATTTGACAATGACATAAATTTGGGCTCTACGTTGCGATGCATTTATCAATGACAACTAATCAATTATTCTTATTTTTTATATGGTTTTCAATAATATTGATTATTTATGTAAATGTTAAATTTAAATTAAATTAATATAAATATGATGGATGTGAATAAACAAAAATTAATGTCTTTTTATATCCACATTGGTGGGTAGGGAAAAGGAATGAGATAATTATTAAGAAAAAAGTGATGTAGTTAAGGTTGAAAATGAGAAAGTTCTCTTTCAACTTGACTCTAATCAGGGACAACCATGTGATAAGAATTGTCTAAAGACAACAATATGAATAGATTCCTAAAAATCACCCAGATTGTTCTTCCAATTGTTTTTGTCATTGGAATAATGATGAACTATTGAAAACCATATGGGAATATAAGAAGAAGAAAAAAATTGATCATCACTGCTAATACATAGCAACACAGAACCCAAGATAAATAAAGTCAAGTCAAGAAATCTAGGGCCATTTATCAAATCAAAAAATAAACAACATTCCTGCCCTGAGATACAGGCTCATAGATAAGTTTCATTGGCAACCCAAACAAATTTTTGAAGATTGGGTCATTACAAATTAGGGTTTAATGTTTTCCCCAACGCTTTTACTATGGAATTTGCAAAGACAAATCACATTTTACCCTCCCCCCTTCTAGTGACATAACAATGCCTCTTGGATGGAATTCACCAAGTGCAGTAAATGCGCATCTGCATATCCAGAGGTCCCCTTTGATGAAACTGTCATACCTCTTTCTAATGGTTTTCTTAGGGTTCAAAATTAAATCTACAAACAATTAATTGTGTACACTTGAGGCAGCCCTTCGGATCAGCAGCAACAATGTTTTAGTGTGGGCTTAATGTCCTGGCAAGAGGGCACATTACATGGCATGATGATCCATATGATGGGGCCTCCCAAAGTGTAATTTCTCACCATACCAGATAGAGGCTGTTCTTGTAAAATCCCAATATATAGGCAGAGGGCCCCTTCATATGGCCTGCTATAGGCAAGGTCATTACATGAATTGTTACACTTTAGAAAGGGCTGATCCCATGAGCCTCTCTGCGTTTTCAGGTCTAAAACCAAACCTCCAGCTATCACCCTCGGTGTTGGCACTACAACCATCAAATTTGGGAAAGTCTTGGGCAATTAGGGCAGGCCTTCCCCGACACATGATTAGTTGGTTATAGGCAAATTGTTGTAACTTAATATACGAACTCAAAATGTGCAGAAGTGCATCCAGCAAATTGAGAGCACAGGTGTAGAAAATGACAAATGGGCACAAAAAGAACTGGAATTCTTAGTGACAAATTGTTAGCAGCCTTTGCCAACTATGAGCAGAAGAGTAGTATTCCACCCATTTTTAATTTGTCAAGGTTCAGATTCGCATTGTACCAGTATTGCTTGGTTCTGTGTGCAAAAGGTGTTCTACACATTTTTCTTGGATGATCCCTGGCTTTTTATGACACATTTTGTGTTCAAAACTGGGGGAAGTTTGAACACACAAAAGGTCCCCCACCATACCAAGTTGCAAAGGGCCCCTTACAAGTCCAATTGAGTTGTAAGAGCACTCATCGTTCCTACTTCACACAAAATAAGGCCACTTCTTTCCAAGAAGAGCCTTCCTGACTTGAGATTTCAGGATTTATGGCTTTCCAAATTGCACTAAGCTATGTAGCTTTTATGTTGTAAAGATGTTCCAAGACCTTGAAAAACCTTTCAGATTTTGCTTCATGTATATCAAGGACATGTTACATAATACAATATCTGCAACTAGGTTTTACAGGGTCTTACAAATTTTGTTGGTCCCAGCCCAGCTAGGCTGTACAGGTCCTTACAAATTTTGCAAGGTCCTAGTCCAGCTGGGGTGTACAGGGCCTTAGAAAACTCTGTAAGGTCCCAGCACACCTAGGCTACAGGTACAGGGTCTTACGAAATTTGTAAGGCCACAACAGCCCAACTAGGCTATACAGGGTCTTACAAAAGTTGTAAGGCCACAACAGCACAGCTAGGCTGTACAGGGTCTTATGAAATTTGTAAGGTCACAAGAGCCCAGCTAGGCTAAACAGGGTCTTATGAAATTTGTAAGGCCACAACAGCCTGACTAGGCTGTGAAGGACCTTACAAATTTTGTAAGGTCCCAGTGCAGTGAGGTTGTATAGGGCCTTACATTTTTTAAGGTCCCAGTTGAGGTGTGATCATAATTTGATAGGCTTTTAAAGTAAGAGAAGGGGATACTCTTTTTCAAACCCTTGCACAATTTTTGAGACCTTCCACTCAGCGGACCAGCCTCACAATGGGTACCTCAAATCCTGAAAGGTTCTCAAGGTAGGGCCATTCTCGTATTCCAATTCACCTCCAAATTTGTGGCCAGGTCTCTAGTGTTGTTACTGGTTCAAAAGCTGTTGCTGACTAAGAGAAACTGTTGGTACATTGCAAATGCACAAGTAGTCATCAAAGGATGTTTCTGGCAATGAAACTGATCCCCAAAAGAGATGCACCCAATGTAGTCTAGTAAGTAGCACCCCAATGTACACTGTTCTGCACCCCCAAAGTTCTGTTCTGAACAACATTTTGGCATGTTTTATCAACAGAATCGATCCTCTGAACCCCAAGTGTGGCACCTGACTCAGAATTCCTTATCTTATCATATTGAACAATTGTCCATGACAATAGAGTCCCAACATCCCAAATCCCAATACAAGAGCAAGTCTGTTAGGTATACATATGTATGTATATTTGTGTGTCTCTTTATTTGTTTCTCTCAATAAAGCTACTACATGTGGGTGTACCTTTGGTTTGTTAGTTTCATATGTGGGTTATTGTATCTCACGGTTGATGTTGGTTTCTTTCTGGCTTTTATGATTCTCTTTGTCAGTTTCTTTGCTGAGTCATCATAAAGATTCATTGCATCTCCCGACCTTTATTTGCCCACAGCTTACAGTTGCCCAGTTGGCTCGCCTGATCCCAACAACAGTGGAGGGCCTTCCAGTCTGCTCTTGGGATTGTTGGAACATGAAGCTGGCAATGTTGTGTGTGCATTTTTTCCCCCCCCCCCCATAGGCTTTAAATTTCTCTTTTTAAAACCATCTTTGTGATGCTGACTAATTTCGTCCATAAAAATTTGCTTCCAGACATGGCAAATCATCCATAACAATTGAGTCATACTCTTCTACTTCTGATTACATAACAAATATAACACTGGAAATTTATCAATTTATAAAAAAATCTAGTGATGAAAAACTCCCAGAAATTTGTGATTTTTGTACTATCTATTTCAGAAATTTGTGAATTTCAGAGGAAGGAATTTTGTGGGTTTCATGTAAGATTGTAAGATCCGTCTCCTTTAAAAATGCGAGAACCCTTGAAGTCCTAGCCGATCTGATCTATACTACGTTACAAGTTTCTGCAAGTGTTGGCTGCAGCCTGCTCCAGCCTCCAGATGCCCAACAGCATCTTATTTTGCACCGAACACATATTTGGTTGTTGAAATGATTTTTGAGCAGGTCTCAGGCTCAAATGTTGAAACCCTAGTATACAGATTGATAGGCGTCCTGGTATCAAAGAGCTGAGCACACTTGTATGAATTCAGATAATAGCCTTGGACCCATCTTTGCCAGATAAGGACCTGAGGTTATATATATATAGACGTTTACTCAAACTCTATTGATTTATTTGAATTTGACAAATTTACAAGGAATGTCATAGCTAGGGAGAAATTAGTACATAAGTTTCAATATATGAGTCAACACAAGAATTACAAAATTTGAATATTTAGTTTACATAGCTCAAATGAACTTCATAAAATTTTAAGTTTCTGTTAGGAAAAAAAAATTGGAAAATGAATGACTTCTCTAATTAATTAATGATTAGTTTTTAATGTGCCAAACCTGACCCTATCCTATAATGTGTATGCTTGGCAATTAAAAATAAACTAAAAATATGAACTCAAAGCAATTCCCATTGACCCTTAAAAAACAAAAATGGAAAGTTCCCATACTATTATTATTATCAAGTGCAATACCTTATACACCCCCAGGGAACTTGGCAAGTGTCGAATGTGGTGCCCAGGGGAAATGTTATTGACAACATGGATGAAAAAATAATTCAAGTAAATGTCAAATTTTAATACATGGATGCCTTTTTAAAATGAAAAAACTTAGATTTCAAAGAAAAGGGATAGAAACAATGACTTGACATCATACAAATTAAGAACATATTATTGTCACTGTCTAAAGTTATCAAGAGGATATAGTGATGGCTATAAATGCTAATAATACGAATACTGTTCTCTGGGTCAAAAATATATATGTGTGTGTATTTTTTCATTATCACCCATGAACTTATTTTGAGATACCAATGTGATTTAATGTATCCCATTGGAACGAGGGTTTACAACCTTTTGAGTGGTCAACCTTGGTCACAGTGAACCAGCACCCACCGGCACACTATCCACTGGATGCCTCTTACTACTTAGTTTAGGATGAAACTCAACTGAATTCAGTTGAGTTTCACTTTAGTAACTAATTTTCTAGGCAATAGGCCTCATATATCGGTAGATAGGTAGGAAAATATAAAATTACTAGGTAAGTAGATGGTTTATACATAGGTAAGGGGAGTTTTTATTACCTACCCACCCACAACCTGCTTGTGGGCAGTTAGTAGGGGACCACCAGTGCACCAGTTGGTCGTTCTGTCCATAGGATGAGTTGTATTTTTTTCATCTGGTTTCTGACCATGTGTGAACCAACACTGCACCACAGTCAACTTTTTTTTGGCTGCTGACCTTTGACCCTTTTTTAAAATTTTCGGTGCTTTTTTCCCAACCTTGACCATATTTTCTTCCAACATAGTTACCCTAATTCCCTATGCTACTCTACTAATGTAGCTATATTATTTGCCTACATCTTGGCCTTACTTATCAACCCCCTGCCTACTTACATTATATCTGTTTGTGGTTAAACCTTTGTTTTTGTTGTTTCTAATTCATATTTTCATGAATTTTTTTAACAAAGTATTAATGCAATGCTCACATTCGAGGCATGCAAACATAATACAAGTGTGAAGTTACAATTACAACAAGACAAAACTTGTATGTATTGATCCAAATATCACAACTATTAATTTTTTTGAAAATGTTCAAAAAACATAACACATGAATTTTATGTCATTATTTATGCCAAAGAAACCCAAGATATATATGTTAATCTCAAGAGACCCCTTTCTAAAATTATTTTTATTAACCACCATGGCATGTGTCCATCGATAAATTCTTGTTGTAACCAATTTAGTGTAAAGTTCATGGTGATAGAATTGAAGTTGAATGACATTGGTTACAAATTAATATTTTATAGTTATTCAAAATTAGCATCAAACACATGATAGACATTAATATACAAGTTTGAAAAATGTAAACCAAACCCAAAAGGAATTACTTGGGTATGTACACATATTGCCTATTGGATTTATTTTTAATAAGAAAATTTGAAAGCATTGGGAAACTAATCATGGAAAAATAGGAAATTAAGGAAATTATAAAAAGAAATTAGTCTTCTGGAATAAAAACCAGTAAAAATGTAAAAGTAAGGGGGAAAACCCATTAGGACAAACATGAAAAAGAAATGAACAAAATTTCTAACATTTTATAAAACAGAAAATTTAGGAAAAACAAGGCAAAAACCCCAAAAAATCTTCTTATTTTTAAAGGGAAAAAAAAGAAGAAGAAAAAGCAATATAAAGGACACAAAAATCAAATTATTTTCTTGAATTAAAATAAACAAGCAAAGAAGAAGAAAAAAAATAAAAAAGAAATAGAATATAAGAAAGAAAGTAGACTTATTTTTCTAGAATTTAAAGAAGTAGAAAAAAACAAGAAAAAACCCAAACAATTTTTGTCTTCTGCTAACTTTTTTTCCTTTCACCTTCTTTCTTTTTTACTTTCATTTACTTCTCTTTTATTCTTTTGTCTTCTTCTCCTTCTCTTTCCTACTTCTTCTTTTTGTTTCTGTTCTTATTTCACAAACGAAAACAAAAAAGACAAGGAAAAAAGCAAAGGTATACTTGGCGGGCATGATGTGCATAACCAAGAGATTGTGCAACAAGTAATGGCAGCACGCATAATGATGTGGTGAAAAAGAAGGAAAAGGCAAATAGAAAGAGAAGGAGATGATAAAGAAGTTGTAACAATAAAAGATATGAAAAACCTAAAGTAGCAAAAAAAAATGATTTAAGAAAACCTATTGCAACAATAAAAGAGAAGAAGGAAAAAAATACAATAGTAGAATTTTTATTTTTCTTAAATGATGAAAAAATCAGAATAAATGCAATGAAAGAGAAGAAGAAGAAACAACAAAGAAGGAGACAAAGAAGGAGGAGAAGATGAAGGAAGAGGACAGAAAAGGGGGGGGGGGGACGAGGGGGTGTGGTTGGGGAGGTTTTGAAATTCAAGAGAAAGTTGGGTTAGCAAAAATAATTTAATTTAAAATTCATCTCAAGGTTTGGTTTGGTTTAGGTTAAATGATTTGAGTTCATCTCAAATGGTCGAAACAACCTCATCCACAACTGGTGCATTCGTGGGTGTTGGTTCACTCAAGCCGTTAGTAAGAAGATTAAAAAAAACAACCAAGCCAACTACGATGGTTAGATAGGGAACGGAAACCCAACAGAAAACTGCTTCCTGACCACTTACCGTCATTGTGCACTGGTGGGTGCTGGTTCACAGTGGCCATCAACCTTGACTTATACTTAGTGGATTATTTCTCTCACCGTTCCTCCCTTTCTGAACAACTTGCCATTATTATAACAAAATCACAGTGATCACTCCTGAAAACCGCAAACATCTCAACTAGTGTATATAAAGTTAGAGCCTTATTTTCAAATTAGTCACATTTTAACTGTAAGGCAGTCACAGAAATTTCCTACTATTTTATTGGGAGTGCACCTTATGTTACTCATGCACTTGAAGGAATTTCCTAAGTATATTTAGAGGGAACCTTATATTTCATATTCCTCCTAAAATATGAGGAATATTGAATCTACTCTTTAAGAGTGGGAGGGACATTACATGCACTCAAGTTCCTCCTACTTTTGAGGAGTAGTTCCTAAACCCTAAACCCCCTTTTACACCTTGAGATCTACCTATATACAGGGTAGTGCCCAAGGAATGGGGCATTCTCACTCGCTTGCTCGAGGCAGAGCCAAGGAGCAATTATTTTAGGAACACTCACACTTTGAGAGAGTTTCTTGGCATAAAGACCGAACATTTCTTTATCTTTTCTTTAGATTTCTGTAGCATCTCTTTGTCAGATGGATGGAAATCGCTAGAAGGCGGATGGATGGCAATAAAGAGGTGGCGGACAAATGTCACAAGTTTTTGTTATACCACAGTACCTTTATCATTTTGACAGAAATTTTTAAAAAAATTGTTTTATCAAACATTTGAGATTTCATTTAATATTTGTGCTGAAATTTTAATAAAATCAAAATTATCAGTGTCAAGTTTGAACCACATGCCTGCAAGGACATTGTTTTCAAATTGAAGCAGTCTAGACACTTAAGGCTCTTCCATAATGTTGAAAAATCTGTGTTTATTATTTTATATAACCATTACTTGTCGAAAATTTCAGGATTAAAAAACCAAGTGCCTAAGTTAAGATATAAAATTTTATTAATTATTGGGCAGTCTACTGCCGAAATGGTAAAGGTACTAACTACAGTATTAGATCATGGTGAGAAGAGAAAGAACACCCATAAATTTGTCCACTCCTATAGATCATGGTATGTTTGCCCATCGGCACCCATTTTGTGCTAATTTATGTGACCTTAATAAATCTGCTCTCCTTGTGGACAAAATGTGCATATATCTAGACATAAACAAGAGAAAAAAGTACTTGACTTGGGGGGGAGGTAAGCATGAAGCACCTGGAAACCTTGTACATACATGAATGGGAGTAATCTTTTTCCATTTATCTGTCAACTGACTTTGATTGATTTCTATGTTGCAGATGGAATTTGAGCAGGAGTTGGATGCATGAAAACTTTCAATAATCATCGGTTTTGGGCTTCACAAAGACTTGGTCCAATAACATTCATCTGGTTTCCATCTGTTTTTTTTTAAATATTGACAATTGAATGGGCTCAATCTCCTCATCGCCCCTAGTCCCTTCTTGCCCAAGAAATCCTCCCATTGCAGTGTTCATAATTTTAAGATGCGAGTCAGCAGTGGACACAAGAGTGGTATGTAGCAGCTTTTGTTTTTGGATTTTGGAAAACCAATGAACTAAACGTTGTTAAAGAAAGAGACACCACAGTTGCAGCTTCTGACAACCAGCCTTGCAAATGTGTTTGAAGTTTGAACATCACTTATGCCAAAAGGTTTTTTTTTTTTAGTTTGTGTGTGAAAGAGTCAAAGAACTAACCAACCAAGAAGGGTAGGAAGCCTAGTGCATTGGGTGCCCCATAGTTAATGGTTCATTTGAACCTTGCACACTTGAGCCTTTGTGCAATTAGCCAATTTTACTCCAGCAAACGTGGAGGAAATGGCCAACCACTCTCCCAAAATGGGGATTACCAATGACCGCACTCTCTCACCTCAGAATGGGGATTACCAATGACTGCACTCTCTGATCTCAAAATGGGGATTACCCATGGCTGCTCTCTATTACCTCAAAATGATGTTACCCATTTCATACCCCAGGGTTCATCATCAGTATTGCATTATCATTACCCATCCCAAATTGAGTGTCACAATAAATTTTATCTCAAATTTCATCTCAACCTTAAAGCCTAAATCCACTTCATTTCCAGAAATAACCGGTTGAACGGAACAATCGGATCATGGAATGGGCTCTAAGATACAATTTCACCAAGCCATGCTAGAGTTTTGAGTGCTAAATTAATGGCTAGAGTGAACCAGCACTCCTAGCATACCATGCAGGATGGCTGGTATGTGTACACTTTTATGCACTATTCACCAAAGCTAACCTCAGTGGTTAGCTATGTACTAACGAAACACATGTATCTATTATTTACCTGCCTAGTAGGCACCAAGTGCCTCTCTTACACAACAACCTTGTATGTATATCTTCCCTACCTACTTACCTACAACCCACTTACATAGGTTGTTATCTAGGTAGTGTGACCTAGAAATAGGAGGGGTTACACAATCAGTTGCCAAGGTTCCACCTTGGTAATTCAGTTCAGGTTCATCCATGTGATGCTTCACTTCCCACAATACTAGCCTGCCATGATCATTAAGCCATGTATTGCCCTGCTGCCAGGGCATTACCCTCCACATAATGGGTTTCCAATGGATGGTGCATTGGCAAGTGCTGGGTTGCATAATCCTAAATCAAAGTGGGCAGGACAAAGTTGTAAGCAACCCCTGTTAAGGCAGTGAAAGTTGATTTTGTGTAGGGTAAAGCCCTAGGATGGGGTACATTCTCAAAATAAGGGGCCTAGGATGAGGCAATAGCCAAGTCCAACCTTGCATTTTGGGAATGTACCCCACCCATAGGCTTTACCTATCATAAAGCACGAGGCAAAATTTATCATGAACCAAACCTATGTAAATGACAAGGCATATGGATAGGAGGCTTCTTATGCCTACTCCTCAATAGTACGAGGGGTCTAACACCTATAAGTAGGCATAATTTGCTTCCTATTCTTCAGGAGTAGGCATAATATCCCTCCCAATTTCTAGGCGGGAAATTGACGGATATAAGGTGCCCTCCACATACAGGACAAATTTCTCTGAGTGCTTTACAAAGCCCATGTGTACTTGCAATGCATAGGAACACAAAGCATAAGACAATTCAAAAGTGGTAGCATAAAATATTCTTGATCCTCAATGTTAAACTTCACACAAAAGCATAAAAACCAAAACATACAAGACACATGAGTCAAACGCCATGCAAAACCACACGGATGGATACCAACAAGGTGCCACACTGACACCCACGAAGTTAGTAGGGGGTTTTTAACCCCCTTGAGCAATCAACTAGGCGGCTCGCACTTAGAAACCCACCAATTAAATTGCTTACATGATGTTAAGGGTTAATTTCTTCCTTCATGACTACAATTTGTCCCATTTATGCATAGTTGATTTGTGGATTCTCTCCTAATCACAAGGGAAGAGCCACCAAATTACAGTCCACACATTTGCATGTTCTGAAGAACTTGGAGAGAGGGAGGTGTGACAGCAGCAGGTTTTTGAAAATTAGGCATAATATAAGCAGACCACTACCCCAGGGCCTCTCCCCCAGTACTACTGGTAGAAGGGCCCACTGTAAGGACCCACCCTGCGCAGGGGTGTTTTCCAAATTGGAATGCCTGCCTATGAGGTCATTATGCAGTAAACAAGCACCCCTGTTACGCAATCTGGATCCTAGTCAGTCATTCTGACAAGGCCAGTAGGCTGAGCCCTAGCGACAAACTAGGTGGTAGAACGTGCCCTAGGGGGCAAGTTCTTTGGCACAAAGGATCATAGGTAGGTAGGTATGAAGTAAGCAGCGGGGGTAGGTAGGAAATGATAGAATCAGCTACCACAGGCTTTTTAACCCACTTCTCTCACAGCTATTGGGGTTAGGTCCAACCTATTTTCTTGGGGGAATAAAGTTATCCTTAAAATCATGGCCGGTTTGGGTATACAACATATATATAAATGTGTGTGTGTGTAAATGGAATTTTGCAGTGAGCCACTGAGCAGATCAGCTCCCATGTACCACTGAAAGAGGGGATAAAGTAGGCCCAAAGACAGGGCAACTTGACAGATAACTCTATTGCTTTAAAAAAAACAAAACAAAACCAGGAAGTGGATGTACGTAGCTTTTGTATGTCCGTGCGTTTGGATATGGCTTTGGAAAAAAGACACTCAGAGGATGGATCATCGATCTCAGTATGAAATGCTAAAACTCAGCATTTAATGCACAAGGTTTGAATGTAGTTGTACAGGTAGGAGCAGTGAAAATATATGTAGCAAGAGTGGAGGCGCTCAGGAAAAAGCAAAGACCGGATGAAACTCGGTTTACCACCAAAACAACTCGGAAAACTAGTTTGGGTCCCAGTTATTTCGTTTTGTAAAATTTTCATTTCCAGGTAGGCTACGCGCTTGATGCCCCGTTATGCCGAAACTCACAGTCCTGGCCCCCTTAATCGCAGGACTATATGGATAACTCTAATATACTAAATGTGTTCACAGACCATTATCGTCAGCCCCAAGTTTGTTGTCCGACCAACTGGCAACATCTAGAAACAACAGGCAACTCACATTATCTTATATGGAGGACATGTGGTGTAAACCTGCCAAACTTTACTACCATACATGGAGAGAGAATGAGATGCTATGTACCGTCCCCCTCCCATCAAGTTCCATCTGGCAAATAGTGCAGGCAATTGCAACAATATGACACTTGCATGGTTGTTTTACATGGTCGAATGTTGTTCTGTCAAAAAATGAAAATAAATGATTAAATACATTGTTTTACTAAAACTAGAAAGTAGGCTAGTGGTGGGTATATTTGGTGATCTCTCTAAAAGTCCCTGATTCCAGTCTTGGTTGGAGATGTAGCAAAACATTTAAACATCATTGAATGTTTTTATCAAATAGGTTTTAAACTTTAAGAAGGGGGGATTGTGTAGAATAATATAGAACCACACTGCTCCAAACGTATGTCACTTCATATGCTAGATAGAACTTGATGGAGAGTGTTTAATGTCTCCTAGAGAAAGAGACTATACATACCTATTTCGTATGCAATCGATAAGGGGAGACATTAAATAAAATGTAACAAGCTTTGTTTGAAGCCCATTTATGGAACTTTGCATAGTTCTACACATTGTGCAATTCATGTCCTCCACAATCAACATTTGTCTTATTTGAAAAATATCTTAATTACATTTTTGAATTTTTCCCATTCAATTTGAACCAACGTTGGGCAAGTATCAGAAAAAACACCAATTCTCAAGTTGGTTTTCAAGTCAATTATTATTTAGGTTTAAACCTTCAAAAGTATCATTTCATCTCAACCTTGATACTTAGGGTGGTAATAAGCATAACCACTGGGTCCAATTTTTTACCACTAGAAGTTTTAATATTTAATAATAGGTACGAAGGTTGGTAAGTGGAAATTCAAACTCAAAACCTTCGTAAGGTCAAAGAAAACATTTATCACGAGTAAACACCTCCACTAGGTTTAAACAATTGGCACATTATAAGATGACACAAGGTCAAAGAGGGATAAAGCCGGTATAAGGGAAACCAAAACTAATTAATGGAAACTATTTAAAGCATACATGAATACATCACTTAAATTTGGATGGGACTAGTAAATGTCCTAGAAAATTAAGTTTTAAGTTCTTGATTGGAAAAGGGCTTCTTGATAAGGGATTGATGGAAACAATAAGGTTGTTTGTCAATTGGGTTGTAACCCTTGGTTAAATGCACTAAACGTTGTGTTGGAACATGAAATCCTTTCAAAACTTGTCAACATGCATAATCTTTTTATGTTGGTTACAACATGCAAGGGATCTAGATGTTCTAAGGGGGTTGTTAAGTAACAAGTTTTGCATTGATTGAAGCAATGTCATAGGAGTTTGCGAAGAAATTAGTGTTTTCATGTGGTTGGTGAAGTGTGGCAACGCTAACTCTTCTTATCTTGTAGTTTTGTTGTATTCAAGGTGAAAGTTGTTGGTTGGAAGGTGCATAAGGGAGGCAATGTTGTCAAACATGTTGCTCCTACCACTCGCCTAACTAGACATTGCTAATATGAAAAGGTTGAAGGTATGTTTATTATGCGAGGGTTTTGTTTTGGGTTGACAAGGTTGTTAACTAGTGTTGAAGGTGCCAACAGCTAAGCATTTGGGGTTGAAGCTTATGAGGGTCATGAGAACCTAGGTTCATTTATGTATATTGTTTTGGGTGTCATGTGTGTTGCAAATGTACTAGGTAATGGTGAGTGAATTATAGTTATCACTTTGTGGCAATAACGAGCAAGATGTCAAAGTAACTACAAATCATCCAACTATTGTGCAACTACAAATTGTCCAATTGTTGTGTAGTTTTTGCTAGGCCACCAAACTACATCCCCACAATGGATGTAGACATGGCAAATGTGCAAATGTGTTGCACAACTTTACATGTGGCTAGGTTTTGTTCTTAGAATAGTTTTTGTACTTTGAACATTATCAATGACTTCATAACAACATTGTTTATTATAAAAACAAAGGAGAGGGAAATGTTGGTTCCTTTTCTTGGCCTTGTTATGTCTCAATGAGTTTCTTCTAGGTGAAGTAAGTTTTGAAACCTTATGTTTAGCTTTGTGCAATGGTAGAAGAGTTGAAAAGGTGTTATGTGTTACATGTTTGTGCGTGTTTGAGTACATTTATCATTAAATAATAGCTTTACATGTGTAAAGAAACATATGGTAGTTCTATTTAAAATTGACCATATCTATGACAATTTTATGTAGGCTAAAGGCATTGACACATTAAAAAAAATAAGAACCACCAAACATTAGTTTGAACCCACAACTTTAAGGAACTAGGAATTAATACCCATCCTAGCCTACTTGTTATCATTTACAATGTCAAGATTTTCTATTGTGTTTCTTTAATTTTTTTCTAAACATTAAACAAACCTTCATAAAAATTATGTAGCGCATCACATTAATGTTCATTAACGAATATCTAGCATCTTCCATGGATAGATAGTTCTTTTAATCCATCTATACATTCATGTGTTCCCACTTGCTTAAGTTCCATTATGTTATTCCACATATATATATATATATATATATATATATATATATATATCCCAAGCAAGGGTTTGAGATGAATATGTCAGAAATGTATGTATCAACATAGGCATAAACCCCAATATTAACTACTATGTGTGTCATAACTTTAACTTGTGTTTGGGACTAATTCTTGAAGAAATAAGGAATTTTTTTTCTTAGAACCAAATGATGCATAACAATTTCAAAAGGCAACAAATGACAATTTTGCCTCCCAATCAAGCCACCAAAAAGGTTAAATAAACTTACCCTAATTTTATTGTCCTATAAACCACATTTTTCAAACTCTAAAACCATAGTTCATTGTTTTGCAACCACAAAATTAGTTTATTACAACACCCCACATGTAGTGTCCAAACTTAAAAGGATGCAAATATAAAAAATTGAAATCATGGAAAGTTCAATAATGGCAAAATTGGTTACTAAAGGTATAATTTATAAATAATATTAGTCACAAAATAAAGTAGAAATATGGACATATATGACATGTAAATAATAATTCTCACAAGCACTACACATGCAAGACATTAAAACACCCCCCTTATGAACACATGGCAATGCAACGCCCTATCCAACACCCACATGGTTTTGTTACAAGGTTTGAATAATGTCATGTTGGAAAAAGGTCAAATCAAACAACGTAAAAACCCACCAAATGGAACTAAATTACTAATCGGCATTTTGTATGTATCTTGAAATATGGTTGTGCATTTGAGATTGGTGAGCAAATGCAAAACAAATTTTGTTGTAGGACATGGAAGACCACAAGTGTGATAATGGAGATCATGAACTCTACAATTGTGCAAGACACTGCCAATTGATACTCCTAAAGTTCACAAGGGCATGTTTACTATCCCTTTTTACACGTGGATCTTTTCATTAAGAATAATCTTTGGATTCATATGTGGCTTAGTTGACTATTTTTAATTAAGTGCAAAGAAAAGTCAAATGTTTGACCTCACTTGTAACAAAACACAAGATATTTTTCTAATGTCAAATAATATAAAGGTTTATCTTTTCAAAGGATGTTCATGTTTTGAACACATCTATCAATTAACATAATGTTATTGGCCTAAAGTTCATGAATAACATCTATTAAAATTAGATAAAAGGGTTGGATGATTCATGTAGTCTCCTTAAACAGCTATTTAAGGGGTTGTGGGTGCAGTTTTAGGCTCATCTTCCATTTCCATACTTTCATACATTGTTATTTTATTAGCAAGCCTTGTAATAGGGCTTTATGCGTAATGAACTTATGACATTGTAATGTATAAGGAAAATTGGTCAAGTTCCCACAAGTTGAGATAGGGAATTTAAGAGGTTAATTTATATTCCAAGTTTTGTAATGAATATGAGAGGAGATTTTGATCAAGTTAGATGGGTATAACAAATGAAGTCCCTACATGAAGGTGTCTTTTTTCAAAGGTGCAATAACTCAAGAAGGTTTCCTTTGCGATTTGGGATTTAATTTTGACAACTAAAGAAAGTTATAAGTTATATAATTATGATTGGCATGTTAAGCTTCTAAAGGATCGAAGGATTGTAATGGTTCAAACCAAGAGTTGTTAAGTACTTGTGGTGGGAACAACAAAAGAGGTCATTAAATCATGTTCAAGAGTAGTGGCACATAAAACTAGCAAGAGTGGATGGGATGGGTAACATCATGTGGTGGTTGAAAATGGTGTAGTAATCCAAATCAACTTAAGATGATTGTATGTTGTGTGTATTTATTGATTACGAGGTCAAATAGATGAGGCTTGGCATCATAAATTTTTAATTAACATATGCATGTTTGAATTTGGTGTATGTCATGAATTAGTGAAAATCTACTACATAAAAACTACAACTTTGGATCATTAAATCATATACTTTAAAACTTGAACGGTGTTTGGTGTAAATTGTGAAAATTCTTTGGATCTTATATATAACTTTAACAATAGTGAGCCCAAGTGAAATTGGAGTGGTCTTAGAGTTGTTAGATTGTGTTATGTTGTATTAGGACCCCATTCACTTCTTTTTCATTACATTATAATAAATTTATGTGTTGTTTTGATTGTGAAAGAGTTCACAAGGGAATACTTATGTGCATTTGGTGAATGATTCCCATAAGGAAATGTTTTTAATAAGGCCCATGTGATGAACTTGCCATTGGGTGTAACCCACATAAAGATCAAGTTGTAAACATGTGTGTGATTTTAACCAAAAACATGTAAATTTCACCCCTCACTACTACAAAATGTGGGTGTAGTTCACTAGTCCTCATTCACTAGACCAGTGAATTCATTGCTTTTTCACTAATCCCCGTTCACTACAACCAATGAATTCACTCAAAATCCTATGAAATCACTTGGAGTACAAAAACACCTTTTGTCATAGTGCCTTTATATTATGTTTATATGTGTGCTTGTTGTGCAAGGTTTCAAGGTTCATTTAATTTACTTTGTGTTTAAATGGAGTAAATTTTAGCTCATAGGTCTCAAACCATCTTAAATTATAGTTCCTTAAAAATGAAAGTGGATGCCATTGCTAGTGACTTCAAATAATTACATGATCAAAAAATTAAGAATTTAACCTCTGAACTTTTGATAGCAATTCATTTCCCCATAACCCCCCTTCTTAAAAGCTTGATTCATATAATTTGTTTTGGCTTCATTCTCCCCCTTAAGGAAATCACTTATTTGCATGTTTTATATATCCAAAGTATATAGAATGATACGTCCACATTCCCAAAAGGAAGTGTAATTTTTTATAATTAGTAAAGTTTAAAGACTTGAAACAAAAAACTCCAAAACATCTCCAAACCATTTGAAGCACAAATTGGAAAGGGAAAATTTTTTTATTGAAAAGCTTGATATGGCATTAGAAATATCTTGAGAAAATTTATAAAATGTTTTAATTAGTTCTATTTATTAAAACTTATGATGTAAAATCATTTGTTTTTATTAAAGGCCTTTAGGAATTATTAAATGTTTTTTCCATTTCAATCTAATTCCCATGGTGACCTACATAGAATATGATAGACCATGTAATATTGTCCCCTTTATGGAGTTCAAGCTATGGGAAGTTTGAGTGGGTTCATGAACCTAATTTTGTTTCAATTGCATTTAGAACATGTTCCTTGTTTGTTTTGTAGTTGATATCAACACACATTGTCTATGAAGCATGTCAACTCATTCTTGTTGTTCTTGGAATTCTTGTCCCCTTGTCCAAGTCATGAAAAGCTGAAGAATGTGCCCCCAAACTTCCAATTTTCAATTGTCACATAATTGGGAATTATAATTAGTACCACTTGATAAGGCTAAGAGTGTTTCATTTTATCCAATCCAAACATTAGGTTAAATGTTTAATATATTAAAATGACATGTTGTGTAACAACGCATCTTAACAATATCATGTAATTTCTCCCAAAATTATCACTTTTATCCCATTGTTATGACCTTGTAACAAGGTGGGAAACTTTATATTATCTTTTTAAATGGTCATAATCATTCATGGAACAATAAAAGGGTGTTAAAAAAATTTACTAATCACCAATATGCCCATGTTATAATATTGTTATTTAATAAACATATTGCAACATCAAAACATAAGTATGCTCATTTCATCCATGTACATTCCCCATTGCAAGTTGTGTGTTGTGTTTTGTGTAAGCAACTTATTAAAGGCAACACATTAACATAAAATTTAATAAGACTTATTTGAAAGGTCACCAAAGCCCCTTGTAATGTTTAAAAAATTTAAATTATTCATAAATAAAATTTTCCGTAACAAATGAGATCATAATAAACCTCACAAATCATGAATGTAATCACAATAAAAGAATCCATTGGTGTTAAGGTTGGAGTCCTTACCAAAGACTATAGTGTACATGTGATTTTCATGCATTGGTTTATTATTAAAATTACATTTTAAATACAAGTGTTTTCCTTTCATATATATATACTAGATATTGATATTAAGACCAAATATGACCCATAATATAATAAAAATTAGACATGATCACAAATTTTGAGCTATTATAATCATTAAGGACATTTCAAATCAATATTAACAATTTAGGATTTAGGGTTTATGTTTTTTAAAGTTATATTGTAGTATTGTTGTACATGCATCTAAAAGGATCAACGCATTTATCTCTATCAAGCTTTCTACTTTGCACTTTGCATCATTGAGCCATGGTTGAAGTCATGATTTCTTTTCATTTATCATTTTGAGAAACACATAAAATAAAATAAATTACTTGAGGCCTCTAACACAATTTTAATTACCTTTCAAAAGAAAATGATTTTTCAAAAATAATAAAAAAATCACACACTAACTTTTGTTTGAATGATAAACCTCATCCAAATGTTTTTTTTGTGAAATCACAAATCACACAAGTGGAACTTTTCATATAAAATTGAAATTGTATAATTAATTCATATTCAATATTTGCCTAAGTACTCCATCAAGTTTTGGAATTGTTTATTTTCATTTTGCAACATATTGTTATGAATATTATATTCTCACCAATAAAGATTTCAATCATTTGCTATCAACCCAAGAATGTGATTTTTATTGACAATGTTATTATTTGGGTATTGAACCACCTTATTTGAATAAAAATTATTTATAAAACCCTTCTAATATTAGCTTCACGAAAGTTCAAATACACATAAGTTTTTATTTTAAAAAATTGTGACAACATTTTTTGTCTATTATAGTGCACTTACACCCTCATCACCTTGTATTTTACAATATTTTCATCATCATGCACTTTGCATTGAATTTCCATCAACTTAAACTTTGTAAACTTTCCATTAAAAGTTTTTAAATCTACAATTTATATGTATTTTCCATTGTGCAACTAAGTGACTATTGACTGTATTTTACAACATTTTTCTATGTGTTTTATACCATAGCACCTTGGTTATTTTGGTAGTTCAATGTTGAATATTTAATCTATTTTGAAATTTTCACTTTGAAAAATACATTTGGGTTTAAAAACTTTTCAATACAATGAAAATTTCCAATTATTATTCTATGATACATGAATGGAAGATAAACATTTATCCATTTTAATATTCAAGTATGTTTCTTAGCTTGAAAAGAAATAGGTACTTACATTTTTTGACAATAAGTATTCATCCCCTCTTGTGACTCTTTCTTGAATTTTCAAAACCATCACTTTGTTTACCAAATTGCATCAAATTGTGTTTCTGAAAAATAAAATGATGAAAGTATAGGTAGAATGTTATGAAAAATTGTTGCAAAAATGTTATGATAATTTAAAGTAAGTAGTGATTTTGCAAGGATTTTGTTCAATGTTTGGGTGTAAAGACAATAAAAGGAGCCACGGCATACAAGGTTAAAGTCCTTTCCAAGGACTATATTTGACATATGGCATTCCTATGTTGGTCAAATTTTCTATTTTTTGCATTTTTCTACCTAGTTTACAATCATGTTTTGAATATGATTACTTTTTACTATATCTTGGTTTATATCATTTATATATAATGCATCCATGCTTTAGATAGCACAAAAATGAATAACTTTTGTTAAAAACACATTTTTGAAATTCATGATTTTCACGGTCAAAAATACATTTGAAACAAATATGTTCAAATGGGTTTTTAAATGAAATTTACCTATTTCAAGTGCTTTTTTTTAAAGATGCTATTCAATTTTGAGAAAGAATGGTGCACATTTGATATGGAAACAAAGGCATTTGAACAAAACCAAGTTGTGACATTGCTTTGAACATGCAAAATAACTTTTAAAACATCATTAATTCGCATCAAGTTTTGAACAATGGAACTTTGTAAATAATGGAACTTAAAAGGGAAATGAAAATGAAAAATCCAATTTATTATGCTCCTCTTGTGATTTTTCAAAGATATAAAATTATACTTTTAAATAGTTGTGACACACCCCTTGGCTCCTTTATTGTGTTTGCACCCATTTGATAAAAGATGGGAAACCAAAAGTTGCGACAAAACACATTTTTTTTTCTTCAAGAAAGTCATAAGTGAGAAAAGAAAACTTGCATTAAAACACGAAATAGACCTATTCAATGTGCGTATTATTATAAACAAAACCAATTTGAAGCTTGAAGAAAACTAGCTAGTAAGTAGGCCACAAAAATATGTTGCAAAGTTAGTATCAAGCCAAGAAATCAAGAAAGAGGCAAGTGAAGAATTGGAAGGACAACATGTAAAAATTGGACATTTACATAAGAGAAGGGGATTAAAATACATCAATTGGTTTTTACCGGATTGTTGGCCACCTATCATGGTTGTTGTCAAAATATATAAGAATAATTCATAAGCCTTACACTTCCTCAAAACAACTTACAAGAAGCATGGAATCCCAAGTCCATATGAAAAACTAATGAGGGCAAGTATATGGGACTAATTTACACCCCAAGGTGATATAAAATAAAATTTCATTCATACATAACAACTTGGGATTATGACAAAAAAGACTAAACACAACATGCTAATCCTTGAATAGTACCTAGAACTTAGAAATACCTTGGTTACCATGCTCCAAAAAATGAGAAAGGGAGGTCAACCACTTGCTACCTCGACAATACAACCCATTGTGAGGGGCATGATAAAATCTCTTGCTCTCGAAATCGCATGTGATGCACTTGGAGGTTTCAAAGTCACAAGGGAATGGATACATCAATTCTTGAAGCAATACATGAACTTAACTTTTAAAGTGGGAATGACAATGAAAAAGACTTCCAAATGATTAAAATTAACAAAGGAAAGACATGTGTTACAAGGTTTCTTACTTTGTAAAAACTCACAACATTCCTGCAACCTTAGAGGCTAATAATGGTCAAATTGGAATGCACCTTGTGCCAAAAATAGGAGATCACACATGGGAAAATAAAGGTATTAAACACACATCAAGGTATGAAGGATGGAGGACAAGAAACAAGTGATGCTCATTGTTCATCATTTGTAGATGGGTTGTTGTTCCCCCTTCAAGTTATATTTAAAGGTACCACACATAGATCATTTCCCCCAAACAATTAAGGGAAAGCCAATTGCATCAAGTGGATGGGATTTCACCTTTAGTGAGAATCATTGGTCAACTTTGAAAACCATAAAATGACTTGTTCACAAAATTTTGTTGCCATACCTACATTCACAAATTGAACAATTGGGTTTACCACAACATTAGAAAATGATTTGCTTTTTAGATTATTAGTTTGTACACAAGAGCAAAAGTTTTTTAATTGGATGAAAAAAGACCACCCCAACATTCTAGTTATCTTGATACTAGCAAATTGCATAAGTGAACTACAACTTGTAAATGCAATGACCACTAAAACATGCTTTCAAAGTGGAGTTCAATACTTGGATACATAGTCATCAAATATTAGATTGAGAATGGACAAGAATCATTCGTTGATTTCAAACTAAATTCCTAGTATGAAAAATCTTGTCCATCGAAACGACACTACTTTACAATTTGAGCTCCAAAAGAACTAATATATAGCTACATTATAATTAAAACATGGAAAGATATATGAAATTAATACATAAAATGCCACATTAAAAAAAAAATTTGTATTATACTTGCAATTTAGTTGTAAATGGGACACCTATATGTATTAATTGTACATACAGACTTGGTCAATCATGTTTGACTTTTTGACAAATTGCATTAGTCACATGTGGCAACTACATTACAAATGGTGTAAATGTAGTACCTAACTAACAACTACATTCTCATTAGTGTATGATGTTGACAAATACAATCATGCCATGTGTACACATTTTCACTACATGAAATACGACATTTGCAATTAGTTGTCAATCAGGATTATCATTGACACAACTAATTGTTCCAATATGTTGCCACTATGTTGTCATTATAAAAGATTATTTTTCCATTATTTTGTGACTATTATTCAGCTATAAATCAGTTTATTTATTTTTTAAGTCATATTTAATCTTCAATATATTAATATTGATTTTTTTCAATAACTTACTACCTACTAATTAATAATTAATAATTAATTTTAATTAATCAATCAAGTGCAAACATTTAGTTTGTTAATTGAATAAAAAGATGAATTACCAATTCATAAATTCATAGAAAATTTTATTTGATATTCAATTACTTAATAACAATTTTTTTAAATTCAGATAATAAATGATTAATTATCTAAAATAACTATCAAATAAATTAAATGATTTACATTGAATATTGAATAATTTTGATACTTATTTCTTCTACCCACTTTCATATTAAATATTTAATTTTCAATAATGTATTCATTTTTTATAATTTATTATTATTTAATTAATACATGATTTATCTAATTACAATATTATGAACCAATTAATTAGATTGAATAATTGTTAATCTGAATTAATTGGTCTAATTCAGATAATTAGTTCATTGGTTAATCTAAATCATTACTTAAAAATTAAAACTTCAAATAATGAATGATTAATTATCTAATCATAAAAATATAAAGTCAAATAATTAATTATTGAAATAGCTAACTATTAAACTAAATGAATTAGACCGATTAATTCAAAAACAAATTGTCAATTACTTAGTTCAAAAATTTAATTATCTAAATTAATCATCTGAAAATGAATTATCTTTGTTAACTAAATAATTATATAGATGAAAATAATTAATTTTGAGAATCTAGATAATTAATTATTTGAATCTAAAGGATTAATTCAAATAACTAATTCAAAATATTTATTCACATATAAAATTATCAAATAATTACATATTTAGTTGTATAATTTACAAAATTAAAACAAACATAAAGAATATGCCCATTGTAGGAGCTAACACAACATGATCCCAAGATTTTCATGTTATATATCCTACCATCTTTGGCCATTGTAGAGGTTGCAATGCATATCTATGAGCTAGGTAGTCACAACACTAATGATTAACATGGCATATCAACAATTAAACACTTTGAACTTGGCACGTAGAGCAACAAACTTATTTAAGGTTTATAGGCTATTATAGGTGCCATGGAGCCATTGGCTTGATGTTTTGCAACACAAAAGAGTGGGCCATGTCATGGAGGTTTGCATTCAATTTTCATGCATGGCCAGTTCCTTCCAACACTTAATCAATCATAGTTGTGTTTTCTTTGTCATCCCACACCCTTCATCTTGTTCCTCTAAAGCCCTACAAATATTTTCTGTAAAACCTTAAAGCTTCTTCTAGTGAATGTTTATGCCATGTTTCCTTCTAGCTTTGCTTTGTTTCTCACATATCCTTTCAATGTCTTCATGCAACATGCTTTGCTACAATGATTGGGTCACTCATGTATTATGGTGGTAATTACAAATTCCTCCCATACCACATATGTTTCCTATTCTCAAAACATACACGTGTTAGATGTTTTAAGCCCAACCGTTCATAGATCAACAATTGTGTTGTTTGGAATAGATTGGTCCCATGGTGTGTCAAATTAAGAGTTAACATTGTGTGAAGTGAATATTGTAGTAAAAAATGCCTCAGTGGCAACCACAACAATTGCGATGGTTAGCTTTCAAAGTTCTATCCCAAATATTTTAGCCTTCCTATTTGCACCACATCAATCACCAATATTTTGTAATATATGTGCGAGGAAATGGTTAGGGAATTTAGTCTAGATGATTTCACAATCTAAAAATTAGTTGTCTTCAATTGAGTTTCTATGGTTTACATTGGAGCTACAAGCTACATCTTTTGTAGGTTACATTATCATGTTGGCCCGTGATTTCCCCCATGGATATGGATTGAGAGCAAGGATAGATACAATAAGTTAGGAAGATGTGACCCAATGTGAACCTTTTATGTGTATTTAACAATTCCATAGCTCCTAGGTGCGATGTGTGGATTTAGATTTTATGGTTTCCATCCAATCCCGCTATCAAAATTCATTTTGCCTAAGTGTATTTATAGTATGGTATATTGAACTTTAAATTATGCATTGAAAATTATTAGTCAAAAAGTCTTGATTCTTAATCCAACCAAGGATAATAGACACATTCAACATACATGTCACATGGTGTAAATTATAACAAGTGATAATTTTTTCTGTTATGCAATCATGGTCATGTTATTAATTAATTAAGATGCAATAGTTGTTAGAGTGGGTTTGATTGTAGGAAACCCAATTGCCACATTTGATTGATGACCAATTATTGTTTGTAGTTGAAGAGCTTGTAGCAAACCAACATGGCTAGAAGCTACCAATGCCCCTATTTATCTTGCCATGGGGCAAAGCAACAACCCAAAGACATCATTAAAAAACACCTATAAAAATATGGGCAAGATCCCTATTTCCGCATGCCAATGGTGGTAATCCTTTTGCCTTAGTTCAAATTTCCATGGATTGCATTCATCCCTAAGTTTAACATGAAATTTTACAAAATAAGTGCTTGGACATATTAGGAATGTTGGAGAAAGGTGCATGCATTATTCTATTGTTGTAGGATAGGGTTTACAAATATTGTATTGGGATATCATGTTGGGTGTATAAGTAATGTTCATGACAATTAAATTTAGGTTTAGGTAGTTGCCGTGCAAAACTTTCCTAATTTCAATTAAGGCATTTTATTTGGCCTACCAATAGGTTCTAGTAGGTGTGTGGGCAAAAAACAATGTTAGGTATTTTGCACCAAAACCTTTGGGAAGGCTAGGAACACATTTTATGGTTGATGTGCCTACGCAATTCGACCCACAAATTGATATTCACCAAATGGTAGCTAAGGCCTTTGGGCAATCGATGAATAGCAACAGGTATGTGAAGACCAAAACCCATTTAAAGGCCAACCACCGAAGTCCCATGTACTTGATATGGATGGTTCGATCAATGGGGATCCTTTTGAGGTGCTAATGGAAAAGCTTTTAGCAAAAGTAGCAACCCCATTTTATGAGGGATGTTCTTCACATTGCAACTAATCATGGTTTAATCAACTAAGAATATTGGTCAAAAAAACCCTAAAAGTGACAAATTTCATTTTGACTACCTAGTCAAATTGGGCAAGTCAATTTCAACATGGTCATTTTGACCAATTTTTTTGTACTAAACCTATTACATACATATTGACTAGTCAAATAATCCAATGGCCAATTTGACTATGGTCATTTTGACTAGTCAAAGAAACAATCATGATATGTATTCCATGCAACATCATCACAATTGTTGATGGAAATCCACATGTTAGCACCCTCATCCATCTTTTGATTTAGACCAAACCCTTATGCATGCCACATGTGACATGTGATTAGTGTTGGGTTCGGCACATGACGTCAACATTGTGAACCATATTCTACCACATGGCTTCCATTGATTAGGTCATCATGTCATGTGTGGTCAAATTGATATGTCCATATGGATGCCATTTCTTGCAATTTAATTGGTTAATGTTATATCACCACATCATATTTGCCATCTATCGTGATACCACTTGTTATTTAATTAAAATTTGCTACGTCACATGACATCATTGTTAGTTTCCAAAATTCTAACATTTGTCATCCCTTGGTGATCTTTGTTCATGTCACATGTCAATTCTATAAATATGGCAATTTATGGTATTTTAATATTAAATAATGGTTTATTTGACCAACTTGAGTTTTCTTGTCCCTTGATAGATTGATTAATCTTGGTCATTTATTACATATTGGAAGAACTATTTACATTACTTTTAGTCTCAATAACTCAATGTTTGTAGATTAAAATAATAACAAATTCTTGCATACCTTTCTAATCATCTCTACCACCATTAGACCTAAAAACTATGGCTTTATTGATTGATAATGGCCCTTATGACATGGATATTTAAAACCATGGATTACAATGTAAATGCATTCCATTCATGTATTGGTCAATAACAAACAAATTTCTACATGGATCAAGAGATAATGAACATTAACCAACAAAATGAACAAAATCAAAATTAAAGCCATGTAGCACCATCAAAAGTATTGTAATGGTATTAAAAAACATGGCTCCATCCATTTACTTGTTTCATCAATTTTGTAGACTCAACAACTACTAACTAAACCACACATTATTTACATACAACTATGTTGTCATGCGAATAAATATCGTCATACAACATACATCACTGACATATCATACTGACATACACACAAAAACACATAACATGGATGAAAGCATACACAAATACCCTTGTACCACAACTCGCCCCCTTAGCTAGTGGTTAGGTATGTCTAACTTCTAGGTAGCCCTATACATCTTTTACATGCTATACACTTTCACGGGTGCACGAATCAAAAGGTTAGGTGCTATGTTGCCCCATCTTTAATCGCCCATCTGCAATCCATACCATGTGAAGATCAAGTCATCTACCCTTCCAAAGTACAACAAAGACAAACCCACCGTCCAGCGGGAACAACATCCATAGGTGGAGTCATGCACGCCATGTGCCAACCCCTAGAACATCTATCACACACCAACACACACCTCTAAACCCACACAACATACATCTCAAGCCGGCTCGTACCACTGCCAAACTTGGGTCAATTGTACCATCCGCATTTGGGAGGTGACATGGCACACAATTACGCACATGGTCCTTCCAAACAACACCATCACGTCCCTACTCTAGAAGCTAACACCTCTCGCACTCGTAAGATCGTGCGGCTTATCGTGACATCTAATGTTGTTGGTGCAGTCTGTTGTAAATAGACATAGTCCCCCACATGGAACCTACGAATCGATGGTCAATAACCTCCACCATGAATAGTTAGTTACATACCGCAATGTATCCATGTGCTGAGCAATGGCAAGGTTCTCAAACGCTATTGGCATAACTCTTCAAAAGAGCTTTTGCACATTAAGAACACACCCTTAACCACATTTCCGAATCATCAAGGTTCATCACCTCACTAGACTCACGACGAATTGTCGTTGGCAAGTTTGGATTTTGACCGTACAATAGAAAATAAGGTGAGAAGGAAATCAAGGATGTTTGACGGCTAAATCGATATCCCATGGCCAACCATGGTGACTGAATATCCTAATCCCTTAGGTGGCCCTTCTGCAGGCAATGCTTGTGCAATGCCTTCTTCACTATTTGTACCACGCATTTGGTTAAACCATTTGCTTCAGGATGATCTCAAAACGTGGTTCAGTGATCAATCAACACCTTATCACACAAGACCTGAAACTCACCTTGAAACTCTGTACCCTGATCGATCAACACCTCAATTGGTGCACCAAAATGACTAAGCACCCTACCAAGGAATGTATACATTATTCCCTCGCTGGATTTGTTGGGGGATGGCACCAACTCAATCCACTTGGAGAAGTGCTCCACCATCACCAACACATATCTATTATGTCATATCGTCAATGGTAATGGTCCCGCAAAGTCCAAACTCCAACGATAACCCAACCCCATAAATAGGCAAGGGGTGTAAATGTGGTGTAGGGGCATTGAACTATGCCCTCACCCTATCACAAACCATGCAATGTGACACCAATTGTTGCACATTGATGTGCATACCACGCCACCAATACTGACCTAGGAGCAAGATATATGTCCGCTTTACTCCAAAATGCCCCAACTCCTCATGGGTATGGGGCACAATACGCCCTCTCTGGGCTGGATGTGGTATAATCCGCACCTTACCATCCTCCCACACTTGGAATATATGTGTCCCCTCCAACTGATACCTCTTAGCTTGTTGAAGAACACGATATCTCTCCTTGGCACCATATTGGTCCATAAAAACTCCAAGACCAATGTATCATCATGAACATCATGGTGACTGGTGCTACCATCCCCAACCTTAGGATCTGAAGACTGGCCATTTACATTTTGACTAGAGTAAAATGTCACATGGCCCTCCATATTAAAGTCCACACCCAACAAGCACAAAAAAGCCAATGCATGCTAACCTGGCACCATCTCCTTATCAACCTTGCCATACCATCTAGCTCCAGTATTATCCTCCTAGCTATGCATGGGTTCTGATTCAACCCATCAGCATCAAGGTTTGCAACTCAGGTTTATGCACCACCTAGAAGTCATACTCTTATAAGATAAAAGCCCAATGTGCAAGTTTTCATGTAAGCTTATCAGATTCCATCAACCACTTGAGCGGCTGGTGATCAATGATAAGGGTAAACTGTGTGCTAAACAAGTAACACCTAAAATGTGCAACAACCCACACCGTTGCTAAACACTCTCCCTCGTATGAATTATAGCGTGACTTTGTTACATTATTCGAACGACTCGCATAGGCCACCACAAACTCCTTCCTTTCATCATCACACTATATCAACACCGCTCCAAATCCCAACATATTCCAATTAGTGTGTAGTTGGAATGGACACCCCCTAATAGGTCTCCTGGGAACCTCGCCTCTTGAATGTGATCGATGTTGGAAACTTGCCATGGTAGCAAGCCTTTGCTCCAACTGTTCAATCCTAGCAGCCATAGCTACTTCTGTCGTAGGGGGAGGAGTGGTCGCGGGAGTTGCCTAAACCGTTGATGTACATCTACCACCCCCACCACTTCTACCACCTCTACCACCACGACCTCTTTGAGTCGCTCCACCACGACCTCCACCACAACCTAATCTCAATTCTGGGTAAAGGTCAAAACAACGCTCACGAAGGTGGCTGACTCAGCCATAGTTATCACACTGAACTTGTGTTGGCTTAAATCCATTAGCCAAAGTCTATCCACCACTCTCCTATGGACAATCCCTCTGAATATGACAACCACCACATGTCCAACAAGACTGTCCCTACTGTTGACTAGCGAATGAAGGTAATAATCTCTATGCACCCATCCCTCTAGAACTTGACTGGGGTCATACTCGACCTCCACAACTCCCACCACCACCACTACGAGGTTGTGAGGTGGATTGTTGCCCACAAGAAGTAATAGTTATATCCCTATTGAATCTAGATGTCGCCAACCTCTCCTCCACCATGTTAAGCTCTATATTCTCAAATAAAGCAAACACATGGGCCAATGTGGGAAAATTGTCACTCATGAAAGTCACATCGTGTACTTTTTGTTACAGCTCCTTATCTAGAATCCCATACCAAAACTGACTGCTTGAGCCTCCATCACCCCCCTGGGTAACTACCATCAACCGTTGCATACAAGTGTATGCTTCGCAAAAACTCTCACTAATCTTCCGCTCAAACTCTTGAAAAATTCTCAACTTCTCCGTCTTCACCCCTTAGTAGTTTTTCTTCAGCCTCGAAAAGAACTTCATGACAGGGTTAAACGGAGGTGGGGGAACAACCTGTGTGTTCGTACCAGGAGTAGATGGTGTAATAGTACCACCACTAGCAACACCACTGTGAGTAATAGATACAAAGGATGGAGACCAATGTTGCCTCCACTCCTCAATTTCAATAGCATGATCTCTATGAAATTCATGATAATCATCCATCGGAGGACCCTCCAAATGTTGAAACAATCCCTTCCATGCCAAGAAGGGTGAGAACAATCTGGCATTACATAACATCTGCATATCGCACCAAGAATCAAACTTTTGAATGAAGTCTTCCAACTCAATGGTGCCCACTGCACCTGAATAATGTCAGGGGCCCTTTGACATACTCCCAAGTTCCTTGATAGACCCACTTGAGGGTCTAACTATGTAGAGATGCACAACGATTGGAACTTAGGGCCGCTCCCAACTTTGAGCATTAAAGGGGGTGAGAGGGGTGTGATAGAAGTTCCGGGATTAGACTAAGAAGAGGGACAAACTACTTAGTTACTCGGTCCTGCATCCAAAACTAACCACAAGTTGGTTAGAACTCATTCTGCACCCTTTTGGTGTTAGGACTAGCCACGGGCGACCTTGGACTCACTTAACTCATCACGGCCCAGACTCGGGGGAAGCCACCACCTTCCCCGTATAGTATTCTCTGCAGCTCCCCGCGGGGGCTACATCCGAATGGCACTTTTTCCCGGGACTCCCAAAGAGGAGTCCCGAAACTGTCCTGGGTTGGACTCCTGGGACTTTGGGCATCCATAACTTCTTGCTCAGACCTCCAATCGGAATGAGCTCTAAAAAAATCTTGTAGCTTTTTTTGAAAGCTTTCCAATGCCATGTTGCACTCCTCCTGGAGACGTCGCAATCAGGTCCATTCCTGACTTTTAGTGGTCGGGAGTCAAACTGCCAGTTTGACTCTTGGCCCTTCTTTTGTCCCATAACTTGGGCTGCAAATGTCCAAATAATTCATACGAGGCCATTTTGGACATCTACACTTCAAGACCTTTCCAACAATATTAATAACACCTTGATGCAAGGTGTTTTTACCCCTGCAATCAAGCTCTGAGTTTTTGACAGTCCCGGAAGATTCCAAGTCCCCACTTTTGGGAGTGTGAAGTTCATCCTCACACTTAGACCAAAGTGGGGCTGCGATACCCTTCATGGCCCTAGAACCCCCCTCCATATCCCAAATCAATGGGGTTGCAATACTCGACGGTAATATGGAAGACTTGTTATTCACGATAACCGATGATGCGAGTGAAGGTAGCCGATACCTCAACCCACTACGTATAACTCCACCATCTCCACCATGGTCCCCCACAGGACCACCAAACTGTTCCATGATGACCCAATCACCAAACTCAATAGCCAAACTAAATCACCACTAAGTACCGTCAACCTCGTGCTCGCACTAACTTTAAAATATATCTTATAATCTATGGGTATAAGTAACTTGACCTAATCTGAGTGACGACCTTGCAAAATCTCCAAGGTATGTGTCTAGCAAGCAAGATTGTTTGCTTGCTCACTTGCTCCTTATTTCACCTCAAATTTGCCTGCTTCGCCCCGCTTTGTTACCAGAAACGAGTATTTAACTCAACCACATAGCTGAGTAGCAGTTCAACTCGTCCAAACGGCCCATCACAACAAGTCAAAAATACGCTCCCCACTAGCCAGAAGCTCAATTTCCAATGAAATCCCTAATCCGTGATAGCCAAAAGTTGCAAAATCGAGCTACAAGCACTCAAATTACCATATTTCCACCATTCTTACACCAAATGCCAATTTGCTTTGACCATAATGTAGAGGAAAACCAAATCTTCCTTCCCTCCAAAATTCAACTAAAAAAAGGTTTGTGTGCCAAGCTATGACCTATGAAAAACCACTAAAAAAACTTGGGCGCAAATCTATGCAAACTTGAGATCTTTTGAAGGCCAATACTCCCAATTGGCTCCACCAAAAAATCCCAAACAATTCCTAGATATAATTCAGCCTTTAAGCAACATCTCCACAAAGTTGTAGCACCTAATCTTCCCTGGTTATTCAGCTAAAATTCGGCAACGTTTCCACACTAGGTATGCACAAATCAGAAAAACCCATCACCACAAAAATGAATGTAACGAATAAAATATTTAATGAAAACACAATCTGTCTTGACCAAATTGTAGATCGGCTCTCTAGCTACACTCTTAGCAATCTTCAGCAACTTTTTTCAAGGAAATTTCCACTTATCTAAAAAATTGACGTTGCTGAAAATCGTCACCAAAAACTGTCAGACCCTAAACTAGCAACTTTAAATGATCATAACCTTTGATCTGTTCAACGAAATCCAACATTCTTTAGTGCGTTGGAAATCTCTTGCCAAGGCGCTTCTTTTGACACCACCCACTCCTAATTCGGCCACACAACCAGAGAGCAAAATGTTTCATCATTTTCCTTTGATTCCATGCCTGTAGAGGATGTATAGGTGTTTAAGCTTAATAAGTTGATGCCATGGCACAATGTGAACAAAAGTAGTGATGACATGGTTCTTTTAGTGTGTGACTTAAAGACATGGCAACACATAGATAATACTTGGCTTGATTTTGCAACAAACTTTCGTAATATCAAGTTAAGCTTAGCCCTTGATGGAGTGAACATGTATGTTGACTTATCAACCAACCATTCAACATGGTTGATCCTTCTTCTGAATTATAATTTACCACTTTAATTTAGCATTAAACACTTCTTTGTGATTGTAACATTGTTAATACCAAGGAAAAAATCAATTAAAAATGAGAATATTGATGTGTATATGTAGCCATTGGTCGATTAATTGCAAAAGTTATGGGTAGGGGTACTAGTTGTTGATGTGACAAGGTCAAAGGGCTCTAAAGCAATTTGCATGTGGAACATACATGATTATCCTACATATGGGTTATTTGCAAGTTTTCAAATGAAAGGCTATATGGCATGCCCATTATGTGGTCTTGATGTGGATACAAGGTGTTCATCACACCTAAATAAGAATGCATACTTGGGACATGATGATAGCTAGCTAGGAACCAACTATGTAGGTGATATTGCTTTGCATTCAATGGACAACTAGAACACAAATATGCACCAACATGAGTATATACTACAAAATTTGTGAAGAGGGTTGAGGAACGTGAGGTTTGGATGGTGCGGAGGACACGAACATTAGAGGAGAGGGATGACCTTATTTGTCAACATGGGGTGAAAAGGAAAAGTATTTTTCTCCAACTACCATATTGGCAAATATGCTTAACACTGGTATACTTAATATTAGGTTAATTAGCAAATAACCTAATATTTGGTCCACTTTTTAAAACAAATATTGCCAACACTATAAACCAAACAAAATAGGAAGTTTATTTGTGTATGCATTAACATACTTTGCCTAAACAACTATGCAAATGACACCTACTTAAACCAATGGTCTTTGCAAGGAGAATTTCTACAACCACACACATGAAGATGCAATAGGCATTCACCAAATATTGATGTGAAGTTCTTGACAACAACAAAAGATTAAAAGGGTTGCAAATTTCTTTACCCATGTAATAATGTCCATTGTTTGCTAGTTCATGTATCTTGTACCTGTTTATAGATAGTTCCGTATAATTTTGTGTAATTAGTTGGCTTTATGTAGGGCTAGTGCAATATAAGGTACAAATTGGGCATATGGTATTCAATGTTTCCTTTACCAAATGGAATAATGTTGTATAGGTGAAAATCATAGTTGACTAAATTAATAACATGTCCAAAACATGGACAATGATGTTTTAAGCTCTCGTAATTTGTTGGTGTTGCAACAAATGTAGCTTCTAGAAGGCATTTTCAAGGTTGCCTCCAAGGCACAAAAGACTGAGATTGAACCCACTAGGAACCTAATTACCTATATGTTTTAGTACTAATGTAGTCTCCATATGGAACTTTTAAGGTTTTGTGCAATGGCTAAAAGATTGTGAGATTGAATTGAATGGGCCCCTCATTCATTATCTATATGTTTCAATATTAAAATAGCTTCCAAAAGGTAGTTATGGTTGTTTGCATTGGGCAAAAGACACTCAAATTGAACTAAATGGGCCCTTGATTCATTGCTTATATGTTTCAATATTAATGTAGTTTATAGAGGAAACTTTCAAGGTTGTTTGTAGTGGGTAGAAGACTCTGAGATTGAATTCAATGGGCCCTTGATTCATTTCTTATTTGTTTCAATATTAATGTAGCTTCTAAAGGGGACTTTCAAGGTATTATTTAGTGGGTAAAAGACTATCAGATTGAACTGAATGGGCCCATGATTCATTACCTATATGTTTTAATATTAATGTGGCTTCCAAAGGGGACTTTTAAGTTGTTTGTAATGGGTAGAAGACTTTGAGATTGAATTCAATGGGCCTTTAACTCATTGCCTATATGTTTCAATATCGATGTAGCTTCCAAACGATTTTTAAGGTTGTTGTAATGAGTAAAAGATTATGAAAATTTTCCCAATTTGGGGGCCTAATTCATTGCCCTTTAGTTTCAATATTACAAATGCAACTAGATTCCCAATTACTAATTCTCTAAGTTTATGTGTGTATGTCACAATTCCTATTGGTGAAGCACACTTTAGTCATGATGCACTTTGAGAAAACTATATGTGAGAATATGTTCAAGGTCATCTTTGGGGAGAAGGGTACGGTAGTTGTTTGAAAGACACGTAAGAGGTTGGTAGTCATCTTTAGCTTTGGTTATAACAAATAACCAATGCTTTGTACCTAAAACCAATTTTGCCTTTTACGTCATGACAAAGGCAGAAAAAAAAACCTTCCTACATATGATAAAAAAAGTTGAAAACTCCTACAAATTATGTAGAATCTTTTAAAACCAAGGTACAAAAGGAAGGGAAGTTGTGGGGACTAAAGTCCCATGATTACCACATCTTGATACAACAAATATTTCCCCTTTGCATATGCACCTTGATGGAAGAGGAGGTACAAGTGCCCTTCATTAGCTTAAGCTAAATGTTTAATCAACTTTACATTAAGGTGATTGACCCCAACAATATAGATGTGTTAAAGGTAGAAGTTGTTGAAACTAATTCACTCTAGAAAAAGTCTTTTGTCCCACATGCTTTGATGTCATGACCCATCTAGTAGTCCACCTAGTAGAAGAACTTATCTTTGTGGCCTAGTTCACACCTAGTGGATGTACCTTATGGAAAGGTACATGAAGGTGCTTAATGGACATATAAGAAACATGGCAAGACCATAAGGGAACATGGCAATGGGTATGCTATTGAAAAAACATTGGGATTCTACATCAAATACGTATAGGAAGAGAAGTCCACAAGGAAGAGAGTGTGGGATGACAAGGAAAAACCTACCATGCATGATGAAATATTGGAAGGAAATGGGCACCCTTGTAGATTGAATGTTGACCTTAAGGCTTGGGCCCACACCTTTGTTCTCCACAATGTAATAGCATTGGGACCATGGTGTGAGTGAATTACTATTCTTATGACCCAACAATAATGCTCATATACATGGAAGATTTAAAAATTTGTACATAGATTTCTAGTTATGAAAGGTCATTGTTGAGCTAAGTGAAAATTTTATTTAAGTTTGGGCCAATTTTTCTGATATTCATTATTGATTTTGTTATGCATGATGTTGTTGGGCATAAATTGATATTTTGCCGATTTTGTGTTGAAAATATTCACCAGCTTAACAAAGGTCAAAGGAAATAACATAATTTGCCCATATAAGACACATTACTAAAAAAAAAGGTATTTTGCAACTAGCTTTGCAACTCAATTTTTGAGTTACAAAGGACATTTGCAACTCATTATATTTATACATTGTGAGTGCTAATGAACAAGTTGCATGAACTACAAAGTTACAATTTACATGTAATTCATTACAACTCAATTACAACTGCATTATGATTGCACCCATGATGCCATGCTAATGCCATTGATTGTCATCCATCTTTTGAAATTTAACATGTGACATTATGAAAATTTTTTGACATAAAAATTATTTTCTTTTCAAAATATTGATCTCCATTGTTCATTATGATTGTTATGATGGTTCAAGATTGGGACATGTGACATAATAAAAAAATTGCCACATGGCATATTAATTATATTTTGGAAATTTAAATAAATAAAAATATTTATTTTAGTAGTTAGGTAGGTCATACAAAACCATAGGTAAATAGGTTGGTAGGTCTTAAGACCTACATACTTACATATTTACTTAAGACCTACCTACCTACCTATTTAGGGTCATAGGTAGGTAGAAAAAAAAAGAATAACCATGAAATTTTATTTTTTAATTTTATGTTTTACCTTTAGGTTAAGTTTTTTTGAGTTCATCCCAAAATGGCACTTTGTATTTTAATATGAGAAATGAGAGAAAAAGCCTTCTTTATATAGTTTGTAACATGAGATTCAAAGACAAAGTATATGGGTTAAATCTTTTAGTTGTTCTTTACTTCCAAATTAAGTTGCAATTGAATTGCAACTATTAGATTTAACCATTTAGGGCAAGCTAGATCTAAGGGGAAGGTTCTATTTTTTTTTAGTGTCTAAAAAAAATTGAACCCCTCTTATAGGTGCCTTTGGAGCAATAAAAATCATCAAAAAATGAATAGAATTGAGAAAGTTATGGCCCCCCAAAATAAAAGGGGCAAAAACTTAAAAAAACAAACCACCAATGCTACAAAGGCAAGTTCCCAAACACCTAACAAAATCCTTGTATGTTGTTTTATTGCTATTAAAATTCAAAGATGATTGTAGAACTTTAGATGGTGCTCCTATAACACTTTAAATCATTTTAAATGAATAAGAAATAAGAAAGTTACGAGGTTTAAAGTAGGAGGGGTCCAAAGAAAAAAAAAGGGAAAAAATGTGTTTTATAAGTTGGAAAGCTTATTTCTTTTCTTGTTGTTTTTTCTATTAAGGGAGTAGTTACTTGTGGTGATTATTAATTAATATATTTTTATTTACTTAGTTATTGTTCTAGGAATTATTAATTAGATTACACATTTTTTATCACTATTTGAATTCGAATAGAATATAGGATTATTTTCTTAAAATATATATTTTAGAGAAAAGAAAGAGATGAAAGACCATTGTTTCATTCTAGAACATGGAGCTTTAATGGAGTATGATATAAATATCTCTTAAAATCTAGAATTTTTTTGTTTCCATAGTCAGAATTGTTGTTTTGATTTTTTTTATTATCATACTATCATCACTATATTTTAATTTTGAAGGTTCTAAGTATATTTGAATGAGTAGATTGTGTTAGTATTAGTTTTATTATATTTTAGTCCAAATTTTAGACCAAAATATAGGATTAAAGATTTTGTATTTACCATTTGGCAACCATCCCAGGGTCTAAATTTAAAATGAATTTCATAATGTTGTTTATGTCTTATTGATGAAAATTTTGGTTTTATAAATAAATAGTGAATTTCAGTTTCTTTTTCTACATTTTTTTCAAACCTTGATCATAATCTTTTTCTTCAAGAAGCATATATATGTAGACTAGCTAACTATGCTTTAAATGCAAAAGTTTGTTCAAGTTTGAATTAGGATGTGGAGAGATGGAAAATAGAAATGTAATTATAAGTCTAAAGAGACAATTATATCAAGTTGTATTACATGAACAAATGGAAAATGGCACTGACATTAGCAACAATTTGAGTGTAAATTAGGTAAATTCGCGATTTGAAACACCTAAAAGAGTTTCTCGAATAAAATAGAGACATCCATGGATAGTAAAGAGACCTATAGGCCACAAAACACTTAAACAACACTGATATTCCTTATGAAATGCAAACTGGTGAAACACAAAGGCACACCAATAGTTTGCAACAAAATTCCAAGAGATAAGAACATCAAATTGAAAATGCAAACTCATAGGTTGAATTTATACAAAGGAGTCAAGAATTTGAACCTCGACAAAAAGCTATGCTAGAATCAGCAGATATAATGCAACAACATGACTATGATGTTTTGATTAAAAAAGAACAACATAGATTCAACATGTTAGAAAGGGAAGAAGTGGTACTAAAATACAAATTTACTTCACTTATTATCAAGAAGGCTAAGAAAATGAAGAATTTAAACAAAAAGCTCAGAATTTTGAACCTTCAATTCATTATGTTGACCAAGAAGCCGCAACTCAAGGTATTAGAATATCTAAAAGAGTTGAGTTGGTACTTGTAACTAAACAAGAAATTGTAATCTTACCAAGAATAGAACCAATAGTAGCAGCAAGTGTTCCTATGGCTATAAGAGTGAGGTACAATGAACCCATAGTTAATCAACAGAATGGTAGCATTAATTGTGGAATTCCAAAGGATTGGAGTAAAGGAATTAATAGTGTTAACTAAGTTCCAAAACCAAACTCTCCACATTGCACATACTATCATCAAATTGGACATTAGATCAATGAATGTCCATTTATTGAAGTTAATGTCATGCAAGGATTTGCTAAGCACTTCTAAAATCTGAATCTGGGACCTATAAGAGTAGGAATTTATGGACCTATTGAGCCAAAGGATCTATACCATGAGAGGGTCAAAATTCCAAATAGACTCAAAAAATATATCTAGATAGATAACAAAGTGAAAATGAGAGCTCAAACTAAGATAGAAGTAGTACCTATCTTTGTAACTCCTATATAAAGTCTATTACAACAAAACAATATTGGAGTTACCTATGCATGAACTTCAAATTTCAAAATGGAACTAATAAGATTTGTGCCATTGTATTTTGCGGCAATGCCCCAATCTATAATTACAAGTACTGAAGCTCCATTTGTGTAGCGCTAGTTGCTATTATTGGCAATATTAAATCCAAACCACACATTCCAAGGGGAACAAAATTTGTGAATTTGCATGAAGATTTTCCTAGAGAGGTGAATAATGTTTTTGCTAGTTAACCATGAGATCAAGGAGGAGGCAACTTAGATCCACTAGGACCTCCAAGATATTTTGGATTGTTAATGGTGCATCCAAGTAGGCCACCATTAACACCAAGTAGACCTTATCATCGACCACTTAACTATCTTGAATATGTCAAAGATTTTATCCTTGATGCTCATGTCAAAGTATTTAAAGCTACCATTAGAGCAAATAGTGAAATAAATGATGCAAAAAATAATAATTTGTTCAATTTTACCCTTACAGATATTTTGTTGGATTGGTGTAATAATTATATGGGAGATTATCCAAATTATATTTTTGCAAAATTACAGCTAATCATTTGTAAAAGGTACAAAAAAGTTCAAAATGATGAACAAATTTACATGCGATTGAAAACATGAAGTAGGAGAAGAATGAAAGAATGGAAGTCTATTATGAGAGATTACTAAAGTTGCCCAATAATCTTCAACACAAAACAACAGATAGTTTCTTAACTATTTTTTTAGATCTAGGTTACAACCATATCTACGTGTAGCAACAAGTATGAAGAGAGAAACTTTTTAGTAGCATAAGGAAACAACTTTGGTTTTTGAAGAGGGAATTTATGAAATAGAGGCCATAAGCAATCTATGAGTACCACAAGTAGTAAAACAATATCAACTCAAAAACCTTAAATAGTTCCAAAGAACACAAGAATGTATTTTACAAATTGTCATAGGACAAATCATAATGTCAAAACCTATAGAGTCAAAAGGAAATAAGACCCTATTCCTATAGTTTTTGAGGTTACAATTCAACAAATTAAAGTGCAGAAGCCTATGAAATATTCATTTCATATTTGTGGTGATATTGGACATAAGATCATAGATTGTCCTAAATATAATGATATGCAAAATATTTTTAAGAATAAAGGAATGAAACTTGTAGAGAAACAAGTTGTGGTAGAACCCAAGGTTTCAAGTCCTTTAGTCCATATGGTGGATGTGAATATGGCCATCACTAGGAGTAAGGTTACTAAGGAACATGTGTTTAACGACAAATAGCCAATAAAAAAGAAATTTGTTGTTAACGATGAAAATGATTAGAGACTACAACAATCTTTTGTCAAGATTATTTAGGAGATGTAAGCAACGGACCCACTATAAAATATAATTCCAAAGGAGGAAAAACAATAGAGTACAAGTTGGGTGGGATTGCCAAAATTTGAAGTTTCCATAGAACCCATTGTGTCACAAAGTTTGTTTACTAATCCTATCAACAAAGTATGTTTATGGAACAAATATTCCAATATATTATTAAACAAATGTTGGAAACAGCCTATACTTTGAGGTTAGGTCAATTACTGGAGATAGCACAAGATCTTAGAAAGTATATGTAGTAGAAACTAATGCTAGGAAAACCAAATATAACTACTAAACAAATATTAAAACTTATTGTAACCATAATGGTTGAGACACATTCTGAACTAAACATAATAGCTATAAAGGCAAATAACTAGATGACAATTATCCAAGTACAAGTGGGGAAGAACATTGTTGAGGATGTTTTGATAGATGGAGGAGCAAGTGTGAACGTTATAACAAAAAACCTTAGAACAAAGTTAAGTTCACCTAAACCAAGACCAACTCCAGACCACCTTAGAATGGCAAATCATAATATGATTACGCCTTCAGGAATCATCAAGAATTTGAAGCTTCACATACATGGTATTCCATACATAACCACATTTATGGTTCTGAAAAGCGGTGTGGTAGATTTTAATTATTCTATGTTGCTAGGAAGACCTTGGCTCAGAGATGCAAAGGTTACACATGACTGGTGTAACAATGTCATTACTATTCAAGGTAATGGAACAATCATAACAATATTAGTTAATAGGAAATTACTAGAAGGTCCCAAGTACTTGTTTGTTATGACTTGATGCAAGGATTAACATATGAAGAAGAGGATATGATCTTTGAGACAATATTATAATTGTTTTCAATTGGCATAATTACAGTCTCAAAAGAAATAATTTCATTATTGAATAATGGAGTATCAAAAATAGTAAACATTGAATAATCTAATTCAAAGCAAAGGACATCAAATCAAACAACTATAGAAGTGATGCCTTCAATAATGAAGACAAAAGACTTTTGTCTCAAACCAAAGGTTTCATTAGAATACAAGGTTTATCCAAAAACCTATTACCATCATAACCATGATGATATTCAAGTGGATGAGACATTGGAAAAAATACATGTACAAAATTTTCATATAGCATATTAGACTTTGACCGAAGAATAATAATTTGTTAAGCTGAATTTTGATACAGAGGCAAATCCACAATACATCAAGGTTAATTCACAATTGACAAATGAGAAGACTTAGGAGATTCAAATATTACTTAAAGGAGTTCAAGGATGTGTTTACTTAGATTTACAAAAATTTGAAAGGCATACCTTTAGAATTAGCTCAACATAAAACTAAGTTAGATACTTCAATACCACTAACTCATCAAACAAGGTATAATTAAACCTTAATTATGTTGCAATTGTCAAACATGACATTGACAAATTATTAGCAGCTAGATTCATTCAATTAGTAGAGGAGGTTACATGGTTATCACCCATAGTGTTAGTTCTTAGAAGAATGGAAAATTATGAATTCGTGTGGATTTCAAAAAGTTGAATAAAACAACCAAAAAAAATCCTTATCCTTTGCCATTTTTTGATGAGGTATTAAACATTGTAACTAGGTATGAAGCTTATTTGTTTATAGATGGATATTCAAAATACCATCAAATTTTTATAGCCCCTAAAGATAGGTACAAAACAACTTTTGTAATAATTTGGGGAACCTTTGTTTGGATGGTGATGCCATTTGGTGTAAAAATGGGCCACTAACTTTCTAAAGAACAATTAGCATGGCTTTTAGAAAGTACTAGATCAACTCATGAAGACAATTTTGGATGACTTCACAATTTATAGTGATTTGGAGAATCATTTAATGAAGCTCAAACTTTTTTTTAAATGCAAAGAATATAAAATTAGTTCCAAATTTTAAAATTGTGCTTTTATGGTATTTTCAAGATTGATTTTAAGGTTCATAGTTTCCAAAGAACGAACAATACCAAACCTTAAGAAGGTTCGAACAATAGTGAATACGCTAATTCTTACAAACCCATAGCAAATTCAAGTTTTTAATGTTATGGCTTAGTTTTATAAATGTTTCATAAAAAACTTGGCACTAATTACCAAGTTGATGAAGAAAATGGAACCTTTTATCTGGACCATAGAATGTTAAAAAGCTTGGGATTAGACTTTTTTAAAAACATGGAAGCATTAATTCTGATACATCCAAATTGGCAAATGGAGTTTCATAAACACATGGATGCATCATTGTTGGCAATAGGTGCAATGTTGGCACAAAACCCAACTGGTAAATATGATTAGCCTGTAGTATATGCATGTAGTTTGTTCAATAAAACATAATATAATTATACTACCATAGAAAGATAAACCTTAGTAATGGTTTATGTTTTACATAAGTTCAAACATTTTCTGTTGGGAAACAAGTTTGTGTTTTATGTAGACCATATGGATTTGGTGTACTTGGTCAACAAGCCATAGGTGTTGGGAAGGATAACAAAATGGTTGTTGTTATTTTTGGAATATGAGTTCATAATAGTCTACAAACCCGGTATAACACATGCTAATGCTTTATCTAGATTGCTAGATAGTTTAAAACCATTAGGTGTCCCAAATTAGATTATGGATATGTCATTATTTTCTATAGAATCTATGTGATGTAAGAAGTGAAAACTTATTTGGAGATGGGTCAAATGCCAATAACTTTAAACCTAGTTCAAAAATAGAAGTTGGCCAGAAAGGTAGAAACTCTTACTCTAAAAGAATGGATTTTGTATAGAATGGGACAAGACAACAAAATTTGCAGGTGTTTGACCACCTCAGAAACATAGATTAATTTTAAAGAACTACATGAAGGAATGGTTGGGGGACATTTTGTTACAAATATTACTACAAAGAAAATTCTAAATGTAAGATATAAGTAGCCAAGTTTATTCAAGGATACTCATGATTTTTGCAAAAGTTGTGATAACTATCAAAAAACTGGAGGACTAAAAATAATAAGTGTGGCCAAGTTGGTAACAACGGTTCTAGAAGAACCTTTTATGAAGTGGGGTCTAGATTTTATAAGTCCAATCAAACTAACATGAAAACTAATAGGAAACAAATATATTTTGGTAGTTATAGATTATGCAACCAAGTGGGTAGAGGCAAAGGCATTTAGAACCAATATTGTAATAGTTACAACTAGATTTTTGTATGAGTATATTTTGACCAGATTTGGTTGTCCATTGACCATAGTTATAGATCAGGGAGTGCATTTCATTGACGACACATTACAACATTTGATAGAACAAATTTTGCTGAAGCATGTTAGTTCTACTACATATTATCCATAAGGAAATGGACAAGTAGAGTCTACTGACAAAGTTATTAGAAGATTATGGACCGAGTTGGTTAATGAGAAAAGAACAAATTGGGATGAACATCTATCTACAATTTTGTTTTCATATAAAATTGCTTACAAGGTGGCAACAAGTTATACACCTTACCAATTAGTTTATGATTTGCATCCTTTGATGCCAATAAAATATGTTTTGTTGGTTATTAGTGGGGACCACATAGATGCAAAACCCACCAGAGTGCTAATAGCCAGAATTACAACACTAAAAAAGTTAAAGGAAATAGATTGGAATTCAAAACAATGTGGGAGCCAACCAGTGGAGTTGATTTTTGTGGAGTTAACAAAAAATTACTAAAAAGAAAGTTCCAATTTGAATTATGTTTTAAGGTTTCCCAAAGGATAAAAAACACATATGGGCAAATTCAAAAAAAAATGGTTTGGTCCATTCAAGGAATAATATTGCTTACCTAATAATATTATTCTTGTTGTTTTTGTTAACAATTTTGAACCAAACCTAGTATTGGTCAATGTTAATAAGTTGAATCCATATACATATGTGGATTAGACATTGAAAGGGATTTAGAGTTCAAAGGATCAAAACTTTTTACAATTTATAGATGAAAAACACATGGAAGAAAAATTTGATGAAAAGTCAGAAGTATAAGGAAAAATAGAGACCATTGGGATTGATCAAATAGTAGTATTAGAAAAAATCTTAAGAAATCTAATAAGTTAATAGGTTATGAACAAATACTTGGACCATGATTATGCACATTCACAATTATTAGATTGTGGGGTAGATAAGTTAGTGACATTATAACAAAATTCTGCTGATATGATGACTCAACATAGGTCAAAAGGGATCTATAATGTAGACAACACCATGTCATCAAATTTAGAAATGTCATCAAAATTACCCAGTGCCACATCCATATAATCCTTTGGTTAGCAAGTATTTACTATAGCCCATGTTGATGTCAATATGAATTTGAATGGGAAACAACATGTGTTAAATAATGTAAAAAAAACACAAATCATTAACACACTAGCCCCAAAACGAAAAGTGATTAATTTTCACGCATTAATAGGTTGATATGTCCCATTAGTCACAATATTCACTAAATTAATTGCATCTTAAAGGTATTCTACAATGACATAGGGGTTTATTTTAATGTATGTATTACATATATAATCTGCATACATATGTATATTGTTCATATAATGAATTTCAAAATTAATATTTGAACTTTGAATTTTTTATTCAAATTTGAAAATTTTATATTTCAACTCTGAAATTTTGCATTTAAAATTTAAGTAATCATTTGATTTGAACTTGAAATTTCAATTCCAAATTATTATTTTGGATTCTCAAAATTAATACTTCTAATCTAAAAATTATTAATTGAGTTTAAAAATGGACATTTCAATTTTGAATATTGTTATTTGAATTTAAAAAGTGAAATTTCAATTCTGGAAATTGTTCTTTAAATTCAAAAAACTCATTTGATCTAAAAATTGATATTTGAATTCTAAATTATTATTTTCGATTCTAAAAATTAATATTTCAATCCAAAAAATAATATTGAGTCTAAAACTTGACATTTTGATTTTAACTATTTTTATTTGAACTTGAAATTTGATATTTGAATTTGAAGTTTTAAATTTAAATTTAAAGTATTTATTTGATTTGAAAGTTGACATTTGAATTCTGAATTATTATTTGGATTCTCGAAATTAATATTTCAATTCAGAAAATTATTAATTGAGTCTTAAAATGGAAATTTTAATTTTAAATATTATTATTTGAATCTGAAAATTGACATTTCAATTCTGAAATTTGTTATTTAACTTCAAAAAAATTACTTGATCTAAAAATTGATATTTGAATTCTGAATTACTATATTGGAATATTAAATTACTATTTTAATTCAAAAAAATATTGATTGAGTTTAAGGTTTTTTTCTACTAGTGTTATCCATAATAAATCATTTTTATAAATAATTATAAATGATTATGTTTATTAAATTTAAGTTACACTAAATAATTATTTTTATAACATAAATTTGTATATTTTTTAATTTATATTCTTATATAAGAAGAAATTAATTAATGTAATTAATGCGACATTACTTTAAAATCATTGCAATTACTTCAGATAAAAATTAATTAGTATGTGCATAATTATTTTCTAATTGAACATAATTATTCACACTCTGTAATTTATAACTTCAAACCTGAATTAAAAGTTTGTAAAAATTATGGTGTAGTTAAAATAATTATTTTATTGTTTTTAATTTCACGAATTTTTAAAATATTATTATTAAAAATTCTGTGATTAATCATCTATAATAAATATTCTATTGTAATTTTACAGTAATTATGAAAATTAATGTTATGTTTGACAAATTATTGTATTTATAGTTAATAATTACCAAGAGAAAAAATTACTTTACTTATAATAATTTTTTAACAATAAATGTAATTAGTTGAATAAGTTTTTAAAAATTCATGTAAGAATTTACTTTTGAATAGCAATTGTTAATTCATTACTATTAATTTTAACTAAATTATTTAAAATTTAAAATTTAAAATTATAGTCATTAATTTAGTTTTACATTAATTATATTATATATACTCAATCAGATTCTAGAAAGTAATCAAATATTTTTAAATATTTCAATTACTTAATTATTTATTAATAAAATTTCAGTAATTTGATAAATAATTTGTTAAATATTAAAAAGGTATTATTTTTTTAAGTAATTAATAATGAATACTGAATATTTGTGGTATATAATTTATAATGGAAATATATGTAAATTTAATCATTATTAATTAAATGATTATTTAATTATCTAGTACTTGAATTGTTTAGAAATCTAAAAATTAAAAAAGTAAGGCATGAAGAAAGTTTTGGAATTACAATTTAGTTTGTGACGAAATTACAATTTAAAAACTTATCCCATATTGTTTGTTCATTCTTATTTTGAACACTATATAAATAAGGGGGTGTAGTCATCCAATTTCATATTAAGAAATTTGTGCACATGGAATGAACTAATCAAAAGGTTCAACCTAAAAAAAAAAAAAAACTATGTACATTTCTAAAGTCCCTAACTTTCGAACATACTTATCTACATAACTAGGTAGGTACCTAGTTTGACCTACCCACCTAGGTCCACTTATGTACCTACCTACCTAAATACCTACTTAAACACCTACATAAATACCCACCTATATAAATAGGTATTTAACATAGGAAAGTAAAACCTGCCTACTTATTTTTTAAACTAAGTAGGTAGGTTAGTATGTAGATTAGGTTTGTACGCACCTATTTATGTACCTACCTTAGTACCTACCAACCTAATATTAATATTTCTATTAAATTATTTTAATGCCATGTGGCATATTTACATTGGGCCACGTGTCATAATATAATATCATCAAAGTGTTTGAATTGAACATTTTAGATTAGTTCATAATAATAATTATTTAAATAATCAAATATTAAAACATGTGGCAACACATCATTTGCCCTCAATTGTGACCAAAATAGTTGCATCTTAATTGCATGTGACAATACGTATACAATGGAATCAAAGGATGAAATGTATTTGCTGATTTTTTCTTTCATACAGTACCTTTTGTCATTTGCAACTAATTTATCACATGTGATTTGTCTTAAACGACTAAAGGGATTTTAGTTACAAAGACCAGTTGAAAATTCATGTTTTCCTTTTAGTGCTCCCTATTTTCAAATGTTTTGGGGAAGGTCTTTTATTATAAAAATCAATGAATTTATCAAAGATTTATTTTTTGGAAGGTAGGGTTTTCTTATAAAAAATAATCTTTAATAGTGTCCCATGCAAAGGATTTATACGTGAAAATATAACATGTTATAATTTTACACATTTATTCTAAATATGTTGATGTGCCCTAAACTCTTCAAGAGACCCAAAGGTGGGTCCTAAACTGAAACAAAGAAAGAAAAAGAAAGCTAAGGCACATTCCCTAACTCACAACATTTTAGGGGTAGGGTGTGTTAGAGCTTCGAAATGGGACTAAGACGAACTCACAAGCAAAAGTTCAAGATGAAATCGACCTGCACAACCAAAAAAAGAAGGTGGTTAGTGCAAGTTGAATGGAAGTGGTGTGGCGGACTTAATAGGAACAACCTCTACCACAAGTTTTACATGGCCCACAACCTTTGGAAGGAGGCACCATTCCCCTCCTTATAGTATATTTTGTGCCTCTCTGCAAGGACTACATCCAAATGTCATTTTTCATTCTTATTGTCCCAAAACTTTGCACATTCATATTTTTTAAATTTCTTTTTTGAAAATTCAAGGGCAATATCTTATGGCCCTCAAAAAAAGATTTCCCATGGTTTATAGCATGCCTCAATCGGACCTCATTTGACTTTTGCTTTCAAGGGATTTGTGGTCAGGAGTCAAATTCTCAATTTGACTCCCACCTTTTCTTTTGATCATAACTCATGAAAATAAGGTTTAAATGAACTATGTACGAGCACTTTAAGCGTTTACACTTTAAGACCTTTTTAATGGTGTCAAGGGGGCCCAATTTAGTGTTTGTTTACCTTTCCATCCAAGGTTTTGAACATTTGCAACTCATGCACGAATGCAACTCCCAAAGTGGGATTGCACTTGGGAGTCATTGGGCTTCATCCCTTGCACTCGCTCCCCCATTTGTGAGAGTGTGTTTCACACCTAGACACACTTTTGGCCTCATGGGCCTTTACACTTCACACTTAATCACGAACATAATGTTAAGGTTGTAACATCTATGGTGCCCAAGCTAATTGTTGCATTTACACTAAGTAACATGGTATTTGTTATAATGATTAACAAGGTTTTTACAAATGTAAAAAAAAAAAATGTACAATTCTACTCATTCTTTGCGCTTCATCAAAACTTTCACACATGTTCAAACTTCTTTCAAATGATTATAGCTCAAGTCAAGAGGTTTTATGTTTTGATCGTATTCAGTCTTGTCCATGCACTAACTAGTGACGATGAATTTCCATGATCAAGATTTTGCAAAAAAAAACCTGTGCTGTCAAAATTTCATAAACGAAACTTCCAGGTGAAAATTTCAAATTTCTTGCTCCTCACTAGTGACGCCAAAACCTATGCACCTAGTTTAAAAGTATTTTTCCTTTAACCAATGGAAATAACCGAAAATGCCAACTCATTAGTGTAATGGGATTGCTATGGACTGTTGTGGAGTGGAACATTACTTTTGAGCCACCATACCATGCATCTACTTGATTGCCTAAATAAACATAAATTACTCAACCCACTTATGTAGTAAAAATGCACAAAGAATATGGCATAAATAATGAAGAACAACACTTCATTATTTGTCATGCCTCTATATTAGGGGTGGGCATATGTTAGGATACGGCTCTTTAATGCCATTGTTGAATATAAGGTATTCCCATTGCCCAACTTGTTGTTATATCTCATTGGCTAAGTTTAAGCAATGTAGAAACCGTGCATAAAACACAACGGAAAAAAGAATAAAAATTGATTACTTTTGTGATTTCTTCTTAGACATACTATTCGTGTGATATTTGTATGAAAAATTCAGCTACAAAAATCAAAATATTCAATTGTTTAATTGTTTAATAAAATGATGCAAATTGACACGTACATTTTGAATATCAAAACCAAAAGCCATGAAAGCATACACGTTTAAATTCCTCAAATTGAATCAAATTGAAATTTCTCTCAAATGAGAAAAGTACAAAGGCCCACAAATGGGCCATAAGGTTCTTTATTATTGATTTTCATTATTACAATTATTGAAGTCATTGGATTGTAGCCCGTGAACACTCCCAAATTTTGGCATTTGTTGAGGTTGATTTGTCTCTCTGACCAAGTTTAGTCCACCATCACAAGTAATGATTAAATCAACAAACAAATTATCTATTATTAGCAAGCCTCACAATTTTCTACACATCCATGGCCAAAATTCTCTATCTATCAACTATAATCTATTTTTATTACAAATGGCCATTTAAATATATGGTGGAAGACAAGGTAATGCAAGTACTTGGTTTTTGGGCCAATGAGACAAATTTATGGGTACTGAAGCATTAGGTAGTATTTCCAACTATAAAAGTTGACATGGGCAATCCATTCAAAATGAAGTGGTAATACACTACCCTTATAATTAACATCATTAGAATAACAAGTTTTTTGCCTTTCCATTGTTAGATTCTGAAACATGAACAACATGAACACAAATGTTAAAAATCCAAAAATCCCAACCAAAACTCTTAAAACAAAGAAATAATGAGAGAAAATACACCAAGGAGATGGTCAAAACATATCCATGAAAATCTATAACTCAGGAGATGTAAAGATAATGCATTGGGAAAGAAATCCATTAAGATTTAGAATACAAAAGGTGCAAGGATAATTGTTAATAGGTCGATAATGTAAGTAGGTCGATAAACCTAACAGGTGTCATAACCTATTATTTAACCTAACCTGTAATATGAACCCGACCAATTAACTAAACTTGATAAGTAATGACTAGGTTAAGAAGATACATTAGCATGTTAGTCAATAGGTAATTTGTATAACATGTATTTGACATAACCAATAGTTGGACAAGTAGTTAGGTAGGGTGTATTTTTTCTTCCATAGTTATGACATTCTTGGTGCGGGAATGTTATGGAAGCCCAAAGAAGCACGAATTTTAACAAATTTTATAGATCAACCAGTGAACATTCGATAAACATTCGCGCCGAAGAATGTCTTGACAAGGTGCTTTACCACGTAAATTTGCGAATTTTACAGTGCAAAATGAAGAATGTCATTATTATGTTTTCTTCTTTGGGCACCTAGGTTACAAGGGACAAACTAGAACAAAATGAAGCTCATCCTAAAAACTTGTTGCAATTTCAAGGAGCATACTTTCAACTTGTTTTATTGGATATGTTGTCCTTTAAATGTTATTTGATAGCATGATCAAATCTTCCCATTACTTTTAGACATGTAACATAAACTAAGGATGCAGATGTTTGTATTATTGTTAGCCCAAACTTTTGGACTAACGATTGTATACTTATCTACACCCACTACTGGTAGCCTAATGAATATAGAAAGTAGTGATTGTATTTTATTGACGTTATTTGTAATGAAGGTGATGGCCTGACTCTTTGTGTGTAGCTCTCATATGATTATGATTACACCCATCGTTGACTGACCTTCAAAGTATTGTTTTGAAAATCTTTGTGCAATTTGTAACCCGCTTTGAAGATTTTTCATGTTAATTCCAATCAACCATAGCCCCCATTGATGGTATTAATAACTAGTGTTAAATTAATGTCCCACTTTTCTTGTGTACATCATGATATTAGTTCAATGAAGTTGTAATGGAATTTGTGAAATAGGATATAAAGTTTTTGATGAGAAGGCATCAAAATTAGCTCAAGATGAAGCAATTACAATCGTAATGGAAATAAAAACTTCTAAAATGTTGAGAAGTGAGTTGGTTGCATTAGAATTTTGAGTCCGACGAAGTGTTGGGCAAACAAATGTTGATAGGGTGGGTCTTTTCATCATTGTTCTTCTCTTTACAATTCCTACTATGCTTTCGCAACTTTCTTTTTGGGTGTTGTGGTTGTCAAACTATTGTGTTTTCCCTTAGCATGTTATTTGTCATGATTGATTTTAAATTTGGAGTATACTTGTTGCTTTAATTTGGTTTAGATTGCTTCTCAAGCTGGTAATTAGATATTAATTATTTGTTTGATTTGCATGTCTTGGGTCAACAAGTTGTAAATGTTTTTACGGAGGTTGAAGTTTGTTTTTTGATATTGTCCAATGGTAAACTCCACATTTGACATCTATCTCTTTCCTTGTTTGTCAAACTTACTATCCACGGTGGTTGATGCAACCTTTGTATGAAGGCAAGTGGACAAGTACATTAGATAAATAGGTGCCAAGTTACAACTTGTCAATTAAACTAGAAGATGATTTTGATATTGGACTTACTTAGGCATATAGGGACATTTTCAACAAATCAATTGAAAAGTTCAAAGATGCAAACAATATGAAACTCTATTGTGCTTTTCTTGGTTTTTTTTATATAACGCGACAACATTAAAGTGGAAAGCTTGAAGAAATATTTATTTAAAAGAAATTTATTCCTATCTCGTTTTAGTTTTTTGGTGTTTTCATCAAGGTGCTGGTCACATTTAAAAAAAACATATATCACCTTTTTTCATTGATACTTCAATTATTACATAACAAAATTATTGGTTATTTTATTCCATTTTTTTTCAATAAATTTTGAATTGGTACCTATTTTTTGACACATAAATTTGGAAAAAACCAAAAATCGATAATGCTTTGATCCGGAATTTATTTTAAACAATTGGAACCACCCCTAGTTATTTTAAAATTGACTAATCAATTGCGCATCATGCTAGTGCAAGTTTTGATGGGGGGTCATTTACTAAGGTAAATTATTGGTTATTATTACATGCACTACAAGGGATAGATTCAACACAAGTTTGCTAAATAAATTAATTGATGGTAGTTTCGAAGATTCCCATTTGGAGAATGATCCAATAATTAGACGCTTCACTTTTTCTTCACACACAATCTTATGTTACCAAAAATAAAATAATTTCTAAAAAACTTCAACATTTCTTCATACATATATATGATTTGTGCCAGAAACCCCCCCCTTCTTTCCCACCCATCTCACACATCTTTTTTGTCTATTTTCTCCCTTTCAAATTAAATACAGCCCTCCAAATTGATGGGTGCATCCCAATAGAACCCATCAAATGGATGGGTACACTTTAAATTGACACATTAGGGTAAGAATAATCTAAAAAGATACTTGGCATATAAATCTAATGAACACACCTCATGAAATTTTGCCACATGGCATGTATTCCAGTTATAAAAGACTTTCAAATTGGGAGATATTGTATTACTAGTGTGAACCTAGTGCATAATGAACCTCGTCGATCCCCCCCACCCGGTCCTTCGCATTTCCCACTCCGATCCTAAACGGTGACGAATTCTTTTGGGAATAGAAATTTCATGCAGCCAATGGAAGGCCCAAGGGTGCACTAAAGGTGCTTTGCTTTTATTCCTTTTAAATTTTGGGAGGAAGGGCCAGGGGGGGGGTGGGGGGAGGGTTTCTTTTCATTTTTCTTTGGTTCCCAATGTGTTCCCCAACATAATATTACAATGTGTTCTTTCTCACTTCCACCTATTAAGACCCCTAGAATCCCACCCCCACCCCCTCCCCCCCTCCACGAAAAAAATAAAAATCATGACCAAATGTTCCATAGGGAACGAGTAGACTGGAAGAATCTTCCAGGCACTGCCCAATTTTTGTCCACACAGACAGACAAACAAACACGTCCAAGAAGGCACGTTGAACACGAAAACCACACCCTGTTCACACGGATTCAAAATATACCGTCCCGGACAGACTGATAGACTTACTGAATTAATATTTAAGATCATTAATCACATTATCAATGAACCCTTTGACAAATTAATGAAGGAAAGTTCGTTTAAGTTAATGCCACAAGTCATGAGGTGTTACAACTACTAGTCAACTTTGCTGCCATGTGGCATGCCACATGAGTAATACACAACCATAAGTCAGTATTATTCACCAAAAGTTGCAAAAATCAATGGAATTTTGTTATATTACCTAATTTTAGATGAATAAAAATACATTAAAAATACATTTTTGATATTTTGATATTTGTGTAAAAAAATCAAGCCATGATATCAACTATAGTTGCAAAACCATAATGCCATGCGGCATTATCATGCCCTTTGCAATTACACAATCATTAACATGAGCTTGTAATTACAATTGTAATTGAAAAAACAATAGTTGTTGTTAACTGGTTGAAAAACCCAAGATGTGTTGTTGTGTACACAAGGCCCACATTGATAAAATAGGGCCTTTATCCTAATCCTTTCCTAGAAATCTCCTAGATGATTGGGTGGATTACCCCCATCCACACACTAACATGGGCTATTTAATACCACTAACTTCACCCCTTGGGTCAAGGATGGTGAGTCTATCAGTAGTAACTATTAGTTACTAAGAGGCCTATGGAACTAACTAGTCTAGAGATTTCTACATGTTAACAAAGATGCATCACCTTATTTTTATTTAATTTCCTTGGTTTTTATTGGCATGACCTTATTAAGTAGCCATATGATGTTGAATCGAAGGCGTGGAAAAATATTTTGAGATGTCCTTATTGAACCCAAGAATCACCAATGCTTTTCCACCATGTTTAACTCAATGTGTTTCAACTATTGAAACACACTCACCAATGTGGGTTGTGCAAGACAAAGCAACATCACATTTCACATGCATCATTTAAGTTCATTAATCAAAATCCCAAACCAAAATTGGACTGGTTATGTTTCAATGACCTTTTATGTCATAATGATTAACCTTTTCATTCATGCATATGCCTATTGCAAGTTTTCATGTAGTTTATGTTGAAACTCTTATAAACTTTGTATCTTTTCTATTTAGACTTCTCATTCATGCATGTCTATTGCAAGTTTTCATGTAGTTTATGTTGAAACTCTTATAAACTTTGTATTTTGTTTATTTAAACTCCCTGGTAACTCCTTGGTAACTTTTAAAAGAATTCCAAAAAGAGGTTGAATGCTGGCACAAGACCCTACCCATTAATGGAAGGTTGACATAACCACTTTTGGTGGTTGCATCACTAACATCCTCACTTCCACTAGTCAAATTATTATAAAACATTATCATGATTGTTCATAAAATTATGGTGGCATTTGGGGTCACCATATCTTTAGTGATGGAAACATAATTAAATGATTTGTTTATTCACCACTCTTCAATTTGAACTTCATAGGCATGCCTAAACTATGGCAAACATCCATTAATGACCTTTCGAAATGTTGGAATGATCTTTTCCATGTTATGAAAGGTGCAAACAATTGTGAATTACACCTTTGTTATAATATACATCATCATAGATGTCAAATTCTTGAATCAAGCCAATTGCCACCCAACACCAATGAGGCCCTTTGGTGGCTCCATAAAATTCATCCATGTCCCACCACAATGGTGGAACAATTTGTAACTATATAATAGTAGAATCCGAATTTGAATCTAATTAATGATTTTCATTTTGATAACAATGATGATGATGGTGTTGGTGGATGATGAATCAAACCCACTACCTTGTAAACCCACTAGTACCATTTGCACTTGAAGTGTGTTTCTTGGTTTTCAAATTGCATGACAATTCCATGGTGACTTTATCATTAAACCTTAAGTTCCAAAACCCTAATTCCTAATGGATGTTAAACGTGTCAGCTTTATTTAATTTTAATTCAAGGCGCCTACACCCACCAAAAACATTTCATTGAGCCAAAAAAACTTGGGGCTTGGTGTGAACACAACAATTGTGGTTTACTAGTCATGAACCCAATCTCACTATCACAACCAAACAATGGAGTTGTGTTGGTCATCATTTTTGAATGTAACCCACAATAACACCAACCTTTTTTAAACCTAACCCTCTTAAACCATAATCATTATGTAGGGTTAAATTAAAATTAAATAGGACAAGTACATAATGGTTAGAATTGGTGGGTAACCTTATCCCATGCCTAACCATTAACCACATTAATTGTGACTCCAAGGCTCATTGTGAGATTTAGCACATGTGGGACAACTCATTGCCTTTCACCTTGGGTTTCCCATTATGAAATATGCACAAGTTTCCATAGATCAACCTATAAGCATGTGCTTGCTTTTTAAGTTGTAAGCCAATGGCACACAACTCAACAAACCCCCTTACCTCTTGAAAATAAATATCTCCCAACCAACATAATGACAATAAACATGCCCATAATCCAACAACTTAAAGTGGGATTGAACTTTTTTTACAACACAACTTCCCACCTTTGTAATTCATGTTTAGAAATTATGACATAAATTCAAAAGTTGACAAACAACTCTCCCTATTTGTGATGGTGGGGGATTCCACCTCATATGGGTTATGAGAATTGATGATTATTGGCACAAGCACCATGTTGTTGGAAAATTGACCAAAATTGACCCCATACACCTTTCATGCCCCATAGAAATCCCCCACAAATATTTGTCTCCAAATAACTTGAAATTTCTCATCCAAGTAGTCCCCTTTTGCAAGAATCCAATGACATAGTTGTCACGCAATTTTAACTCCATATGAATGAGTTATGATTTTCTGAAAAAAATTTAGAAAAAATTGGTTAGGGAGTTTTAAATTGAACCCCTTTTGCAACTTCATCGCAAACCTAGCCCAAAGAACATGAATTTAAATTTATGCGTAGACTTAACAAGTTTAGGGAGGAATTTGAAATTCCGAAGAATGGCAACCATGTTCCATGTTTGTTGGAAAGAAATTTTTCATTTTTTGGTTAGTATTTTTGCTGGGTTTTACACTAACCTATATAGGTAGGCATTTGAAAATGATGAAATATTGAAAGTAATGCAAAGTTTGTCACACTAATGTAGTTGGGAAAGTTGAAATATGTTCGTTTCAAGTTTTGGGTACGATGAAGGACTATGGCAACTCATGATCAAAGTGTATGTGGGGGAAAACATGATAGTAAAATTATGTGGTCTTTGGGGATTATTCAAAGGGATTATGTGGAATTCTAGGTCTTTAAAGAATTAGCAAGATAGTGAAGGCGCATGTGACAAGTTTTTTCTCTATCAATTGAAGGACTCTTAATCCAAGATGATTGACCTTTTTGTCTTTCAAGGTGGTGTGTTATGTAATAGGTTTTAAGAAATAGGTGATGAACAATCAATTTTGGTAGATGTAAATGTTGTTGTTTAAAAGGTTTTTGGTCTTCAAGGTGATGTTATTTCCTTCAAATGTTGGTTGTTGGCTCCATTCTTGCCTATAAAATATTGGCTTGACTTTTTGAACCTTGAAGAATTATCAAACTTGATTTGTTTTTAACAATAAACCAATCTACAATTTATAGATTGCAATTTTTTTCATAATGAAATAGTCCATTTTGTTAGCAATGGTTTTTTGGGCAAATGTGTGATCAATTGCAAAATTATGATAAAATAAAATTGGTCCTTTAGGTTTTTCAACAACCCATTGAGCTAATGTGATTTTTTATATACATTTAGTCCTAAGGAAAGTAGAAAAATGTAAAATTGATCAAGTTTATCAAATTGGAACATAGACATCAACTAACTACAAACTATCCCAACTTAATTAATAATTGGCCTACTTAAAATAACCATTAATTGAAACTAGCACAAGCTAAAAAGAAAATTGAATCTAACACCATATAACAATTGAAAACTTAAAATTGTATTGGATGAACCTTTTATTTTGAAATAATGTAACCAAAACTAAAACTTGTTTATAATTTGATAAAAACTTGAAACTAAATTCAACCCAAGGTTTTTAAAACTTCAAATACCCCAATTGGACTTGGGACTATTTTTTATGGTGGATGTGGAATTGGAACTAAAGGTTACATTGAAAAATCAAGAATTGTCCGACACTAGTTTGGTCCCTTTAAATGAACAATTGATTCCCAAAATGGAATTCAAACTTGGAGGGAGTGCAAGTGAATGTAAACACATTTTCAAATGAAGTGTAAATTTTTGAAAATCAAAGGGAAACAATCCTAGAACTCTTACTTGATCAAAGGTTTCAAGGTGTCTTGAATATTCTAAAAAAAAGTTATTTCCCATTTCAAGAGTGAGTTATGCATTGAAGTTAAAGGTTGTGACTAGTGTTGGTAGGTTCTTGATTTTTTGTAGGTTTAGGTTAGGTTACAAGGTCAAGTTCTAAGGTCTTTAAATTGGAGGTTCCAAGTTTTAATGGAACCACCATTGGAACCTAATTGGAAAATCAACTTATTTTCAAAATTGAATTATAACTCATATGGTGTGTTGTCCTATTTTAAAATGGTTTAGGTTCTCTAGGTGCATAAGTAAAAAATTACTGAAAAAATACTAATTTGGCCCTACATTTGAGACAAATTATTTCATTTGATTGGTTTGTACACAATTAATGTTATATAATCTTTATCTTGGAATGTGTGTACTAGTTGAACAAACTAATTACACTTTTTTTTGTGGATTTAGTTAATAGGGATGGAACCATACTTCATCTTAAACTAAATTGGGTCTAAATTCTCTACTAGGATTGAAGATTTTAAAAATCCAAAAAACGAGTCTCAAGATTAGCTTGGAGGTTTTTATCTAAAGCAAAATAAAAGGGTTGAAACCAAGATCGAAGTTTCCTTTTGAAATTAGGACCGAGACAATTGAGGCAATGAAAAATACACAATATTTTGGATGAAATACAACCTTTAAGTGATGTGAAATTGAATTTGAAGCTGTAAATGTGTACATGAAAATATTATTTCCAAAAGGGTCTTATAAAGAAAATGTTGATTTTTGATTGGCTAGCCACAATAATTGGCCAATGTGGTTTCAAATTGTCTCCCATTTTAATATGTGCAATTTTTCATGTTATGGGTGGGGATGGGGAAATGAAATGAATGATACTTTATGTTGGATGCCATAAGCACTAGTAGGTGCCCAAATGGGGGTATTGGTTGAGATGTTCCAACAAATTATAATTAAACTTATGATAAAGCCAATTGAAAAGAAACAATGTCTCCACTACATCCCCCTCCCATTCATCACCATCATCCTTGGATTATCAACAATCAACACGACTTAAAACTAGAAACCCTTAAATTTCCATACAAAAAAAAACAAAAAACAAAATCTTAATCTATGCATAAAGAGTAAAAAGTTTGATCCATTTTTTACAAAATCTAAAGAAATAAAGAACGTGTGCAATGTGTACCGAATCCAAATGAAATGAAATCATAAGCATGTCCATCCCATTCATGTAGCACACACACTTGTATGATGTCATAGTTGTATGTATTAATGCTCATATATGGGCCCTTCAAGTTTCAGAAAGAAATGCTCCCATTTCAATAGTACTACTTAAAGTCCTTTTGGAATTGTGAGGTGATGGAAATGTTTGTTGCAATAGCTTTGATTTGGATCAGATCCCTTATTTGATTGGATTTTCATGTAGCCTCGAGATGATGGAGGCAGGTGAACATGAACACCAAAGAACATAAACATCATTGTACTAGATCTAAATCAACATCTTGCACAACATTGGCAGAATATTGAAAGTGCACCACGGACCCACTAAGTCCATTTAAAAAATTCACGTTTTTTAAAAACAAAACTATTTGGATTATAACAATCCCTTTGCACAACCTTCAGGGGGTTTCGAGTTTCAACATTCTCCATAAATAGCAAAGTATATACACAGAAGCTACCTCTTTTTGAAAAACAAAAAGGTTCTAGTCTTTTGTTTTCAAAAATCTCAATTCCAGCTCCAGTTCCACACAAAAATAGAATCAGGAACCTGATTCTAGTTCTTAACATGTTCTGGTTTCAATTTTTAACATGTTGGTCATAAAATCTCCCTTCATATTACATACTAGATTTTAAAACCGCCATTTCAACAAATTAGTAATCCATGTACCTCGCTTAGATTTTTTTTATAAACAATTGGTAGAACTAGTAAAATGTGAAATAGTTTATAAATGTTCGATTGCATGTGTTTTACATTCTGTAATCAAAATTGGGGAACAAGGACAATGCAATATTGCTATGCTGACATTTGAGAACCTGATTTGCATGGGCATTGGGGGGGGGGGGCGGGGGGATGTATTCTTAAAAGAATTCATAAAATATCAATCCAAAGTATCCATAAATGGAAATCTATTGTGTCCAAATTTGTGAGATATCATTTGGACATTGTTGTTGGTGACAATTACTCAAATATTTTGACAATCATGTTCAGATCCACAACCTAAACATCTACATTTGTCTTTTCTATTTCTATATATTTTTCGTATCCCTCATTGTGAACCCATGGTATAAGGAAAGATAACAAGCAATCCTTTTAGAGGCTTGCATGATTGTTTGAAAGGGGACTCTATTTATCAACACAACCAAAAAAATCTCATGGCTACAAATGTTTCCTTAAATTTGTGGGATGGCAGCCTGGAGCTGATGCATGATTTGAAATTCTAGAACTGTCACAGTTCTTTCATTTTTCAGACAAATTTTGCCATTTAAAATTTTAAAAACTGTGGAAAAAAAAGCTGGGATTTTTTCCCCCTAGTTAGTTTTGACTAAATTTGCAAATTATTTGGAAAAAAAAATAAAAAAATAGATTTAAATAAAAAAAAGCCTGTCAGCAAGTAATCAAAGAACTGGTTGTCACTATTTGATAAAAATTTAAGGATCCACCCAGGACTGGTCTTGTCCCATCTAGGTACTGAATAGCTAGCTAACATATACCTAGTGCTGTAATGGGGCTATAATAAAAACATGACTGCAGTGGTTGAAGCCACAACAAATTCTGGGTTGCTTGGCACGTAATAAATAGTACACTTACTCCATGTGAAAAATTGGGGCATCCAAAGGTGATGGGCTCCAACACTCTGTACACATGGTACTACAACGAACAAACAAGTGGTTAAAATTTGTCAGTTAACTACCAATGAGTCAGCTAGTATGACATTGCCACCCGATTACTAATCACTTGACTACTACGACAAATTATTTCATCATTACCAATGACCCCGGAGTTTAGGGCAAAAAGCCTGACCTGCCATCTAGTCCAGTCCACTTTGGGTCCTATTATTCTCTCAGTTGGTAAAAAGCTTCCAAACTGTCCGTGAGCACACTTGCTGCTTTTATTCTCCCAGCTGTGAATCTTCTCCTTTTTCTTCCAATTCCTATTTTGTCTCTATGCTCCATTCCCTCCTTCAAACCCCCCCCCCCCCCAAGCACACAATGGAAATGTGTATTTTATTCATGGTGATAATAGTACCTCGGTTCAGTGTTTCAGCCTTCCAATTGAAGGTAACTATTGAATACCCTAGTGTCACCTAAGCTGGTTACGCACTAATCAATGACATTTTAAAATCATCGTGAAATTTGAAAAAATACATGCTCACCATGTCAATAATCTGAATGAACCTCTTTAAGCACAATAAGTTCATTATTTAGTCTAATGCTGAATTCAATATTATTTTTTTACTAAGATACATAACTGACAAAACATTAATAATTATTAAGCACCTTGTTGCCAAACCAACCTAGTTACAATGTTAATAACATGATTGTGGTTACCTTTATGGGTTCATGGGAAATTTTTGTTCCACTCTTTGTACAGAAATGATATATCCGAGATTTGATTGTATTAATTAAGTGGAGAAGGCCAACTGGAACTGGTGCGACTCCGAGCTTTTCAGTTTTTAAAAAAAAAAACTTTATGTAATTATGTTTTTTTGTTTTTTTTTTGGGTAGTGTTAGCTCAGGTGGGCTCTCTAATATGTGCGTTTTGTTGTGTTTAGAGGTTTGTACTAGTTGGTCACCTTGTTTTGTGCCAGTCATTTTGAAGTTCATTATTTTATTACTGTAAATTATTATTTTCTGCAAGTTGACAACAAATGTAGTACTAGCTTCTCTCTCTCTCTCTCACAGGTGGGCTCTCTAATGTTGTTTGTGTGTTTTGTTGTGTTTAGCTGTTTCTAGGAGTTGGTCACCTTGCTTTGCGCCGGTCATTTTTTATATAAGTGCTTTCCTTTTTTGGGGTATAGTGTGAAGAATGCTCACCACTCACCCTGTCCCCTGACTCTTGAACCCCACACTCTTTTCTTACACAGGCAATCGACAGATATACATGCACCAGGAGATTTTCTTTGTTGTTGCACTAGCATTGAACTAACATCTTTAAAGAAATATTATAATGAAGTTGGATCGTGTGTCCCCAGGAATGTGTTATGGGCAGATATATTCTAACAAATTCATCTGAAGCCCCACAAAGTTCATGAAATAGAATTCAATAACAGTTCAAATTCAATTGGCTTCCATCCATCAAGTGTAAGTATTTTGAAAAGCAACTCCTTGGTTTCGAGTTTAGTGTTAGAGTTATCCATAAAGTCACACAATTAGGGGGAGAGAATGGCCAGTTGCTGCATAATAGAGGCCGTCAATGTGTATCTAGAAATGAAAATTTTGCAAAACGAAATAACTGGGGACCAAACTAGTTTTCTCATCAATTTAGGTGGCAAACTGAGTTTCATCCTGTCTTTACTTTCAGCGCCTCCACTGCTGCTACATATATTTTCACCACTCCTACCTGTACAATTACTATAATTACTCTTGAACCTTGTACATTAGATGTTGAGATTCGGCATTTCATACTGAGATTTAACCATATTTCCTCACCTTGTGGATACTACTGAAAAAGGGCATAGAGGGGTGAAAGAGAGGGTGAATTTACAGATAACTTTATTGTTCTGAAGATTTTCTGAAGAAGAAAGTGTTGTAAAGCTTTATTAAAAAAGAAACACACTGTAGATTAGGAACCTGTACAAAAGAGTAAAATTAAGAAAAAGGGAATAGTCACAGGACGTCAGCTTGGCTAAAAGTAGGTGTGAAAATCTCTCCATGTCTATAACCCACTACTTGTGGGAGGTGCCATATTTATATGTTAAAAATCAAGGGCTTGCAATAGATTGGTTGTGGTGATGCGAGGTGTGTCTTGAAGAGGTGAAATTAGGAAGTAGCTAAGCTTACAACTATTGCTTGACTTAAGAAGGAGGATGCTTGCATCCTTTGTAATGTGATTGAAACTTTTTGAGAAAGAAAAATGACCAAGGTAGAAAGATGAGGGCCTTTTGGCCTTTTCAAGTTTCAAATGGCATTGGCGTAATTGTGTAACACAATCAAATACTTCAATTGTTAAGGGAAGGAATTGATTAGTGGGGTGTTGATTGTGATATCCCCTTTCCTTGGCTTGAGCTACATTGAAGGTGGCAAATTCTTGAGTTGTGCAAGATTGAGGAGGTAAATATGCTCGAGTTGGGTTGTCAATGACATCATTGGCTAGGGTGTAAATGCCATCTTTGATAAGCACAATGTCGACGAGTCAACAAGAGGAGTTGAATGTGGTTGAAAGAAGCACATGTTATTGTTTTTGTCCCACATGGAAGCCACCATCTTGTACAATGGTGACAAAGGTTTTGCAAATTGCATCATGGGTTCCAATGCGTTCGTTGCCATGAACACAACATAAAAGATGGATACCCATAGGGTCAATAGGATGTGTGGACACACATCAAGGGATGCTTGTGATTAAATGATGGGGTATTCCAAGTAATGTGCGAAATGTTGCGCAAATATTGGAAAAGATAATTGAAAAGCTGATTAGACTACAGTAGAACCTCTATAAACTGATCCCCCCAAATTTTATAACCTCTCAAATTTTATCACTCCGGCCCGATCTATCAATGGGACCAGGCAAAAATTTATATTCTTATAACTTATCACTTTTCCTCTTTCCCGACAATTTTATAATTTTATAATTCGTTTATTTCTCGATCAGTTATGGTGGAAATAGCTAGTGATAGGCCTTTGTTTAAGACTAATCTAGTTTAGGGCAAAGTGTGAAGTGCGTTGGAGGGACAATACTCCGGTTACAAGCAGGTTCAAAAAAAAAGTGCTAGACTTTAGATGTTTTTCACCCTTTTTCTTTGCCAAAGATGGGTTGCTTGATGATAAAAAATGCAAAGAAAATGGGAAAAAAAAGTAGCCTATAGCTTTTGAACCCTGCGCCTCACAGTTCCAAACTCTCCCGTAAGTTATAACCTCTCAAACTTTATCAGTGACTGCCGGTCCCTAGGTGATAAAATTATAGAGGTTTTACTGTAGTCGAATTATAAACCAACCATTTGCCCTTGAACCAAAATATGATAAAATTCAAGCACAATGGGCCTTAAATATACCATCAAAGAACATGTTGGAAAAGGTATGATGGTGTAAACGTTGCAAGATGGAATTTTGAAGTTAGAACCATTTGTTGTCCAATGAATAGTTCAGATAAGAAGATATGCATATGTTGGGGGTGGTAGAAAATCACATGTCGTTTTGAAATGTTGTTGGAAATGAAATGTGTTGTTGACTCATGTTAAGACTTCAAGAACAAAGGAACATTGAACAACTATAAACTTAATAGTTATGATTGAAACAACAAAGGCCCAACTCCCTAAATAAGTTGTTGGGGTGATGGTGGATGTTAATATGACCTCAACACCACCAAAAATTATTGAAAAAGGGGCTTATTTTGGGTTTCTAACTTTTACTAGATTTTTTTCATTTTTCAAGTTTTTTGTTGGACTTGTTTGTTGTAAACCTCACTAAGTTATGGAGCCCCCTTTATATAAGTCTTGGAACCTACACATAAACATTACTTAATCATTTATAAATATTGTTTCTCCATGGAACTCCATCAAGGCTTTTATATACTAGGTAATTAACCCTAATAAGAGAATTTCAATGTTCCAATTGGCTATCAAGTCATGAGTTACAAGCCATAACCTTCGATTTAGTAGCAACCTAGTATTTAGCACAAGATACTAGTAACTACCCTTGGCTCTAATTGGGGCACTGACATGAAATCTTTCACTTCTTGGATGAAACTGCCATAACCACTCTCTTCATGATTGAAATGAAGGCATCTTGAGTCTCTTAAGGGCAGCTTATGTTCGGTAACCAGATATTATAAAAGGATGGTTTAATTTTGTTTGGGAAAATTAAAACACTTCTAAAAAATATAAACGTTATCAGTAAGGTGGCCAGAATTAGGAGTGAAGAAACCCTCAGTTTTGCCAAAAGAAGGGACAAGCAATAAAAGTGAAGACAAATCTCAATGTGGTGAAAAAATAAGGGATGAGACTACCAGCTGTTCCAAAACTGGTCACAAATGGAAGTTGAACTCCAGTTTTACTTCATCTGAGGCACAGCAACCCAAGGCCCATATAAGGGGATCATAAGAATAGTAGGGCAAGGTTATACTGGTCTGGTCAGTTTCTTGACGCCAAGATTCAGTACGTGTTTATATCCGAGGGTGTATCCATGTACATGCCCAATAGTCTGTTGAACATTTGAAACCCACCATAAACTGCAGTGTCAATACATAACCAATCTGTTGTTCATATCCAAAAGCTTTAGATGGATGAGGAGATACGATTTGCATAAAATTAAGGGAGATGAGGTGACACTTGGTAGGCTTCTCATGGAGGTGAGATTGTGAGATGAGACATGGATGATACCTCAGCCTTTGGAATAATCATTGCCACACTTTGAGCATTTGAAATTTTATGCCAATTGTTCCAAGAGTGGCTCCCTCAGTTCTGAATGTAGCCATTGGCTTGATGTTGGTCCCTTGTATACATAGCCTAGAAAAGCATACCAACTGGAGGGTAAAGCCCCCAAGGTGGAGGACAAGCAGTAACCAAGGCTTAGGACAATCGGTAACCAAGTCTGGCCCCAGATTTTGGAATTCCCTCACCGATGGGCCTTGGCCAAAGTTAAGCAGGAGGCAAACCTCGTCATCAGCCAATACAGGCATATATCACAATGTGATAAGAGTAAGAGGGATCTTACCAGTGCTGTGCAGTTATTAGAATCTGCTTTAGATGCCCATTAATTATCAACTTGGGTTTATTCTCACTTACCCAGTAACAGGAGCCCCAAAAAATTGGTTTTGGTATAGAACCTTGGTGCTCAATTATTTTTAAAACATTCAAAAAATCCGCCTTCATAATAGCGGCTGTTTCTTTGTTGATTCTTTCATGAAAATTATTGTTTCTTTGATGTTTCTGAATTGACTGGAACCAGTGATTCTCTGATTCTGATTTTTAAAATTTAAACCTCAGTTCTTGATTCTGAAATTTTTATTTAAAATTTTCAAATAATCACACAACATTGGATCTTATGCTTACTATGCACGAGTGAGAGAGACTGATGGCTCAAACCTTATGCCTACTTATGGTGCATTCACACTTGATGTTAAGTCAGTGTTAAATGAAAATCTAAGTCGCATTCCATGTGGCGCAAAATGTTAAATAGGTGATAGCTTAATTGAAAAGTTTCGTGATAAATTGTTTTAAGTCCTAGATAACTAGCATGATGTTAAATAACTCAACACCAGAGTCCCTAACACCAAGTGTGAATGCACCTTTATAAGCATAACATCCCTGCCACTCCTAGATTGTATGCATTACATTCATCCTTTTATTTTAGGACTCAGGGATAGTCATGGATACAAAGGCGCCTCCAAATAGTCAGAAAATTTCTGAAATGCTTTATGTTTTGCAAAGTGAATAGCTTGGCTAGGTCTAGACGTCCAGACTCCACCAGAATAGAGACTTGGCTTGCTGTCACAAAGTGCTGTCACAATGCAGTTGGTTCACAAGCCCCCAACAATGGTTTAGCCTAGGTAATGAGTAATGCAGATTGAGACCTAGGTTTTGCCATATCATCACCACTAGACCACCATCATCCAGCACAGTTTCACCGATTTTACAAGAAGAGAAATGGGAAGTGCTGATTCTGGCACTCATCTCACCCTTGAGCGTGCACTAGAGGGCTTGCGCGAGGGCTTCATTTAGGAGCCAAAATGGGCAGTACCCAGCCTAACCTAGCCTATGTATTACAATAGTTGTACAGGTAGGAGCGGTGACAATCTATGTAGCAGCAGTGGAGGCGCTCAGGATAAAAGAAAGACAGGGTGAAACTCAGGAACCATCAAAATTGATGGTTTTCTGAGTTTCAACCTTGGTTGAATGCTAATGTACTTTTCTTTGCAGTTTTTTTTATAAATCTCACCCTGTGTATTACCAAGGGTACTGATGATGTCTTTTCCTGACTTCAGGAGTATCTCTAATGTTCAGGTGAAAGCAAAAAAGGAAGCAACTTAGAAATCACTTGAGCTTAATCACCAAACCAAACTGTCTTTTAATGTAATTTGATGACAACAAAGAAAGTGGGTTAGGTAGAAGGCATGCAAGAGACTGGGACTCTAACTGATGTGGTGCAACTGAAAGCACACATTTTATATTTTTGTGCACCACAATAAAAACAAGGGAAAACACATCAATAGAAAGTCGATGAGAGGAGGCCCACCCTTGCACACCTAGGTACACCGTTTCATCCGTAAGAATGCGACAAAATTCACAAAGTACATTGTAATGTCACCAAACTCAAGCCTTCAAACCTGAAATGGCGAGCACACGGGATGGATTTGTCAACAAAGGAGATCAGTCACAAATCTGATCCAACCCATTTGTTAATAAATCATTAAAAAACAAGCCTAGTCTGATTACAATAGCTGTAATAGCCCATCTCAAGCCTGCCTGCCTGCCTGCATGCATGTTAAAATCGAAAGAGGGGAACCAGTGCTAGCTAGTTAGCAGTACAAATAATGGATCCAACATGTCAGGAAAAGTGTCCAAGTTCTCTGCAAAAAAATTGCTAAGTACTTACCATCAATTTCTTGTACCATCTTCTTATGGACTAAAATTGCATATTTAATGTTCAGTGTGCTTTGAGCAGCGGGGTACACTCTTTACATCACAAATGGGAGCAATAATAAGAGGGTGATGGCCCCTTTTGCAAGAGTATCACTGCGCACACCCCTTATTTGGTCCTCTCAAAGGTCAGAGAAGTTTCATGGGTACCCCCTTTTCAGGCATTTAGTCAGGCTTATTACATTCAATATGGTGTTCAATTACTTTTCTCATTCCTCACCTCAAAATTGGACAATATAGGATTGAGAGATGGTTAATCTCAATCACTTCATGCAATCATATTGGTGGCCAATTTAGAGTAGTCATTTTCTCATGTGGTGACTTTTAGAAGCATTGCATAATGCATGGATTGACTAGACCAAATAGCATTTACTAGCCCAAATAAAAAATAAAATAAAATGGACTTCATTCGAAACATATTGTGCCAGTCATAGGTGGAGCTACTCTTCCAATATGTGTGCCTTGAAAAGAAAATTGGATGAAGAAAAGTCAAAACATGCTGTTGGGCTCAGCAAAACGGTCTTGGCCCAGCATTTTTGCACAGGATGCAAAGGCTAGTAAAAGGTAAAGCAAATCCTAACACCTATTGTTGATTGGCTAAAGAGTTTGATTGGTCCAGGTGGGTTACTATTACTAGTCTCCCACCTATTTGTAATCGCAGTTTTAGTTTATAAATGGGGTTGGAAAAAGAAAGTAACTAAACTTGGATTTGGAGAAATATTTTTGCAAGGTCAGATACTGAGCACCCTTGGAGATGCTCTTATCATATCCAACCTAAATTGTTAATTATTGCCCCACGCTCACGCATAACCATGACAAATTGAACAATGTAAAATGAAGGAATATTTAAATGCCAACACCTGGGCTAATCATTATAGGAAGCCAATAAAAAAGTGATTTTCTTTTGTTGGCCATTTTACAATTGGAATATCTTGGTGAATGTGTATAGGCCATTGTGATCCTAATGGAGCTGCTGGTAGCGAATCATAGTCATATTGATTCTTTTAGAGAATAACCGGGACCGATGCTCTTGGGGAGGGGTATTACTCTAGGCCAAGAATGGTTACAAACAGGTTAAGGAATAGAATTCTCATGCAGCAAATGAGATGGCCAAACATGCACCCATGAAGGCCTATCTTTTTCCCTTGGGGGGGTGGGATGGGGTTGCAAGGTTTAGGGTTTCCATAGGTTCCCAATGTTATTCTCAGCATGTTCCCCAAGTTCCCAAGGTGCTCCCAATAGCACAACACTTTATCCAATATTTGTTTGGCCAAAGTTGAACATGCATAACCTATAAAGGTGGGCTGAATAGAACAACCCCTATACTTCCACTTTGGGAGAGTACCCAAAGTTTCCCAAAAAAAAACATTGTGTTGGGCCAATCAAAGTGGCTCCTTGCACACATAATCACACTTTTTTTATTATAAGAAAGACAACAAATTTGGGCGCATCTATACATCCCCACCCCCCAAATCACATAGCTAGGGTGTTCTTTGCAAAGGGTACTACTGACAAATAGAGAATGGACCAGCAAGCAACTGCCCCTCGCGATAAGCTTTTTAGGGTCTTACATTTTGACTCAATTTCGGAGAGCCTAGCTAGTTGTCCAAAACTAGTTGTTCAACATTTTGTTTAATGTAGCTTTTAATTTGTGCAGTCCAAAAAGAAACATTTGTTTCTGGTGCAGACTTTGTAACTTTTTGTAGATTCTACCTGCAAAAGCTCAGCTTACCAGCTGGAGCTTGCAGCTTTTGGGTCTTTGATAAGGAGGGGCTCATTTGCTTGCTTGCTTGTTTGTTGTAGCATTTTGTTAGTCTGGGCCTATGAAGAAACCCCAATAGTGGCCCCACAAAGTTAAAAGCTAATGCCAGTGGATGAACTTTCAATTGTGAGTGTTGCAAGTGAAAGTAGTCATGAAAACTGCAGAGTGGTAGATTGGTTAAAGTGGCTTCAAGTGGATGAATGGGTGAGGCCCCATGGTTGAAGTCCTATTCTCACATCACCATGAAAACCTGGCCATTATTTTTTAAGTGCTTTTGGAAGGCACCATAATTAACCCCAAGTAATTTCCTCATCTGGGATGTTGAAATACCGGGGTGGAGTACAAAGTAGCTGGATACTTTTGAACATTACTTAGAGACCAAATTTTTTTAAAGTCCTATCAAGATTAATATAAGGCCCTCTTTACACTGTGGTGAGGGTCTGATCAAAACCATGAAAATGTTGAGATTCCTCAAAACACATGCACGGCTGTCCCATGGAAATTCAGAAATCATGTTGTCGGAGTGTAATGTAAAGTGAAAATTAACTTTATTGAGGTACCAACACATTATAACGGAGCCAAAAAAGGTAACAAATTATTTATGTAGATTTTGATTCTAAACTTGATATTCTACATAAATTGTTATTACTATTGAATTAGGATTTTATTTTATTTTATTCTTATTCTTCATCACTTTCCTTCCATTTATTCTTTCTCCACTTTCCCCATTTTAACACATAAGATTTTCATGGATCATTAAGAGAAACATACGTAAAACAAATCTGACCAAACAAAAAAAATTTGGGCCATGGGCTAACAAATCTCTTGTCCACCTTTTATTTTTAAAATATTTTCTAAATCAGAAAATTATGTTTTTTTTTAACCAATCACGATGTTTTTGAACCTTGGGTTAACAAATTTTGCACCCATCTTCCAAAGAAAACATTCAGCCTTTTTAAAATATATACATTAAAAAATCCAACCAATCATGGCCTCGTTGGCCCATGGGCTAATGAACTTCATGCCCACCTTCAAAAAACAATTGAGAAAAAATCATCACAAAAAGTTTGTAGACCAATCCTGGTTTTTTAGGCTCAAGGTGTAACAAATGTCCAACCAACCTCTAATAATAATCATAATAAAATTTAGACCATTAAAATCTAGCCAGTAATGGTTTTTTGAACTGATGGTCTAATAGACCTGCTAGTATGGCCACCTCATGGCACCTCAAATAAGTGGGCCTAACAATAAGTCCATTAGGCCAAGAGGTGAGCTTGGCAACAAGTGTGTTAAATCATGACACAGTATGCATAATGCATTTACTGTTGATTTTTCATCCATTTACATTTCCTTGGTCTTTGAACCTTGTGTAAAATGAACTTGAACCCTGAAATGGCTTTCCTTCAATCATAGATTTTCTATTTTGATGGTCATTTCAAGCTCTAATGTAAAAAGGGCTTAAGCATCTTTAGGCTATGTGGCTGGAACAATGTATGCTTTTACATGCTAACCACTTTCTAGATGTTATGCTTACCTAGCCCCATTTCATAAGAATAGGTTGCATATGACTGTGTATTCTAATGTTTGTTTGGTAAAATAAAGTTCACAAATAACATCTATGCAAAAACCTTGTTTATAAACATCTATTAAACATTGAATCCTCAATTCCCTCTGATCATTTTTTAAAATTTTAAACAAATCCAACATACCCACTAGGTATAATGGGGAAAAATTTAAAGATTTAAAATAAATTGTCAATTTGTATGCCATGTAACACCTTTGGCCATGGGCATTACTAAAATTGGTTATGCTTACAACCTTGAGTTTTACCCTACACATAACATCCTTGTCTCGTAAGGAAGACACATTTGAACCTTCCCCCTTTATAAACCTTGTTATCTACTAGAGTACCTCTTCAGCTTTGGTGCTAATCATATTATTGTCAGTTTTGTTAAAAATATTTTAAAAAACAAATCTTGAATATTCAATAAAGGTAACTAGATCCAAACCAACTGCCTTCTCACTCAACATGTATTGTCTTTAATCAATCTAATCTAAAGTACAACAAACATTTTTTGATAACAATTGTGATTTTATTGTATTATATGTTGAAAATTTCAAAATCCAAAATTGTGATGCCAAAAGAAAAACTTCAAATTATTGTAATTATTCAACACCACTATGCCAAAACCTGAAAAGGTATTATAGTACATATGTCGAGGTTCATGGTAATATCTATTTTGTGTTATATCATGGATCAAAACCATGTTGAGAATTCAAGTTCAACTAGTTAAGTTTCATTAGTTACTAGAGTAGGAAAGTAATCAGGTTACTTTCACAAGGTTGAATTACTTTCTTTACTTATATTAGTTTGGTTATTTGTGGTTTGGTCTTTTAGGTAAATACCTTGGTGTTGATGGTTTGGCTCTCTTTTCTTCATTGCCCAAGTTTATGTATTTCATGTGACAAGAACCTTGAGGAGTTCTTGATGTTATGTTCCATGTTGTGAGCATTATGGTTTAGTTTCCTTTCAATAAAGATTTATGTTTGCACTTGAGTAGATCTCCTATTTGTTAATAGACCATGGGTGGGTAAAGCCCTTGGTTACCCCCTCACTTAAGCCCTTTCATTTTGGAATTTTTTTTTTTAGGAATCTCTCACCTTACACTTGTATATTATATTTACCCCAAAAAAAATTTCATGTGCTGTTTTATTTGTGAAAATTATTGCCCAAGGCTATAAAAAATTTTGCCTTCTTGGTTTCTATGTGAAGTCTTTTTTGTGTAAGTTATTGCTTGAAATCATAGCCTTAGATTTTATTATGGATAAGATCTTCAAACTAGGATATTCGCAAATTCAAGCCCAAAATTGGCTCTTGTTTCAAAGGATATTCATTTTGGGAATGCCCCATTACTAAGGCCTTACCCTACATTACCATTTATTGGTTGTATATTGAATTATTACAAGGGACTATTCATAAAGATCTTAGGATTTTCATTAAAAGTTCTGAATTCTAAAACTAGTGACTACCTGATGGGGTTGAAGGGGATGCCAAATTTTCATCCCCAAAGAATTTTGAAACTTGTTTTATGTGGTGTTCACAAGTCCCATATCATTGTTAAAATTTGATGGTATGTTTAATTGGCATGATTTGAGAATTTCCTTTTGCTTAGGTAGTGCATCCTTTCATAATGTGAATTTCATGCATCTTAACAACATTGTTATCTTGGGAGGCTACCCTCTCAACAATTCTAACTTACATTGTTTACATTGCTTAAAAGTCATATTGGATCTAAAGGGTCCTTCTAGCTAACTCACATCATGTTTAACATATTTATATGAACACATTAACCATTTGCTTGAATTGGGTTGTAAGCAAAAGGAGGCACCATGGCAATCACATATTGGTTTTGGATGGTTAATATTTATTAAAAAAAGGATTGTTGATCAAAAGTTACATGGTTTAACAAACATACAAAAAGTCCCCAAGTTCTTAGGGTGCCCAAAATGTGTCATGGAAAAGTGTTTTTAGCCTCTAAAGCAAGCCAATAATAAGGGTAGATTATCCCAATTGCATTAAGTAGCTCTTACATTGGAAAATGCTTCCCTAATTCAACAATGAAACTCATTGTAATTAAGGAACACTATTCTTCCACCAAATTGGTAACTTCAACCCAAGCCCTTTAATGACCATGTTCACAACATTAATGTTAGGCTTTGTGACATGCAACATAAATAATTTGCCTCCAAATTAAAATGCAACCTTTGAAAGTATGTGTCACAACCCTAGCCTTGGGTTCGCGATTAAGGTAAGGGCTTGCAAGGGGAGCAGGCCAAGAGGAAGCCCAGGAGTCACATTTCATGCTCTGGGAGTGTAAAAGACTCACGCTCCCAAAGGAGTTCTCACTTTGGGAGTTGGAGTCTCGATGGACTCCTGAATTTTTAGAGAGCAATTGCAGGAGTCAAAATCCAATGGATTGAGGAGTTCCTTATACCATTAAAAAGCTCTTGGAACCTAGATGTCTAAAATGGGCTTGCATGACAAATTTGGACATTTGAAACACAAGTTATGGCCAAAAGAAAGGTCAGGAGTCAAATTGGCAATTTAACTCCTGACCAAAAAAGTCAAGAATCGACCTTATTTCCTTACATGTAGGTGGCGTCCAACATACTGTCGGAAAGCTCTTGACAAAGGCTACAACTTGGCTTTAAAGTTCATCTCAATTGAAGGTTTACACGCAAAGTTATGGGGCCCCAAAGTCATGGGAGTCCCAACTTTGAGAATTTTGGGACTCCCATTTGGGAGTCCTGGGACAAAACATCATTTGGATGTGGGCCTCATGGAGAGGTACAGAGTATACTATAAAGGGAAGGTGATGGCTTCCCCCAAGTCTGGGTTATGTTGAGTCTTGTGAATCTGAGTTTACCCATGGCTTGTCCTAGCACGAAAAGTGTTCCAACTATGCACTAACAAACTTGTTGTTTAGTTTATGCAGGTTTGTGTGAGTGATTAAGTGCTTATCATTCTTCCTAGTCCCATCCCGGAGCTCCAACACGCCCCTCTACCCCCAAAGTGCTGCAAGCTAAAAAGTGTGTCCCCAACTCCTTGTTCTTTTGCTATTTTCACCTCAGACTCACATTGGAGTTTATCAAAGAGCTGGGAGTGCATCAACATGCTACCCTTGTGTGAGTTTGGATAACCTTTACATTAATTCTAGCAAGGTTAAGACATAAACAAATCCCAACATTGTCTTCACATCACATAGTACATCATAATTTGTCTTGGTGGTCTCAACACTAAAGTTGTTAATAACCTTTTTCACAACCAATGGTTTGTACTAATGCCAAAATTCTTTTGGAGGCTAACAACACAAAGATTTAGTGGGCCTTTATGTTTTCCAAAATCTTGTTACCTTTGGTATGCAAAATTTCAATTAACTTTTTAACCTTAAAGGCACCTAAGAATATGGACAAATAATTATACATAGATGCCATGAGAGATTCAATCTTTGACACAAATTTCAATTTAGTTAATGTTTTGACAATAAGTCTAATGCAATGCACCATGTAGTGCACCATGACCATAAACAAAGCATGTTTTTGTGTGATTTGGACAGTGACTCCACTTTTCACCCCCCAAATTATAATGCCATTAGTTCCAAAACATATTAGTTCAAGTTAACAATTCTTCTTTCACTCCAACCTCCATATTCCACAAGGTTTTTCACAATGAATTTCATTTTAAATGGTTCCATCTACTAGCCTATGCAAGTTTAGTAACATGGGGACCTTCTCCTTCTCTTTGGTCACAAAAATTGACGCGCTCCCAAGCCCCTTGTTAGGCTCAAAGATGAATCTAAGGTAGAAAATAGCGGAAAGGTGAAGGGCTCGGGGCACGCTCCTTGGCTTTCAGCATTTTAAAGGGGTAGAGGGGCATGTTGGAGCTCCGAGATGGGACTAGGAAGAATGACAAGCAATCTATTCATTCATTCGGTTCTGCATCCAACCAACCACAAGTTGGTTAGTATTATGTGACAACACCTTTGGTGCTAGGATAAGCCATGGGTGATTTTGGACTCACAAGACTCACCACGGCCTGGATTCAAGGGAAATCACCACCTTCCCCCATATAGTATTTTCTGTGCTTCTCTGCGAGGCCCCCATCCAAATGGCCTTTTTGTCCCAGGACTCCCAAAGGGGAGTCCCAACATTTTAAGGTTGGACTCCCGCAACTTTGCAGGGTCATAATTTCTTGCTCAAACCTTCGATCGGGATGAGGTCTAAAGCAAAGTTGTAGCTCTTGTCGAGAGCTTTCCAACTCTATATTGCACTCCATCTACACGCACGGAAGTTGGATCAATTCCCGTTTTTTTGTGATCGGGAGTCAAATTGCTATTTGACTCTTGGCCTTTCTTTTTACCATAACTTATGTTGCATATGTCCAAACGGGTCATGTGAACCCATTTTAGACATCTACTCCTAAATGCGAGGTGTTTTCACCTCTTGCAATCACTCTTTGAAGGTTCAAGAGTCCACCAGCACTCCAACTCCCAAAAGGAGAGCTCATTTGGAATGTGAGTTTTCCTTCTCACATTTTTTTTGGCCCATGCCCTTGAAACCCTTTTGCCTTGGTCACAAGCCCAAGGCTAAGGTTGCGACATAAACACACTATTAGAAAAAAGATTTTTATTTAAATTGAAAATCTTGTCAAAACTATTCCTTTTGGATAGGTGTCAAAAAAATCATCTCATCAGTTTGGACAAGTCAATTGTCCAAACATGTTCATTGTGATTAATGTGGTTTTTTTTATTGACAAAGTAATGGACCATTGGATTGGAAAATTTGACTAACAAACAATGGACATCCAAATTATTTTTTATTTATTTTTGGATCATTATTTTAACCAAGGTGGTCATATTTTGGTCCAACTTGACTAGATGTTCAATTTGACAAATAAACACATAGGTCGTTCTATTAAAGTTGAATGGTCAAAAATATAAATGCCATTTATGCCCCATTCCTGTACCTAAAATGTATATTTCCATTCATCAAGAATGATTATTTGTATTCCTTGATCAAATTTGATAACAAACTACCAAATAATTAATTAAAATTTGAATATTAACTTTGGCACTTGGTATTTTAATTCTGAAATTTTTGGTAGGTAATGGATATGTATAATAATAAACTCAATTTATTTAACTTTGCCCCAAGTTCTTTAACTTGTAGGTCTATAACTCAAACTTGATAGTTGAAATCTAAAAGATTTTAATTTTACAAATTTTTTGACACAAGTAACAAATATTCTCTCAAAATTTGGTGAAACAAAAAAACAATTAATGCCAAAATTGTTCAAGTATGTCTATGGTAGTTAATTAACTTTGACTATTTGAAAACCCATGAATTTTAATAGTGACATGAACCAACTTTGGTTGTGAATGGTGATCACTTCATAACAACCCATTGATATGAATTCAAATTTCTACACATCAATTTTGATGGCCCATAAGACAACAATGTGCATAATGCTTACCATGGTCCACCTTTTGTATTCTATTTAATGTTTTCGAAGCTAAATTTTGACCTTTAAAAATTGGAAAAACTCCTTGAACCTTTCAAAGTCAATAATGTGGGGGCCTTGATTGTGCACATAATAAATTGTAGGAAATTGGATGTTTTTTTATTTTTGGCTCTACCTTGCCTAGTTCATGGATTGAATAGTAATATTTTATCATGCTTTAGATGCAAATGTTTTTTCATTATTCGCATTTGTGTAAGTAGAACACAAAAAATACTCTCCAACATTGAAGAACATTGTTTCTATAACAATGCACTTTATCATTTTTCAATGTTGGATCGTGGAATCGATTTTCAATTCCAATAGTTTTCCCTCCCTTCAACCTTTGAAAAAATCTTACACCATACACATCTTCTCATCCTCTTGACAAACTTAGATTAATAGAATCTTGCAACCCATTAATCTTGATAGACCCTATTCAATTCCCACTCACAATTTTTTCCCTTCTTCTTCCTTTTTAGTTCACTAGGCCTATTTTCTTCATGATTTATAGATGTAATTAAATTGGGTGGACAAAGATTGACCTTCCCCTTCTTAGATGTAAATGGTGGGGTTTCAAAATAAAATAAAGGAGTAGAAACATGTAAACCAATAAACATGAACTTTGGACTAGCAAATAATGAAGATGAAAAGGTTTGCATGTTTGCATCAAGTGGTTCAAGAGTGCAAAGTTTGAAAAAGAAAAAGAAAAATTTAATTTTAGTGGTGGTTTCAAAGGTGTCATTGAGAGTATGAAATTCCACACAAAAATAAATTGAATTACACAAAGTTCAATGTGTGTTTGAACTTGACACAAATCGACCTTTATAAACAAGTGTGATGGATTTGAGGAGGAAATGATATTAAACATTCAATGTTGTTCCCTAAAAGGATTGGAAACAAATGCAAAAATCACAACACAATGATCAAATACAAGCACCTTCAACAAAAAACATTGTGTGCACATGCATTCCAACTTCATACAATTTAGGCACTGAATGTGATGTGAAAATGGACCTTTGTAGAGATTTTCTCCCCCTTACTGATTTTGTTGTTTGCAGCATTAAAGATTTCCAAAACATTTTCAAAATGCTCCCATACCTCCCAAATGCATTTGTTTGATTATGGACTTGCATAAACTAAGCATTGCAAAGCCCACCATTATGCCATGGTCCTTGTTGCAACTCTAATTCTAACTAAAGCCATGGAATAGAATTTTTTGTAAAACAAATGTGTTGTAAGTTGTTATAACAAATGGACTTTAGATTACCAATGCACATTGTTGGTACATTGAACCTTGAAACATAGATCCCATAAGCATTTCCCAATTTGTGTATCTTGCTTGTGATAAAAACTTCATGTTCTTGTTACAAAACGCAAATTTGTTTCAACTTCCATCCCTTTACATATTGTAACCACATTCACAACAAGTGCATAAGTTCCAAGCCACTTAATGCCCTCATATCATCCTATTAACCATGTGAGGACAAGAATTTAAGCTCCATGAACTTGGTGATCTTGAATCGAAGCTTGTACTTTTGTTGGGGATGGAAACCCTATCCAAGGCAATGAGCTTGTGATTGAGGGTGACAATAAGTGTGGAGTTTAACATTTAATGGCCAAGGCTAATCACCCCTAATGTTGATAATTGAGGATTGTTGCTCTTGGGGTTGGTGAATGTAAAGCTCCTCACAATAAAATATTGGTGAATTCTGGGTCCTTTACATGCCTTTTTTTGGTCATGAAGTGACAAAGTTTTGCCCCCAAAAAAACCTTTTTGACACTAATTATGTTATTTGTAAAAATGTTTGAATTTTATTTAATGTTTTTCAAAGAATTTTTTATGAAAAAATGTAAAATATTGAAATATTATAAATTTTGACATGGAATCATCAAATGAATTGATTAATTGACAAATATTTTTTGAGGCTACCCAATACCATATGCATAGGTTGAAGAGAGCACAAAAATAGATTCCTCAAATTTTGATGTGTCCCTACTCTACCGTAGAGTTCCCTCATGTTCATCAAACTCCAATTTTTACTTTCAACACATCATGAACCTTGTCTCTTTCCTATATGAATTATGTGCAGAAAAACATGAACACATGCCCGTGCATGGGGACATCATTTACATGTGTGGGGGATTATTGTCATTATTTGCCACACCCTTGTAGGAATATAATTTGTTGCATGAATGTACAATTAGTTATATTACTTATAGTTAGTTTAGTTATTATGTTCATTACCTATTATGAAAATGAGTTGGATACATCTCCCCTCTTCATTGTATATGAATGTTAATTATTTTTTCATGAACTCACTTCTATGTGGATTAATTATATGTAGTAATATTAATCAATATGATACTTATATATATCAATATTACAACACCCTTAAAATTGAACAAATTGAGTGTTTTCAAATGTTGCACTTTCTAATTTAATGCAAATTCCTTATGCAAAGTGTATGCATACACTACACATATGTCAAGTTCGAAATAAGCATCACATTTTGTAAAACAAGTTTGGCATGCATAAATCATGTTGATTGATTTAGCACATCAAAATCTAACATCTTTGATATTCAACATGCACAAGGCCTTCATTGTGGGGAGACATTCATTTTTACATTGTCCATGTTATACAAAAATGTTACATATTTTGAACTACATATTTTGGTTTTGTTTAGGATGTTACAAACACTGCATGAAGGAAGATGAATATGTTTCTAATATAATTCTTAAGCTCCTTGATTTTATTATAACTAATATTGCAACACTTGAACAAATTTGGCATTATTATTATTAATTTAAAAATTTGCCAAAAATTTGAAGATTATTGATTATTTGTGCCAAAAGTCTTATAAATTAGGAATCTACAAGATTTCAATTGTCAAGTTTGAATCACAAACATTGAAGTTCAAAGGATTGAAACAATCTAAACATAGTAGCATGTGCATCAAAACATATTCAAAGGAACCATAAAAGGCATCAAATGTCAAATTTTGTCATAAAAAATTAAAGATTTATTTATTTTTTCCATTTGAAACTGTGTTAGTCATGGCACATTCACTAGAAGAAAAACATGTATTTTTTACTAGTCTTTGTGACCAAATTTTAGCTGCAAGAGACATTTTGTAACTAAAATCTTTTTAGTCGCCTAAAACAAGTTGCATGTGATAAATTAATTGCAAATGATAAAGGGTATTGCATTAAAAAAAAAGTGAACAAATACATTTCATCTTTTTTATTATATATGTATTGTCACATGTGACTAAGATGCAACTATTTTGGTCACAATTGAGGGCAAATGATGTGTTGCCACGTGTTTTAATATTTGATTAATTTAATATATTATTATTATTATTATTATTATTTTGAAATAACCTAAGATGTTCAATACTTTGATGATCTCATATTATGACACATGCCCCAATGTAAATATGCCACATGGCATTTCAAAAAATAAAATAAAATATTAGGTTGTAGATATTTAGGTAGGTACATAAATAGGTGCTTGCAAATGTAGGTTACATACCAACCTACCCACTTAGGTAAAAAAATAGGTAGGTAGGTTTTACCTTCTTAGGTTAAATACCTACTCATATAAATAGGTACTTAGGTAGGTAGGTACATAGGTCAACCTAGGTGGGTATGTTAAATTTCATACCTACCTAGTTAAGTAGATATGTAGGTTGGGAAGGTAAGTATTTTAGAAATGTGCATAATTTTTAAATATTTTTTGGGTTGAGCCTTTTGATTAACTCATCCCATGTGCACAAATGTATTAATGTGAAATTGGATGACCAGACCCCTTTGTTTATATAGTGTTCAAAATAAGAATTAAAAACAAACAATATGAGATAAGTTTTGAAGTTGCAACTTCTTCACAAACTAAATTGTAATTTTAAAACTTTCTTCATGCCTTGCTTTTTTAGTTTTTAGATTTTTAAACAATTCAAGTACTAGATAATTAGATAATCATTTGATTAATAATGATTAAATTTACATATATTTAAATTATACAGTACAATTATTCATTATTCATTATCAATTATTTAAATAAGCATTAACTTTTTAATATTTAACAAACTAACTATCTAGTTATTCACAAGTTATTAATACATAAGTCATAAATAATTACATAACTAAAATATTTAACATAATTTCATTACTTTTAAAATTTGATTGAATTACATATAATATAATTAATGTAAAACTAATTTAATGATTATAATTTAAAAAAATAGCTATTTAAAATATTAATGTTAAAATTATAAGTAATGAATTAACAATTGCTTTTAGAAAGTAAATTCTTACACAATTAAAAGAAAAAGATATTCAATTAATTACATTACTTATTGTCTAATTACAATGATTGTTGTAAAGATTATTATAGGTCAAATAATTATTTTCTTTTGGTAAATAATAACTATAAATATAATAATTTGTTAAACATAATATTAAATTTTCATAATTACTGTAAAATTAGTATAAAATATTTATCATAAATGATTAATCACAGAATTAATAATAATAATAATATATAATCATTCGTGAAATTAAAATCAGTAAAATAATTATTTTAACTACATTATTATTTTTCCAAATTTCTAATTCAAGTTTGAAGTTATAAATTACAAAGTGTGAATAATTATGAGCAATTAGAAAATAATTATCCACATACTAATTAATTCTTATATGAAGTAATTGGAATGAATTTAAAGTTATGTCACATTAATTTAATTTAATTAATTTCTTCTAATATAAAAATATAAATTAAAAATATACAAATTTATGTTATAATAATAATAATTTGTGTAACTTAGATTGAATAAACGTAATCATTTATCATTATTTATAAAATGATTTATTATGGATAACACTCATAAAAAAAAACCCTCAAAATTCAATCAATAATTCTTTGAATTAAAATATAAATTTAAGATCTAATATAGTAATTCAGAGTTCAAATATGAATTTTTAGATCTAATAAGTTTTTTGAATTTAAATAACAATTTCCAGAATTGAAATGTCAATTTTCGGATTCAAATAACAATATCCAAAATTGAAATGTCCATTTTTAGACTCAATCAATAATTTTCAATCTAGAAGTATTAATTTTGAGAATGCAGAATAATAATTTGGAATTGAAATTTCAGGTTCAAATCAAATGATTATTTAAAATTCAATTGCAAAAATTCAGAGTTGAAATACAAATTTTCATATTCGTGGAAAAATATTCAAAATTAGAATGTCCATTTTTATAATCAATTAATAATTTTCTGAATTGAAATACTAATTTTCGGATTCAAAAATATTAATTTAGAATTCAAATATCAAATTTTAGATCAAATGAGCCTTTTTGAATTTAAATTGAAAATATCATATTCAAATCAAAAAATTGAAATTCAAATAATGTTTTAAACAGTTGTAATTACAATTTTCAGATTTGAATAAAAAATTCAAAGTTCAAATATTAATTTTGAGATTCATTATATGAAAAATATACATATTATATATATATATATAAATTTAATACATACATTAAAATACAACCTATCTCATTGTAAAATATCTTTAGGATGCAACTAATTTGGTGACTACTGCGATTAATGGGACATATCAACTTATTAATGTGTGAAAATAAATGTGAAATTGATCCAACCGATAGGATGAAAATTTTAATAGTTGCATCATAATTGTGAAAATGACCAAAATAGTTGAACTTTGGTCTTGTAGTTGGAAATATTCTAAAATCTACTCGTAAATGACTACAAGTTGCATGTGGTCGTAAATGGAGTGCTTACATTTTGGATAATTTCTACTAGTGCATTATTCTTTATTAACACACATGAATGTCAAGAAATTCAAATTAAAAATTCATTTGATCCAAATTTAGGTTTTGGTTTAATTAAGAACTTTTAAAAGTGAAATTTTTTTGTCATAAAAAAAAGACATTTTTTACAAAGGACTTTCACAGGACTCATATAATAAAAGCAAGTTGATGGTAAAAAAAAAAATGATAATAACCTATTAGACATTAAAAAAAAATTCACAATTTCAAAAATGTGAAATTTTAAAACTTTGAAAATTCAAAATATGTACACATGAAAATTATGTAAACATTCAAAATTTCCAAACTTCAAGCATAGTTTACCACATATAAATGGGGTATAATGTCCATGATGTATTGAACAAAGTTGTATTTTATATTATATTAAATTCAACTTTAAAAATAAACATTTTTGGGTATGATTTTAAGTTATCAGCATTTTTCAAAGTGAAACATAAAATCTACAAGGGATTTATAGATTCATATCTATTAAAAAATGGTTAAGAATTTTTTTTTGGCTTATTGGGGCATTTTAAAATCATTTTTCATAAGAAATTCCAAAAAAATGATCAAAAAATGATTTGTACGATTTAGTTATTTTGAGAAAAAGGACATGTAGGATTATTGTAAAGTAACGTTTGTGGTTCCTTTAAGTGTGTTTTGACCTTGCAAATTCATGTTGTGAAAACCTCCTTGTTAATGCTTCTTCTCGTGGGGTGCATTCACAAAACAATGACCCACAGTCACCTTGTTATTGCTTTGCTCAAAAGTAGTGGGTTAGCTAGTCAAGATGTGGTAAAACTAGATTGGTTATTCAAAATAATTTATTAGAATCATGATTTATAAGTTGACAAAAGAATTTATGACCCAAAAAAATGTTGCACACACTATATTATTATGTAAATGCATATTTTAACGATTTATCATAAATATGTCATTCCAAATCATTTCAAGCCTTGAATTTGATCTTTCATTGGTGAAGCATATTGTTGCTAGCTTGTCTTTTAGCATCAAGCATGTATTAGTGTTGATCATCAAGAATTGATTTGCAGTTTGCTTCCATGCTATTTGAAGCTTATTTGTAATCACTTCTTATATTGTTTCCTTACAAAAACATAGCTATAGTGGTTAGCGCCTTGATTTTTTCATGTTCAATCAATCCATGTTTTGTTGCATTAATGGGAATAAGAATTGGTTGCATTAGGATTAAAAATCCTCCCCTTGTTGTCTTTTATGAAGACATTTTCCATTTGAACTTCCATGATTTATATTTAAATTTTCATCGTAACTTGCTGGCCTATGACATTGGATTAAATTGTGACATTCTAGCTAATTGAAATATATAAACCAAGGAAAAAATGATAAAAAAAGAAAATTAGACTAGAGATAAGACTTGTGAAATGCTTGTGCACATGACATGTATGAGTACTAGTAACTTGAGTGATAGATGACAAAACTTTAGGAAAACATTTGGACTTTGCTTAACAATAATTTGGAAGGTGTAGTTGTGGAGCAAGAAACCCACATACAAACTTCAATATAAAATGTAAGATTAGTAACAAATAAACAATGATGTGACCCACCAATATTCATGTAAAACAAATTAGCAAAAACACACAATGACCAATCATAAAATAAGGCTCATATGGGCCTTTGTGCAACAAGACTTGCGCATTAACAAAGGAAAAAAATTTCTTGATTGTAGATCAAATCTTAAAGACACCTTTACTAAAGAAATATATTTTGCTCAACTATTGTCGATTTCAATACCATGTTATACTATTGATTAGTAATGTTGCATATAATTAATCCTCACAATTTAATGAATTTAAAAATCCAAAGTTTATAGCTTCAAGTGGTCCATATATAGTGTAATGAGGTAATTATTCAGAAAGAAAACAATAACATGTGCCTTTTCATGGAATGCTTTACTTTTTTTCTTAATAAGTACTTGCCCTAGCCACCATCATGAAAACTAGTGGGTGCCCATGGCCGAAGGCCACTGTTTTTTATTTTTTCTTATTTTTTACTGCCCTGCCTGCCCCTACCCTGCCCTGCCTTGCCCTGCCCTTGCCCTTGCCCCTGCCCTGCCTTGTTTCGAATTTTTCTTTTGCTGCCAGGGACAAGAGGAGGAAGTTACACCCTGCAGTGCCTGGAAGAATTTTCCAGGCACTGCCCACACAGACAAACAGATAGACATGTTGCCTTTATATATAAGATGCACATTAACATGCTTTGTCATGTCAATGTTACATAGTAAAAATTGAAATTGACACAAATAATGATGAACTGTAGGAAATCATATGGTAACATATATAGGAGGGAAATAAAAAGGGTTTAGGAGAGGGAAGGATATTATTAAATTGATAGACCTCCATCTTGTTTACCATTGTTTTTATCTCTTTCTCACATTTTAAAAGTGAAGCCTAAATTAAAATTTAAAAATTTATTTAATTATCGGAGTACATTCCATAAATCCAGATCTTTTCTTTAGCCACAAGGTTTTAGTGTCTATCCATGGACATGTTTCTTTTCTAATAACTACCTCACTCCTTTCCTAATAACTATTTCACTCTTTTCCTCTAATCGCCTATATGGACATGAAAATACATACTCACATGTTTTTTCATGTTCATGTTATATAGTAAAATCAATATCGAGATTCACAAATAGTGATGAACTATTGAAAACCATATGAAAACATATGACAGAAGCAAAAAGGGGGGGGTGGGGGGGCTGGGGGAGGAAGGGGATATTATTAAATTGATAAACCTCCATCTCATTTATCACTATTCTTATCTTTTCCTTACATTTTCAAAGTGAATCTTAAATAAAAATACAAATATTTGTTTAACAATACATTCCATATATCTAGAGCTTTTCCCCCAACCATAAGGTCTAGTCTGTATGTAATTTAAATAATTGTTATTTCAATATATTTTCAAAAAAGAAAACAAAATACACAATAGCATGGCATGTGCCTTTTCATGGACTTTCTTCTTTCCTAATAATTACCTCACTTTTCCCCTCTAGCCACCTAACATACTATTTTCCGAAGGCGTTGTAACAAATAGTAACAACAGAAGGGGCCATGGGTACCCACTCCAACTAGTGAAACATAAGAATTACGAGTGTACACATGTTACACTAAATTTACAAGTGCACGGATGTATCTGACATTTATTTGGATATGATTAATTTTGTCATGCAAAATGAGCACTATGACAAATATCACAATGTGACATGCTTAAGCATAATCCCCACCATACACACAAATTGAAACATGAGTAATGATTCAAAAAAGATTTTTGTCTTGTGAAAAAACATGAGGTGAGATAGAAAACAAACCCATAAAAAAACTAGGTTGCCATGGCATATTTCAGATTAATTTTGATAGGATTGAAAACAATGAGTTCCATTCCCTATATTCATGACTATCAAGGGAAATGCCATGAAAGTTTCCCTACAATAGCAGCAGCTAGTACATTATACCTCCACTAGAAGGCTGGTGAAACAAAACCTCAGCAAGGAAAGTGCATCTTATCATCATCAGTTGGATTTGTACCTCCATTGCTGAATTCTAGATCATGAAAAGCAGAGACATATCCCCACTAAAATATTACCGAAGTAAGGGTACACAGATTGATTCCAATCAATTTGCAAAACAAACAAATTGTTAGTACCATGAAGTCACAGAGGACCAACCATTCAACCAATTTCAATCCACATAAACAATTCTAGTTCTCTGTGGATGACTCTGAAAACCTCATTGGATGTCTTCACATCATTCAGAAGACAAAGTCCTCAGGTGATAAAGGTAAGGTTTGAAACTGTGAGACCTACTTCTGCAACTGAACATTAACTCGATCACTGCCTGGAGAGCACCAAACTCTCTGTCCTGCAGCTTCATTCTTGGCCATAGCAGCAGTCATTGTGACATGGGAGCTGTAAACTTCTCAGACCCAAAATCCAGATTTTTCAATGAAAGCTGGAAATGAAAATCCTTCTTCCATGTACTCAGTGAAGTTGAAACCAGGATAAGAAACCCTGCCTTTTAAATCCAGACTATAAATCTAGGTGCAAAGACTTCCCCTACAGACTCTGCAAATTAAACCAAATTAACCAATTCCACTGAATAGACTGGCTAAGTCATAGCTAATTGTTTAATCTCTTGACTTGTCAAGTCTCTAGAGCCAGAAGGGGCTTGGTGAGATTATTCTCATCAATCTTTCCAGATGTTGCCAATGACTTTTGCCTGGATTCCTGTTCCACTTTTCGGACTTTGTTCACCGCAAGTTGACCTTGTTTGGATAATCCCAATTGCTGCAAGATCATTAGACCACAATTGTTTAAGATGCTTTCCTCCATGCACAAAGTATTACCACATTATTAAAGAACCGCACAGCAGAATTTGTACAAATCACTCTTAAACATCCAGTGGCAGGATCCCCTGCCACCCTTTGCTGAGTATCATAACATGAACACAGGCACATCAACTACACAATTTCTGGAGAAAAGCAAGTTTATTAGTTTCCCCCATGACACTTATGTGTTTAACAATTAACACATCAGCAGTTGTAAAGTTAGTTTCAGCAAATAGCTTACAGGATGATTGATGGAACCAGCTCGGCGGACCAATGATGTCCCCCTGGTCACTTGTGCAGCAGCTACTGCTGCCACACGAATTCTGCACAGCTCAAACCACTTGATTCAGATCAAGGATAAGTTACAAGTGTTGAATAACAAGTTTTAGGATATGCTGCTTGAAAGAACTTGGTGGTCTTTGACCATAGAGGTACTGGGTACAATGGAGTATCTAAGAAACATCATTTGACTCATTTTTCCCAACTTCGAAACACAGCATCTTCACTTTCTAGTTGCAATCATATTGGGTTCAGGCTATTGACAACATCAGAAGTATGTAGGCATACTTGTTGTGAACATCAATGAACTCATCAGTTTCATCCACAATCTCCTCCTGCAAGTTGATACACCCAAAAGCCACTGTAAGTGGAAAAAGAACTATGCATGAAGTTCCACCCAAGCAACTCACAGGTATTAAAAGACAGCAAAGCTTCAACAAAGTACTGATGTGCTTATATTCCACATACTGAAAACCAGGCCTGAATGAATTATTTGAACAGCATGGTTTATTGCTTGCAGGTCTCCAATCTGACTGACACTTGACCTGCCAGAGACTGAGATAAGAGGTATTTCTGGGAATCTCCAAATCTCTAAATCCTCAAATTTAAACTTACTTGCAAGAGCTCCTCCATCACATCTTCCATAGTAATGATGCCGATCACTTCCCCCTCTTTCACATCATCTTCCTTGCCAGTGCTTCCTTGCTGTGGTTCACTAAAGCGGACACGTCGAGTCTCCCTTTTCCCATTCTCTTCCAAATTCCTACTAATGATCTCTGGACCATTCTTGTCACTCCTTTTATCACCAGTTGCCACAATTTGGATGCCTTTTTCAAGGTCTGCTTCTCCAGTTTCCTGTTTGCAATCATCTAATCCATCCTTGGCACTTTCTTCATGAGATGGGCCATCATCCTTCCTCTTTGATTTTGCTTTTACAACTGCAGCCAGATGACTGCTACCTTTTTGGAACTCATTCAATATATCATAGAGGGGCATGTCACTTCCAACTCTGCCACGCACAATAGGCCAATCTTCATAACTAAAGTTTTCATCCAGACAAGATTGACATCTTCACAAAAATGCACCAAGTTTGAAAGGACAGACCATGAACAAACAGATAAATTATTCCAAGAGATGTTCATCACCAATTCCATTATAGGTCCAAGTTCAATTGTGTCAAGTAACTGCCTGCAAAGTTTTCAAATTAGAAGCAAATGTACAAATTTCGACATATTTCCAGTTTTTTGACTGGAAAAAGGCGTTTATGGAACAGATATTCTTCTCACCTGGGCATTCTTCTTATGGAGACAGCACTCACAGGAGTCTCATCCTCTGCACGAATAGCAAGAAGACTCTTCACCTGCAGGCACATAGAACTTGATGAGAACAATCTGTACATAAAAAAGATGACAATACTACCACCTTGTATAGATTCCAAGAAGAGCAAGCACATGTACAACATACCTATGCAAGCCCAAAATAAGGAAAACTGACAAAGTATTATCCTACCATCAGAAGGTTTGAAAAGGAATTGCAAAAATGAATCTCAATACTACCATGCAGTTGCAAATGATGCAGATCACAATTACAACCTCAATTACTTATGAAATGAGCTAGCTGAATGCCAGAGCTAAGATCCAGTACCAGTAGAAGTCCAATGATATTGCGAGGATTGCCATCATACACAGGAACACGGCTATGGCCTCGAGCCAATATTTTCCCCAGTGTCTCCCTGTAAAAGTTGAACAGCATGTGAGAAGGCATTAAGATGACTGAGAGAACCCTCTGGAACATGCAGTGCATGAATGCAAGGAAGATAGTACATCAAGAACTATCTCCCAAAAATATGCTCTATGTTTGATTGCAATATTGTTTAGGTTGAGGTTGGAGTACAATCATGCAGTTACAAAATGCCTGATGAATATTGCACCCAAGAAACCTACAGAATGAGAAAAAATTTATCCTCCAGACAGCGTGCATACTAAAACAGGAGGACAAACAAAAGACCTTCATTGACAAACTCTCTGTACTGACATGTATCAACACACAGATTGAACACCAGCATTAAGTCTAGCAAGCACCCACCAATCTAGCTTGGAATTAATATCCAATGAAAATGTAGACTCAATCGGTGTCATAGAATCCAGCGCTGTCTGATACATTGCAAGAACAAAACCAACATGTCAAGCCTATCTGAGGGTGCAAATCTTCTGCCACAATCTTTTTGCATTTTGCTTCTCAATGTCCTTAATAGGCACCCAGACTTTTGAACTTCCAGAGTTCCTGCTCCAGCTGATAAATTACAAGCACAATGAATCCAGGTTTTATTATTTGGAACTTCCCCAAATTTCCACACTTCAGGATCCCCTACAATATGTGAAAAGCACAGCTTCATGCATTTCCAGGTTCACAAAAGTCCTAGGGCTTAGTAGCTACAACTAGAGGTTTGATGCACCAAAAAATTCTAGCTGCACAGTAACAACTTGGGCAATGTATGTATGTTGATCCAAATTGTGCCTTGCATACGTACGATAGGCTGGTTGCAAACCAGCATAGAATCTGTTTAGTCAAAGCATTTTGTACCCTCTCTCTAGTTCACTCCAATGAAGCATGACTTTGCTCCAGTGTCAGTATGAAAAAGGTGCAAAGCTGTTTGGACCAAAACAATGAGTCTAATCTTTGACCTAAAATCGTATAAACATAAGATGCATGTTGGAGCTCATGTGATTGAGTCTCTTCTCAAAGGAAGCAACAACTTGTCCCTTGGTACTGGCCATTATCATGTGTGGAACTTCAATAATCCTACTCAGTGAGGTCCAAACCTTTTCTGTCAGGTCCAAAGCCCCTTGGATGATGGTAGTCTCATCATGTGTAAGATCACCTCCTTTTCCAGCCTGATGTCACACAACCCAACACTTTTCACATTGTTGCCATCATGCCAGAGGTTTGGCAAACATAAGACCTGCAAATTTCTGACAACCAAAATTTGCATGCCACAGACATCCAGAGCATAACCTCCATCTTGCAAACTGTTTCAGTTTTCTTCATTGGGCTCACCTCCTTCCCATGGATTGAAACAAGTGCCTTAAGTTGTGCACGCCGAAACAATGCTGAGTCATTGTGACCAAGAAGATAATCCAGTATCTGCAACCAGATATGATACATTAAAATGCATCGGTGCCAGGTTTCCGATATTTTTCCATTGCAGTCAGGTACAAGGAAGTGGATGTCTACCTTTCCAACAGGGTAGGAGATTGGAAAGCACAGCACCATGAGGATTTTCACCAACCATACCAGATTTGCACCAACGGCCAAGCCATGACGAGAACAGACTGCTTGTGGGATCACCTGAGGAATACCATCAGAGTGAGAATAGATAAACTATTAGATTTTGACTAAACCCTAAACCATCATTCGTTGAGGTACCTATTGGGCCATTGTCATGCCATGCTCTTTATCATGTCAACACAAAAAACCAATGCAAATTCCCATACAATCAGGTGATGAAAATATATTCCACAACAAAAATTCATTGAATATTGAGGAGAATGTATGGGTCAGAGTTACAGATAAGGCTCAAATTTGGTTTTGTGGTTCATACAGTGCAAAGTCTTGGAGGGGCAGAATTACAATCTTTTCCTCTTACCTCCCCAAAAGCAAGTACAAATGTGACTGAAAGTATTACAGCCACCACCTCATTGAACATAGTATCCAAGAATATTGGTAGAGCCTGCATGAATCCACAGAATCTAAATTAGATGGTTCTGAACTATCCACAGAATGTTCTCTTCTGATTAAAAAGAAGAAGATGACACTGGATACACTCTCCTCTGCTGAGCAAATGCATGAACTGATCAAATGAAAAGGCCATAAATCTGCATAGCAGCTGTGGATGTTCACTTCTGCTAAAAAAAAGATGACACCACAAGAGACATACTCTTCAGCTGAGCAAATGCATGAACTGATCAAATGGAAAAGGCTTACCTCCATAGCAGCTGCATTACACAGAAGCAACGTGACAAGAAGTTGATGCTGCTCTTTCACCACAGGTAGAATGGTAGCTGGTCACAATTACATCACGATCAGGTGGCTGCAACCCTACTGGCATGAACTAAGGCGCAAAAAAATGTTTACATATCAAGCTCTGTAGTCAATAAAATGAGTGCAATCACATGATCTGGAGGTGGATCCAGCGAAGGACTAGAGAGAAGTGACTGCCAGGAGCGAAGAAGGAACATCTCAAGAACCACAATTATTCCACAGTTCCAAGGCAAAGAAAGCGCTTACCCGCCTGTTTCTTCTCCTCTTCGGTGCCACTCTGCTGTAGAACCTCAAGATCCATGAGCCCCAGCGACATCAAACCCAGCGTTAGACCGGACATGATACCAGCGAACAACACCAGGGCAGAAGATATCCCGGCATAGATCCACCACCAGGGAGTTCCAAAGTCAACGTCCTCATCAGACAACCGCCATGCAAGACTGGAGGATCCCAGCAAATTGAACAGCAGCAGTGGCGTCTTCATCGTCCCTTTTACAACTGACGACTTCTTCTTCTTCTTCCTCGGACTTTGAAGTCTATTCTTGCAGCACAGATTCCACAGAAAAGCTCCTTCTCCTCTCCTCCTTGTCTTTCAACAGCGTGCCAAGTCGACTATCGTTTCCTCATCATGCCCGAGACTCCTCTCTCTCTCTCTCTCTCTCTCTCCAAAACAAAGGCTCTGACAAGAAATCCAGAAACAAACAGTGCACTCACAATAACAACCAGGGTCTCAACCCTACACGAAATACGTTAGACAAAAGGAAGCTTGCCACCCCCCGCCTGGCTCCCGTGTCCAAACTCCATTTCGTCGTTTTCTCCAAATTCTCTCAAAAAGAATTCAAAAAAATTCATGATCACCACAAATTGCTCTCTTCCAACACCTCACCATCACGCGGAAAATTCACGCTGCTAATCCCGTGAAATCAAAACACCGCAGCCGAGCAACGACATCCTCTGGGCAAAAACCAAGTGAGCGAATGCGCAACAACAAACGCGACGAAGGGAGACACCGAGAGGGAGAGAATGATTTCGGACCAACGGTCCATGTTAAGGACTAAGAGATAGATGTTTCGGACTCACGGTCCGAGTTTGGGACTGAAATGAAAGAGAGGTTTTGGACTGACAGTTTGAGTTACGGACTAGGGGGGAGAGAGGGAGGTTTCGGACTAACGGTCCGAGCTACGGACTAAACGAGAGAGAGGTTTTGGACTAATGGTTCGAGTTACGGACTAGGAGAGGGATTGAGAGAGCGGTTTCGGACTAACGGTCCGAATTACGGACTAACGATCCAAGTTACGGACCTGGTTTTGGGTTGATGGCGAAGAAGACGAGTGCAGACCGATGGTCAGTAAGGTTATCTTGCGGTTTTAGTTGGAGTTGTAATAGGGAGCAGGGGGTAGGGGACCGGCAGATAACCAATCAATCTAATGGTAGGTTTCGTGAGTTTTATTGATCCTATTTTGTACTGGAATTGACTAATTCAAATTCTGGACAAATATGACGACAAAATTAATTAACTAATTTTTGGAATTTCTCAAAATTCTCAGTGGTTTCGTCTCCTGTCTCTGGGGGAGGAGTTTATTCTGTAGTAGTGGCACGTGGCGTAGCTACAACTGGGTAAAAGAATGCATGACACGTGTAGAATTTTCAATCCCGCCATGTCATTGTTTGTATGTTTTGACCACTCATATGATCCCAACTGTGTTGAAAGAAATTGGTGGTACATACCTCGTTGCAGTAGAGAGGATGGATGGGATTAAATGGATGAGATTGGAGAGATGGGTGGATGGATGGATGAATATCTCTGTGAGACTGCAGCATCAAAGATGCATCATACTCAGCTTTGCTAGCTACAATCCTCTTCAAAGTATTCCATGATAAAGAGGATCAGAACAAATTGCAGTTGGAATCTAATGGAAAGTTTTGAAAAAGAAGCACGATGACCCATCTATGCAAGATAGTCTCTTGTTAAGAATCACAGTCCTTGCTTTTAGAACATTCACATTAGACTTGTCTCCTGCAACTTGAGGTTTCAACAAGACTTTAGTTTGTAACAGTGGATGATGGGATAAGTTGAGGGTTCATTGGACTAGATGACTACAATTTACAGGAGTATTTTCAGTGTATATGTTGAAACTTGAGGTTTAGATTTGTTGCAATTGGTCTCCACACTACTTTCAGATGGATAATTCACACACAAAATAATTGTTAAGAGAAGCTTGCAAGGATTTGTATCCACATCACATATGAGGCCTGACATCCAAATTCACTGAGATCCCTCGTTAATGGCTCCCTTTGTTACTATCTTTCTAAATCTTTTCTCCTGGTTCATGAACCCATATATGGATTTCTACTTCTTCTCGTTAGCTTCCTTTGGGCATCTTGTTAACTGCCTGAATAGCATTCCTACCTGATTGATCTCATTCTACTCAATAGACATATGTCTCCCTCACGAGAAGTCGATAACAATGTTCAAACCTGGACAAAGCAACTTTAGCACCTGTGTGGAACAAGGAAAGAAGTAGTGTTGTGCAGTTCTCTAGTTTTTCTGAGAATCGCTGGGTCTGGGTATTAGAAAGTATTGAAAGACCTGCCCTGGCTCTTTTTAAAAAAGAATATTTTCATCTTTTCAAGACTTGGGGAGGGTTTCAAAACTTTGCAAAAGAAATTTCACCCGATTTCCAAAATGCCTGTTCTCACATATCTTATACCAGTTGGTTTTCAAAGGTGGTTTTCAAATAATGGATATTATAGATTTTATTATTTCAAATTCTAATTTTCAAAAATAAAAAATTGCACAAAAAAGAGTTAAATCTAGAAATTTCTTTTCAACATTTTATATCTCCAATATTTCATCTTGTTCAAATGAGCCTTCAAATTTTTTAAACTCCTTTTCAAAACCTAAATTTGTTTGAGTTAACTCCACTAAATTAAAAAGCTCAATATTTTACTTACCCAAGAGAAATTAAAAATAAGTGTGACTCTTTTGCCAAAATAAAAGATTTTGCTTATCTATTTGGAAATCAATCCAAACATTTACAAGCAATTGAAAGAATTTTTAAAAAAAATGCAATATGTAAAATTAAATGTAAAATGTCCAAATAATTCTTGCACACAACAAACAAACACATTGTTAATCAAAATTTCCCAAAAACATGGATAATAAAAAATTCATCAATAAACAAAGATTGAAAAAAAAAACCTCACCTTCCAAGTTTGGCCTAAAGAAGTTGAATTTGGACAACTCCTCCCACACCTGCAAAAACACTAAGGGAAAGTACCAAATTGAAACAAGAAAAGCAGGAACAACAACATTGAGCAAGGAGTAGAGGAACATCAACATTGAACAAGGAAAAAGGAACAAAAGGGTAGCAACATCATGGTGTAATAGAGAGGTATTTGAGTGGGAGCAAGCTATGTTGAAGACAAACAAAGAACAAGCTATGTTGAAGACAAACAAGGAACGTAAGAACCATAGCATCGAACAAGGAGCACATGAACTACAATGTCAAGCAAGGAGTGAGGAGCAGTAGTGTTGAGCAAGGACAGAGGAATAATAAAGTCCAACAAAGAGTACAAAAGCAACGATGTCAAGCAAGGAGAAACGAGAACCAAGGAACAATAGTGTCGAGCAAGGAGCAGAGGAGTAGTGTCAAGCAAGGAGAAACGAGGAACAAGGAACAATAGTGTCGAGCAAGGAGCAGAGGAGTAGTGTCAAGCAAGGAGAAAGGAGGACCAACATTGAATAACCATACCACAACAATAGCGTCGAGCAAAGAGTGGAGCAACAACAATGTTGAGTAAGGACGAGAAGAGTAGCAACATCAAGAAAGGAGCGAAGGATAGTAGCATCGAGCAAGCATAGGAGGAGCAAAAATGTCGAGCAAGGACGAGAGGAACAACATCGTTGAACAAGGATAGGGTGAACAATAATGTACAACAAAGAACATTGAACAAGGATAGAAGGACAATAGTGTCGAACAAAGAGTAGGAACATCACGCAAAGAGTAGAGGAATAACAACGTTGAGCTAATGCTGAGCACGGAGCATCATGCATCAACAACAATAACTAATCGAATCAATTAATCTAAGCAACTAACAAAGAAGAGAACAAATAACACAAAACACACAATGAAAGAAAATAATTGAAACACTTGTTTTATATTATCTTGCACATTAGTAACATTGTTTATTAGCTAAACCCTAAACCTAATTAAACCCTAAACTAACTACCGACTAAACACTAAACCCTGCTGACCCTTGAACCTTCAACTTAATTAATTCTAAACCTTGAAATTCGGACCTTGATATTTTTAATACCTTGTTAGGGTTTCAATAAAATATAAATATACATTTGATCCGGGTTTCAAATGCTCAATTCTCACTTTACATAAAACCCTGCAGCTGGGTTTCATAAAAGGTATCACTCAATGTGATACTCAGAGATATTCAAACTGAGAACCAGCTTGAAACCCTGTTTGGTTCCCACATTTTCTCTGATATGTGCCCAATACTGGAAAGAACCCTCTCTCTTTGACCATGTGATGTACAACAGCCTAGGACAAAACATACCAATGAAGGAATGGCAAGAGAGTTACTAAAGGTCAACATTTGCCGTTTTAAATAGGCAATAGATCTTTTGCATGATCTCACATTTTTCTGTGATGCATGCCAAATCTAGAGGACATGTAGTCAGTAAATGGCATTGTTATCTGTTGCTTCCAGGACTGCTTTTAGCAGCTTTAGCACACCATTTGGGTTCTTCACGAATGCCATGCTGCAATAGAGCAAACAGACACCTTGTTTTGTCATCCAAATTATCTCAAAACAAACTGAACTTCTTTGGGCATTCTCCCTTTCTATTAACCCTAGAACTTTGAATTATATTTAATCTCCTATATTTTGTAAGCTCTTTAGGCGTTCTAGCAATTTTCAATGCTTATTTGCAATGTTGCAAAGTAAGTAATACTCCAGAGTTCAGTTTGAAATAATAGATGAAAACTATGGCAACAAACAGAGAGTTCATGTATGATGTCTAGAGGAGGGATCCTTGCAAAGGAATATTGACTAGTTGAAGAGCAATTTACTATCCATCCTAGAAAAAGTGAAATTTGATGTTCAAGACACACTAACCATTTCCAAAATGGAGCAGCCTTCAGATTAGAACTAGAAAACATACCTAACAACTGGACCACACTACCTTCTGATGCAGACAAGGAGTTGGAGCCAACCGTCAAACAGAATTGAGGCCCACAAATATGGGGGGTTGATACTATCCAGGTGTTGCTCTTGATCCCTCTCATGTCACAAAATTTGATAAAGCTTGATTGGAGGGACCAAAGGGTAGCCATATATTGTTAAAACCTCTAGCAATTTTCTTGTTGAGGCTTGAGTTCTCACTGAGGCCCTCTTGAGTATGTGTCATATCACTAGTTCCAGTCCATTGTGATTTGGCATATCCAAGCTGTTGATATACTGATCATGGGAAAGAAATGATCATGACTCAAATTCATGTAAGTTTGAAAATTGGCAAGAACCATTGGCTCACCTCCAACATATCCTGCACATACATGCTTGCAAACACAACACATCCATCTGTACCTCATGGCTCAACTTGGGGCAAAGTTTTGATTTGTATCTCTTCATTGCACAACAATGCATACAGACATCAATCAAATCTACAAAGCAAGGGCAAGTCTTGGCAAGTCCTTGTGACAGAATCAATGCAAGCTTGTAATTCCTAGCGAGAAATTAGAGGTTATATCATTGAGAGAAATGGCTCCATTTCATATCAATTCTAAACTTTGGCTCTTGATCACTTCTTAGATTCTCCTTGCAAAGAAGCCACACTACAAAAAGAATGTAAAACTCAGATAAAACGCAAGTTCATCAAGCAGAAAACTTCAAAGGTTTGAAATGAATTACAACATAATTATGTTGCATCCAGTGGAAGCAATGCTTAGAGGCATTAGTAAGGGAATCATTTCTGCGGCAGAAGTCACAGAATGGTTTTGAGGATTGTGAAAGGAGGAGGTTATGACAGGGTTTTGCAAACTTCTAACCTTTGCTAAGTGGTGCATTGGTGTCGAATTATTGTGAGAGCTGTGTTCTTTACTTGTGCAATTGCATCAATCATCTCAAATCCTACCTGAACCAACAACACACAAAAAGTGTTCCACAATTGATGAGAACTGCAATTCCTGCCTGTGAAGAGCTCACTGATTCAGGAATAAAATGAGAGCAAGAAGAACAATGGAATTGAAATGGTTTTTCAAGGATGTGTATTGTGATGAGTGCCTTAGTACTTGGAGCCAAGATTTCCCCAACCTACAAGCAACCAGGGAGAAGAAGGATGAGAAGAACGAGTTCAGCTTCTCATGACAAGAGTGGTGTAGCTGTGGCTATTGTGCAGAAGACTCCACTGCCATTGTTGCAGATTATTGTGAAAAGTTGTGAAAATAAACAGGCATTCCTGACAGCGAAGGTGTGCACATGTAACATCTTCCACTAATATGTGATGACCAAAGAGGAATCTGTCCTTTTCTGAAGGCAAGAAGACAGGAGAGAAAATGTAAACAAAATTGCCATGCAAGAAAGCTAGGACATATATTCACTGTATCCTTGTGCATATCAGCCTCTCACCCTACATGATTTCACTAACACAAACATCTTCCCATAGGCCCAAAAACATTTCCCCAACAATAGAACACACTGCTATTTACTCTGACAAACAGGAACAATAAAAACACACTGCAATGTACTCTGACAAATAAGAGCAACAGCAGGACAATTGCAAAAGCTTGCATACTAATTTTTCCTAGTTGAATTTTCTCTACTTGACAATTAAAGAATCCATACTACAAATTTTTGTGATTAAAAAAAAAAATCACCATATTTAGACAAAAAGTTCCATCAGATTGCCTGAGATGGCAGGATCCTTAAATTTTTCTACTGGACCTATAGCCAAATTTGGATAATTTCTCTAGTGGCTAATCACCATTGTGACTACATCACAAATTTTTTCAAAACCCTGCCAACAATATATCCCTTGTAGACCACAAAAGGCATTATATGCAGAGCAAGAAAATCCTCTAACACTGCCAAGAAGAAACTCAGCTGCTACTATTGTGCAACCTCTGCAAAACAGAGAAACAAACAAAACATACACATCATAGTTTGTCAAGATGACATGGATAAATACATAAAGACATACATACAATGATACATACATAAATATAAGAGTGTGTGACAGGTAACTCTCCATACACCAATCATCTGGCTCCTCAAGACCATGTATAAAAATATTATGATCATACATACTACAAATAGTGGCATAATGAAAACTTTGTGATCCAGTCTGTCCTGTTGTTGGGCAGGTGGACTTACAGTTTTCATATCAAAGGAGAAAAATGTCCCTCTCTCCCTTTTCCAAAGATAACGATGTCTTTCAGTGAATGTATGAACTGAATCAACCTCCATAATCCCTATTTGCAAAAGCCTCTTCTGAATAGTATACAGCCACAACTGCATTTCCTCCAAACTTCCGACCGTGAAGAGATGACTTGGCTTTTGCAGCACCAGCTGTGTCTGAGTACTCAACAAATACCTGCCATGCTCAAGCCAGCTGATTAAGTTACAATATTCCCATAAAGATGAAACACAAATTTACCCCTTGGTGATGTCATCTGGTCAGTGGGTGGACTGGACTCATGCACAGACTACACAATGGATTTGCTCTTTGTAGTATTCACAATCAGAAATGACAAATAGGGGGTGAAGACACAGGAGACATACCTTGCCTACACCTGGACCTTCTTCACCAGTGGGGCTTGGTCTCGGAATAACGAGTTCCACAAGATTACCTACACAGCACAATAATTTCTTCAGGACCTCAACCCTGCAATAGGGACATGTTCTAGACAAACAGACAACTCCAGGTCAGAACATCATCAGTTTGACAAATCTGTGGTTCATAAGCCAATTCTTGTCAGGAGTCCAATTTTATCCGTACAAATAAACTGCCTGGCTAAACTGCCACTGCCATCTTCTGGACAATGTATGCACTAGTGGCAGCAACATATACAGCATTTCCTTGAGTGCATCTGACCTGATCATCAATGGCGAAACTTCTGATGGCTAAATTTCTGCACCACTGATGACTGTTGTTCTTGTATGCAAGTATGAATGTTAGCCTGAAGGACGTACCATACTTGCCACACTCCTCCCTCATGTCTTCTAGAATCTCCTCATACTCTTCATCTTCCTTCAGCTCATCTGCTGATACAACCTATCAAATTACCCCACAAATATCAATTGAATTAGGTACTAACAACCATAGATTCAATTTGGAAAGCAGTTCAGGCCTATGCTCCATGAAAGAAACACTATGCAGTACTGCATACTTACCTGAGTTAAGGCAACAACTTTTGTAATTGTCTCAAGAGGATTGGAGAGACCATTGCCCATGCCAGGTAGCATGCTGGCCATCAACCCTGGTGGAATCCCAGACATCATACCCAAGCCACCAAGAGCCACTGCATTGGCCCCACTGGCTTGCAACGCCAGCTTCTGCATTCCACAATCATTTCTGCTAACTCAAACCATCTTTCACAGAGTGGGATTGTCTCAAAAACAAAGCATATCCAGCTGAAGTCTCATGAATTAAGTTGCTTTCAAGAAGTACAGACATACAGGAGAGAATATCCATTTCCAACATTGAGAATGGTTTGAAAGAGAAGAGATGTACCTGGATTGCTATATGATGCTGAGCCTGTGCCAACACATTTGCTTGATCTGGCTTTGGCTGTCCGCTGCTATCCAAGACAACCAACAAAGATCAATCATTGGTTCTAACTGGTAGAATGTTTGGATGATTGTGCTTTCAGAATCTCTACATGAATGTCCAATCCTGAGGACTACGTAATCTCACTTGTAATATGCAAAGAGTAAAAATCAAGCTTCCTGGTATTCAGTTACAACATTTCATCTTAACTATACACATGCATGTGCATGTGTGTATAACAGAGATCATGTTCGCCAAACACATTTCAGTTTCTGGTTACTTAACCCATCTCATGCAACAGTCACTTGAGAATCTGCTGATCATGAATCGAACTGATAACCATCCACATCATCTTTGTGACATTTCAGAACTGGGAAAATGCTGCACTGGTTACAAAAGCGTATATAGGTGCTGCACAGTTATCCATCTCTTCAAATTTGAAGAGAATGGTAACAAAAGCAATGGAGACAAGAGATACAAAGAGCCAACATCAAAATACAAACCTGGCCGATGCTCGACGAACACTTAGGGTCTTATCGCCCATCTTCAAACCATTAAGTGCAGCAATAGCAACATCTGTAACTGCTGGGTCCTGCAAGGAAAATAACATGACTAATCTGAAGCAGGAACACAAAGACTGCACATGTGATAGACATTCCCAAGAATGAATTTCGTCAAGAGATGTGGCCTTGTAGTGTTACCTGGTACACACAGAAACCATACCCTTTGGAATTTCCAGTATCACGGTCTTTGACAAGATCAAAACCACGCAATGGCCTGAACCAAGTAAACAAAAAACATTTGAATTAACAATGCACCCAGCCAAGGCAGCATCCAAACAAATCCAATATAAGGAAGAAAGTGACCATGTGTAGAAGGAACTGAATTTGAACAAGCAGGAATTACCCAAATGATTCCAGCAACTCTTTAATTTGAACCTCTGTCAGATAATACGGCAACCCTCCAACAAAGACACGATCAGGTCCATCAGCACCCCCAGCTGCACTCCTGTCAAGCCAATGAAATGCAAAGAGAACATGTTGCCATTAAGATCATTTATATCTGCAGGAGAACCACAGAGATAGCGCAATCACCTTCCTGTTTTAGCTCCAGGCACTGTAGAATAGACAGCTACTATGATCCAAGCATGGGTAGCTTTCCCTCACAAAAAAGATACATGCCTCCTGTTATTGTAGAACCTCTGACTTCAATATGAAGCAATATGAATGTGAAAAAGACTATGAAACTGGGAGCATACCCAGGAGTTAACCCAACAGCTGCAAGATTGAGATGGGGGCTGGGTTGGCTTGGACCAAGTGTGGCAGCCATGGATGGATTGTAATCACTTGGTCTCCTCACCCTTACAGAGACACCCTGGAGAAAACTCACGAAACAATCAAATCTCAAATTCAATAAATTGCAAAGAAATGGTCAAACAAAAGCAGTTGTTCAAGAGAAGCCACATAGGAGAAAATAATGCCACCTGAATTCAGCACTCTAGTACAATGAAGGGGATCACTGTCTCTTATGTTTTTAGCTCTTCTTCCAAAGGAGACTCATGCAGTGCACTCACGTGAGGAATCAAGGAAGTTCAACACACCAGTCTGTTCTCATCTGTTCTGTGGATTACCTCAAAGATAATACCATCAAGAGCCATGGCATTGCTGGCTTCTTCAACAGTCCTCATCTCAACAAAAGCAAACTTCTTTTCTTGATTGATGTAAACATTCACAACAGCATCACCTGTACTACCAAGCAAGTGGTTTAAATCTCACCCCAAGACAAAAATACATCTATAATTGCAGAGAAATCTCTACAACAACAGTTCAACAGTAAAGTAACAATGATGTGTGCAGTCATAACCTTGTGAGGGTCAGTCACAAAGTGTCAGACCATCACCTTAAGAACAAAATGTACACAAATGTGAACAAGCCCAATGTAAAACCCCAAAGTGCATACAAAACAATAGACTCCATCATAATTCCACAAATCAATTTCATCCTCTCCACAACACTGACACAAGTACATCATCACACACTACCTCCCAATGACAAAGTCCTCAAATTAGAGATAAGCTGACTGCCATTTCTACAAAAAACAGTGCAAAGATCAATCAGAAAGAACTATACCTGGCCCAGCAGTATTTGCTCCAGCAGCAGCCATCACCTGACTGAAATATGTGGCAATCGTCTGAGAAGAGAAACACATGGGCAAACATGTTCAGCAGGCCTGATATGAATCAGAAAATATGCAAATAGCTAACATACGTACTCTCCCACTGCAATTGTATAAGCTAAGGATATACTGAACCACACTTGCTTTAGTCAATAAGTTTTGGCTGTTTGGAACATGATAATTATATATTTCTCATAAGAATCAAGAAATCTCCATCCTCACTATTAAGAGAAGGCAAAGTGAGGTCAACACTTCTTCAACCGGCAACAGAGAATTCCAAAGAAGGAAGACAAAAGAGATAACAGAAGACCAAGAAACAAAAAACAGATAATCTAGCAAGAAATCCACTCAAGAGATCAACTCTGAAGCCTCCACAACTTTAAAGCTTTGAGGATATTCAAACAAATTTATCTCTTTACTTTTCAGCCACAAAAACCTGAAGTTCAAAACAGATCTTTGAACCAACGAAAACTTAAACCAATAAAGCTTCAATATCTGATGAAACACTTTATTGATCAGAACTTCTATATGAGCTTTTAGATCCATTAGGTCAATTTTAGTGTGTAGAGATCAAAAGACTGCAACATGAGTGGAGAAGTTTTATCAACTTCTGATCTTGAAAGACTAAGTTGATTTATTACATCCACTACTCCTGTAGAGTCATTAAGAATCCAACCATGAACACAAGGAACATCTGCCTTTCTGAGTTTTGACACCCAAAGGTCATTGACCATAGGAAAAATAGCTTTGTAGAAAGAACTCAGCCACTTAGGGAAAGAACCTAGTCAACTCCATAATATCCAGAGCTTTTGCATGGAGCACATGTGCATTGAGATTCTTGTGGAAAGACATTTCATTTCATCAAGACTCTGTTAGACTTTGTTAATTAGTGAAAAGGAAAATTCCAATGCCAAAGAAACAATATAAATTCTCATGAGACCCTAAACTCACAACTAAGAAAGCCAGAAGGAGGTTAAAAGCTTTTCCTTGAAGTCAAAAAAAAACTTGGAGATAAGGACTTACAGAACCAGGAAGAAGGAACAGCAATGAACTAGAACAAAAAGTACAGAAACAAGCAGTATGAACCAAAGCAACAGGCTCTCACTTGTTCAGGACCAGCAACAGTAACATGTATGATGCCAAAGATACACCTCATAATCACATACGAGCCAACATCTCACCCAGCAACTCACAATGTCTAATCCAAGCTCCATCTATAAAATGGCCACTCTAACAGTTTTCAACATGAAGATACTTTTGGTGCACCCACAGATAGTGCAGCTGCAAATGTGGTTCATATAACAGAAAAAATTACCCATAACACACAATCCAGCTCTCTGACACCTTGCTTGTAGTAATAGGGGTACTCACTCAACAAGCAGATTTCCTACTCTCCTGACTGCCAAAGAGTTGATAGGAAGATGACCCACTTGCTCATTTGCCACTGGAGGCAAGCCTCCAACATACACTCTCCGAGCATGCCTAGTAGCCTGCATGGTTCCACACCAGCATGTTAGCTCTTCCATATTTCCCACAACATAGAGGAACTCCACTCAGATGAAGCAACACAATGGCCCAAAATGAAAAATCCTAGAAAGTAAGGATAGTGAGTGAGGAAATTGGTTTGAAATGGGTACTTTGCAGTTCCCTAGCATGCTGACAGTCATCCTTGACAATTTACTACTCATAGCTGACCACTGCTAGAAAGTCCTATGCATTACTTCAAGTAAACCATTTGAGATCTGCGACAGCAGGAAAAGACAAACTGCACCTGTTGAGTCATTGCTTGTGCTGGCATGTTGGCAAGGCCACCAAACTGTACAGTTATACCCACTCTCAGAAAACAGGTCCAATGCCATTTAAGTCCTAACCAGAGAACTTTTTTGAGATCTTTTCCACTAACAACATAGCCCAACCAACCCCGAATACATTAAGAAGCAAGAATGTACCTGTGCACCACCAAAGGGGAACATCCCTGGAAAGACCCCTGGCATGGGTTGAGGCATCCCAGGAATTTGGCCTGCAGTGACAGCAATACAAAGTTGTCTCCAACTACATTAGTTTAGGAGCAAACATACATCTATTGGTGCTCAGTTTTCATTGTTCCCCACCTCAAGGAGCATCTCACTAAGCAATCATAGCTTTTATAAGGGAGCTAACATCTAATAGGAATCTACTTGGTGACCAATGTAGCAAAGTAATCATCTCCTTAGTGTGCACACAATTTGTCTGTTGTGTCATCAAGGAAGCTAGACATTAAAATCAGAAGAGTTTCCTATGATGGCTTGTCGGGGACGTGTTAATCTCTTGCCCATGCACAGCTGCAAGTTCATTCCAGCTCCTACTAGCAGCGATCATTAACAAAAGCTAGGTACCACTTGGAGCCCTAATCATGTGAGTTCTAAGCTAAAGCTCACCAATGCATCATGAGGGTTGGTATGAAGGGCATGATGCTAGATCAATAGTAAGCCCATGACTCTACACTTGCAATCTTGATTCTGCTGAATTGAAGATGAACATTACTACCAAGTACACACAGAGTTAGTGAAGAATGGATGAAGATGGGCAAGGATCCACCAACTCCATGGTTATCCATCACTTCCTTGTCCACCCATCAGTCCCTTGAAGGTACCCTGCGCGCATTGTGGAGTGAGAGCATAGGGCTCAAATGATGCCTTTTCGCACCCACCAAGCACAAAGAAACAACCACAAGCAACAAACAACAAGAAACCAACACGCAACACCAGCAAACAGACTTCCTCAGTCCCAGTCCAAAGTAGACATATCAACCCTAGCCATATCATTGCACAATTGAAGGATATTCAGAAGAAATATAAGATGTGCAGGCTGTGGAGGGATGCAGAAGCCTATGCATGGATATCCAAAATGAGCACATTGAACTAGAATTTTCACTTTGCAATTCAGACTTCAAGAGAGAATTGTAAGACTGGAAAACATCAGATACTACTGTTGGAATCAAAATAATGGAATCTAAAATACAATTGTTCTTCAGTTGAAGTTTCAAATACAGTGGTAATCATCTGCAGCAAAATTATGTTTGTGTCAGTTGGCAGGGAGCTGCCTCAGTTAAGTTTTACATGCTTGTGATGCAGACTATGTTAGCATAGTATACCACCAACATACGACTACCATTTCCTCTGATTGCAGCCAGTGCTTCATCAACTCAAGATATCTCAGTCATTAAAAATGCAGGCCAGGTATCTTGGTTACACAAAGTTTGTAATGAAGATGGCATATTCCATCAGAATCTTGTTTGAGGAAAATTAAGGTGGTCAGAGTAAGTACACACCAGGCATTGCACCTGGAACAACTGTTGCACCTGGGGGTGCCATATCAAACCCACTTGCCCGCTTGCTGCATGGTATAGAGATAGATGTTAGTGTTCATAGTTGAGGATAGAATCTTGAGAAATAACTTGCTGGCACCCATATGGTGTAGATCATGTAACTAATGGCATAGAAAATAGATCATTTCACCACACTACAAGTGCGCAATTGTCCAAAACACACAGAAACACAGGATCTTCTGCAAAATAGGAACTTTAATGTTTTTTATTGGACTACTAACAGACCAAGGAATAACTAATTAGACTGTGAAAGCAGCACACCTTCTCCGGTCACGTGATTGTGATCGTGATGGTGACTGGGATCGAGAGTGATCACGAGACCTTCCAACAGAGTTTGAACGAGATCGGTGTCGGTGCCTCCTGTCTCGATCACGATCATACTCCCGGCTCCGCCTGTCACCAAATGAAGAAACACTTTCCATGAGCAACTGGAAACCCTTTTTGTTCCAAAACAAAGGATAATCCACTAAAGACCAGTCCAATCCAAATAGGCGAGGCTTTTTTTCATACCATTTCAGATAACAAACAACACATTGCCAATCATATTCAAGAAAGGTTTGGAGTCTGACTGTGAGCAAACTCTCATCATGATGAAGCAGCATGTGAAGCAAAGAAAGTCAGGTGGAAGTAGTCATCACCTCTCACGATCATGGCCTCGATGGTCCTCACGGTCTCTATCACCTCTGTCTCTATCTCGCTCTCGACCATCCCTTGAGCGTCGATCTCTGTCCCTGTCACCTCTGTCTTTATCTCGACTCTTTTCCTGCTCTCTCTCTGGTTCATGAGAGGAATGCTACACAGGTAACCCCACCAAATCCAAAATGAACAAACAGAAGAGTGTCCACCAAAATCTCCTACTTCCTAACTCTACCTTGAAGATGCTATTGAGGTTATGCCTTCATTGACTGGCATCAGCAGATTTCTCTGCTTTTCCCTGACTTTGCTTAGTCTAAAGGAGGTGGAAGAGAGAGCACTGCGCTTACAACTAGCTCTGTATCTTAGAAAAGCTATGTAATATGATCAGGGGGTGTGTAATTTGCACTGACACACAATCTCAAAATAAAGAAGACTAGAGATTAAAGTTCCAGAGAGACATAACTAACTTGCCTGAGAGGTGACCCAAGAGAGATGTTTAAGCTCACTATACTAAAGCACCAGACTTGGAGCATGACGAGGTGATGGACAAATCTACACACACATCATTGTAAAAGTCGTTGATGTGGAGGACAAGGCATCTCTGCTTCAACCTTTTCTCAACATCAGTGCTCTTTAACCGGTGTTCTTCCCAACTACGCACATGAAGGAACAACAACCGCAACAAGTAAAAACATTAAATTTTTCGATTGCACAATTGTACCTGAAGAGAAAACCTACACAACAGCACACAAGACTGCCAACAGCACATTCAATGCAACTTTGTGATGACCTATGCAAGAATGTATACTACTGCACATTAACCTTCCAAAGACCCAAACTCTGTACCCCCTTCATAGAGAGCTGGACCAGAATTACCATCTGACTAAAACCCACATTTTGCAATTCAATAATCTCAATTGTCCAGTCTACTCAGGGTGCAGAGTGTGGAGCAATGGAAGAAGTAAGACCTGCCAAAAGCTTAATAAAGCTGTGAGTTCATGGTGCCTGATCAAATAAAACTGTTGAGAGACTGGACAAAAACTTAGTGTGAACAAGAGCACATTAAAAAAATTCAGTAAAAGACTTCCCAGACATGTCTATGAAATTAAAGAAGAACCCAGTAAGATCTCTGAGAGTTTGAAAACAAAATTGTCTCCAATGAAATACTGGTGATATATGTCCAAGCCACAGACACAAGTGCATTTTGAAGCAGAATGCTTGCATGAACATCCACAGGCCACCAGGTAGGGATCCGAAAAGCAAGGACGAGATGGGACTGTCTTTAACTTATGAGTGGCTTTCCATGTACATGATGAGTTAAACTGGAGCTGCTATACATAAAAGCTGAAATTATAACTTACAACAACTAGATGCACCAGAGAAAAAAGAAAGGCCTGTGCACACATGGTGATGGCGAGAGCAAGAAAGAGAAACCTTGATTGGCTTCTAAACTTCAATGGCAGTACTGTTAAAGGTTAAACCAGACCAGGCTTTGTTTGCAATAAAGAGATACAGAAAGACCTATGAGACAGGGATAACTTAAAACCACGTGAGCACAATTGGAGTTCAAAGGGACCGAAAACAAAATATCCAAAGAGCATTCTTTGTGTCAGTAACATCACAACAAAAATGAGGACGACAAAAATGAGTGCGGACATAGCATTGTGCATGTCACTCACCAACCAGTATTAGACACATCACAACCCTCATCATCATCATGAATGGCAGAGACTGGCAAGGCAATACTTCCCACTGACCAAAACAGCCGGCAGAAACCAAACCAGCAAAAGCATCGGACTGCTAAGGAAGGGAGGGACGACGATTCAACAAAGACAGACCAGGGACATCTCCAAGGGAAAAAAACAAAGCGTGTCGATTCCACTCATAGACTCCAGAACTCACTAACAAAAACACTCGAGTGCACACATCGCACAACAAAACAACAAATCACAACCAAAAAAAAAGAACAAACAAACAAGCAAACAGCAGAAAAGAACACTGTATTTATTAGGTACCTCCCGTTTCCTGTCTCCATTCTCGCGATCTGCGTAGCCATCGAAGCCAGACTGCACACCATAATAGTCTCCTCGATATCGAGAAGGAGGTGAGTCTCCATCCTCGTACGGTCCGCCCTCGTCCGCCATTTCCACAAGTAATAATAATACTACGGCTCAGAGAGGGGGAAAAAAAAAACAAAAAAATCGAAGAGTGGAAGGTTGCAAAAAAGCACAATTTTCTCGACCTGCCTTTCACCTTCGTCACGCAAAATTCTCGTGCAGCCGGCGCAGCGAAAACAACGACGACGAACACAACAACGCAAAACACTCTGCAATCACTGAGCACAAGAAAAGGGACAAGGCGTTTTCTCCACAGCAAACCCTGGCATTAACCCTATTTTCTAACTCTAGCAGCGTATTGCAACCTCACCGTGGTTCCATTCCCCAACGCACTACGGTAACAAAAACACAGTTATGCTGCCTATATGCCAGTTCGTATATATGTAAGTATAATTACATATATACGTTATAGATACAAATACGTATTCATACACATATTGTACTTACAATGTAATACATATGTAGTTTTATTCTTGCCAAGGTTTCTTTTCAATTGTTTTGTGTAAGATTGATTCATCTCTCCAACAAAATAGGTAGATTAGTCAAATTTACACTACAAACTAGTTTTTCCCCATTTTTTTCAATTTTTTTGTCAAAGAAAAAAAACACTGGTTCTTGCCTTTTTAGCAAGACCATAATTTGGATGAAAAAGACTTGTGGAAGCAATTGGATGCCTAAGTCATTTTCTTGTTGTTTCTTGTGGTTTTGGTGTGTTCATGTATTATTGTGCGAAAGTAATCAAAGAAATTTCATAGTGTATTCAAAAAGCACCTTATGTTCATGATTATCCCTCACACTCACTTTGATGATTTCTTATTATATTTCAAGACCTATATATTCATGATTATTCTTTCCTTAACAAGAGGAAGGATCTTATGCTTACTTAACCTTTGTTAAGGCAGGTTTGTTAACATAAGTTGTCATTACAATATACATTAAGATTTTGATAATAATACATATTTTAATTTACCTTCGACAACATACATCACATATTCACACTCAAACACATTGTTACATGGTGACACGTATAACATGTATCATTATCTTATCATTCTTGCACATTCACACCAACAAGGCATCCTTACCACTTTCAATCTAGATTCATGCCATTGTCTACAATACATTCATCATCATTTGAATGTTTTTAATGTGTCCATTATCATTTCTAGTTTTCTCGATCAAGCTCTTTGATAGTGGTGCAAACTCGCATTGTTGTTTCTTGTGTGTTCTTTATGTTGTCATTGCATGTCTATTATAAGCTATTGATAACATCAATTCTTGCTATTCTTTGATATATTGAATGTCAATAAAGATTCAAAAATAGTTTGAAAAACTAATTACTAACTATTTTGGCTTTTAACATAATTGTAGATCAAGTAAACCTTAAATTGTTTATGTTCATTTGAATTCATAATATAATCCAAATCTACTAATCCATAATGGCAAACTATGACAACAAGTGAAGTATAATGTTTTGTAGTTTTCATTTTTATTAATCTTTGAATGCCATTGTTTGCATTGTCTTTTGCTATTATGTTGTTTCTTTTTGTTACAAGTGCAAGTGTAGTAGAATGCATATGTTCATGTGCTTGAGGGTTGTTGATAGTGGCGGTATTGTTTCTAGCTTGTAAATGCCAAACCCAAGACAATGATCAAACCAACACTTGTTGGTTTGTTGCATTCACCATATTGGTTTGTGCATCATTGATGACCTTGTTTCTTATTTTGAAATAACTAAGTTGTTTTTATCATTAGTTCTTGTAATCTTAATATTTTATTTTCTATTTTCAAACTATTGACATGTATTTGATTCATCAACCATGCTAACATTTGAGTGCATTCATAGTCTAAAGAACCACATAAGGGGTGGATATTATTTATCATTTTTTGGACACAACTCAAGAAATTTGTTTTTGCTATTTTTAATATATAAAATTTACATGGAATAAATTTAAGTGTAAAATATTGGATAATTCAACTTATGCTAATTTTCATGGTGGTGGTGATTTTTCACACGCATATGTAATTATGCATCAATATTTTGATGAAATATTAAAAATATTAAAAATGAATACATAAACTTTTATAAACAACTTAACATGTTTTCTTGCATAATTATTTCTTACACATGTTGTTGACATTTGGGACCATAGATTTTAAGCTTAATGAATACAAATAATCAACCAAATGACAAAAATTTAATAAAATTTTTTATAACCTTTTTGGAATGAATTGTATAGCTTTCAATTCTTGTATCATATGTTATCTAATCAAATGTATTATACGAACATTGCCAAATATAGATGTATGAATTAGTTATCCATAAAAGAAAGTTGAAATCAATTGCACTATTTAATGCATTCCTTTTGATTCCTTTGAAATGAAAATTGCAATTAAAACAAAACTCAAATTATAGAAAAGGCTAAAAAACACATTTATATTGTATTTAATCTATTCCTAGATTGTTTGATTAAATTAACATGAAATCATTTTAATAATAGGCATACACCAATCCATTATAGTCATGGAATAATAAATATAATAAAAGTTTAAACTAACTCTTTGTAGTCCTTTCTTTGTTAGATCGTTTTTTTTAATACGCCAATCATGAATATGCGGATTATGAATATACATTGAAAATAAAGGACCCATAATAGGTTGTGTAAACATGTAAATCAATATTGGGAATGTATTAGATTTGATATGCATGTTGTGTCCATTGAATATAAATGTGGAAACTTTACATTCAAAGTCCATGTAAGTGTAAAATGTTCAATTCAATTTTGTGTAAATGTATAATTGTGAAGGGCCATATTGTTTATGCTAATGTTGGTCAATTTTTGAATCTTGACTCAGTTTTCAACCCAATTTTTAGACTAGTTCTCTTAATGAAAATTGGTTGACATGATTGATTGTGGGAATTGGATGGAAAATTGACCTCTAATTTTCACACAAACGAAAACTAGTTGTGAGATCTAATTTTCATTATTTTTTGTTTTTTATTTTGGAGAATCGGATAGGTTCTTTTAAAGAGCTTACATATAGTTTTCGGTAGTTTAGGTTTTAAGATTCCTAAACAATTGCTGGGGGAGGCAGAGGCATTGTTTAGGGTTAGGGATTAAAAACGTGTATAAAATGAAGCTCCTGTTTCATTTTTTGGTCACAATTTATTTTTTGTCTTCTAGTGTTGTAGTGATGTGCATTTTTGTTTATTTGCTTGGCATTATTTTTGCTTTGTGTTGCATTTGCTGAATATTAGTTTTTAAAATTAGTTTTTCTGCCATGTTCCTCTTGTGCTATTCTTCTAGTGTTGCTCCTTTTCTCACACTCCTATTTTATGTGTTGTCATTTTTTTTGTGTTATCACTTTTCGTGTTGTCATTTTTCTTGCACTACCATTTTTCTTATGTCATTGCTCCTTCATTGCCCCTTTTGCAATACACCTTTCACATTTCATCTGTTACGTAATTCTTGTTGTGTTGTAGCTTTTACATTGTTCTTGTTGCATTGTAATTGTTGCGTTGTTTTTCGCACATTGCTCTTCCCGCATTGCAACTATGCGTTGTTTTCCTTAATATGTTGCTCCTCTTACATTATTATTCCTCTTGCGCATTTTAGGTACATGTTAGCTTAGCCTCTATTGTTTTTCTCATGTTGCCATTGTTGTTCCTCTCACATTGTTGTTTTTCTTGCATTGCTACTTTGTTTTGTTTGGTTAGTATGGTACTTCCCCTACCCTTGCCATGTGTAGGTTGAAGCTCAGAACTTTGACGCTAATTTAAGCACCATAAATAAGTTCCAATGCATATTTTTCCATTTTTTGATTTTGTTGCATTTTCGTTTTTTGTTGTTTTTGATTTATTGTTTTCATTTTATTATTTTTATTGTTGTTGTTACTTTGTTTTTTTTCATTATGTAGCAATTTTTTAATTGATGTGATTTTCTTTTTTGCAGGATTTTTAAACATAAGTTATAATTTTTTTTCACCCAAAAACCCATACATTTTCCACCTTATAATCCTTAATCCCTAAACTTTTTCTGAGAAGTTTAAAAATATACATATTTTATTTTTCTAAAATCTTAGAAATAGATTACATTTTGTAATTGCTTGTAAATCTTAGTTTTTAATCTTTGATAAGATCATGAAATTGTTAAATTTGTTTTGCTATTCATCAAGGTAATAATTCTTAATCACAAAACAAATTAATTTTTAAATCACACATCTAAATAATAATGGAATAATCTTTTGAAAACAAAAATACATGTGATTTGTTTTTGAATGGAATAAGAATAAAAAATGAAATGTTGCTAGAACCTAAAGGAATGGGCAATTTTCAAACAGAAAGAACATAAATGAATGAAAATAATTTAAAAAAGTTGCATGCATAAAAAACATTTTCGAGAGGAAATAACAAAAATGCATTATGTTGGGCATTTTATTGTGTTAATGATAACAAAGAAGTGAATGTAACAATTCCTCAAACCATGCATTATATTTTTTGTCACAATAATCCAAAAATGCAAGCTAGGAAAGAATTAATCATATATAATACAACTAATGGCGTAATTGCATTGACGAAAGATGTCAATTCAGATCATCTTAATATTTTTTTAAAGTTTGAAAAAGAAATTAGTTATCCTTTGAGGGAAAATGAAAGACAACCTTCCAAAAAGAGACCAAATATTTCTTCTAATCCCATATCTAGTTTTTTTGTTACAAAAGAACCTTTTAAGAAAAATGATTTATAGCAAAAACAAAATTTGGAAGATTTGACTTTTTTAATTATCAAAAACCGTCTTCCTTTACAATTTGTAAAAAATGGTTAGTTAAAAAGATTTAGTATGCATTTGTGTGCCAATTTTTTTTTCTTTCTAGGGTGAATGCATAGCGGAATGACTCCAAAATGGTAGAAATTATAATCCTTAAGAATCCAAACAAGATTCTTTAAAATAATTCAAATGGACACAGTTGTTGTTTAAAAAAATGTTATTATTCTAATCTTCGAATAATACATGCTTAATCACCTACAAACCTTCTCAAATCTATGTGAAAATTTATATTTAATGTAAATGACGTTGTTTTTTTAAACTTGGAAGTCCTAAAAGGAAAACCCACAAAGTCCATATGAATAATGGCTCATCTAAAATGTTCCAAAACATATGCTTTGGGGACCCAAAAAAAAAAAAACAAAAAACAAAAAATGCAACTTGTATGGACTTATGAAAATATTGTCAAATTTGAACCATTCAAAATCATTAACTATTAAATGGTTAAGGTTTTCAAAGAAAAGATTCATCATACGAGTTTGTCATTTTGTATTTCATCATATATTGAATCTTAACAACAAATTAGGAATGTGAATTAATATATATATTTCATTTTGTGATGTTCAAATCAGATGACCAATCTTTATTTTTTGACTTCAAAAGTCCATAACTATTAGCAAATGAGTTTTCTACCAATAAATAATCACACAGTACTCTTCATGATGAAATTTTTAGTGTCGATTGAAGTCCCAATTAATAGATTAAAAGATATATTAATCATCATATGCATTTGAATGAAAGGTACTTAGGGAAAAAAAACTAAAATGTCACGAAAGTGAGCCACTGATTTATGCATATACCTTTTAGAAAATAAAATTTTAATGAATTATTGCCCTGATTAATGGAGAAAACCAAACAATTATATGTTTTACTAGCTATAAAAAAATGTCATTATGCAACTACAAGCTTTGATCTATGGATGTCAAAAGTTGGGCATGATATTTTTCCATTGGTGATATTTTTTTAGGAGATGATTGGTAGCCAAAGACCTTTGGTCTTTTTGAACCAATAAATACTATTGGACAAACTTTGGCCAAAAAGTTGACAGAATTGTTGGATAGTTATGCATTGAAAAGAAAAAATATTATTTATGTCAAGGATGAGGGATTTTATTTCAACATTATGACTATAGTTTTAAAATCAATTGTCAGTTGTGATATGTTGGGTTTAGAGGAAAGTTTTCATGGCACTTGTTGTGGACATGCATTTTCCAAGGTATTCTAATATGCTACAACATAGTAAAAAAATTACAAAGATTTACGATATGTGTTAATCAAATCTGGTAAAAAAGATTTGCAAAAATGCATAATTTGGTTTAAAAAATCTGGAAAGGGTGGGCAAGAATGGAAAATGGAATGTGTAAATTTAGGTCTTTCCCCTTGAAATTTAATACTTTAGTGAAGACAAGATAAATTTTAAGTTTTTAAAACTTTTTTATGTGCACATTTTTTTGTTAATTTTTACTTTGCATAACATTTTCTTCACTTTTTTCAATTACTATTGTGCATAGTCTAACATTTTCTTTTGCTATTGTAGATTTGCCAACAAAGTTATCCTTTTCTAGGAAGCTTTGTAGTTTAAAAAAACAATTATATTATGTTACAATAGGCAAAATTCTGTGAAAATGAGAATAAGAGTACCACCTCCTTTAACATGGCACATTTGTCATATCATTATTGATTCTCTTAGCCTTGTTATGTCTACTTATATATTGAATGAGTTTAGTGGTCATTGGTTGTTAAGTGATGCATTAAATTTTGCCATATCCATGAGTCTAAAATTTAGGGATGACATTGATTTTGCAACTTTTGACAACTTAATGGAAGAAGATGGAAATGTTGTTTCTAAGTTGTCATGTTTGGCCTCCAACATAAAAATCTAGATTCTTTTCTTTTCTTTTATGAGAACATGAAAGCCCATAATATGTTTTCTTTAATGTTAGACCCTAGATTTAAAACTCTTTGTTTTATATCTTCACTGATTGGTCATGAACAAGGTAAGGCAATTGTTGAAGAATATGACAACTAAAAAAAAATTCCTATGCTTTTAAAATGTTATTATCATTTACATCCATTGGTTAAATTTGAAAGGGGTGTTGTTGATCAAAATGTTGAAAAGGACATGAGTTTGGATATCTTTGAGATGACAACCAACACAATTGAACCAACAATCAAATTGGTCAATAGAGAGCTTTTGATTTTTAGGCATTATTAAGTGAATGTTAAAAACATCAAATGTTCATTACAGTGGTGGGAAAAACATGAAAGCATGTTTCCTATAGTTAGTTTTTGTGTTAGACAAATCTAAGGAATAGTTGGATCTTAAATAAAAATCGAAAGAATATTTTGATTAGTTTGAAGTCTTACTAGTTTTAGGAGATGCCATTTATAATCAAATTTTTTGGATAAATTGATTTTTGTGAGCAAAAATTGATCAATAATCATAAGATTGGTTGTAAATCCCCTTTTAATTTGGCAAATTTTATTGAGAGATCTTAATTTAGAAAAAAAGTTAGAAGAGTTTGAAGGAGCTTTTGAAAGGGATAAAGTTGTGGAGTTGTAAATTTTGAATTTTTTTTTTCCAAATCTTCATGTATTTTAAAGTAATTCTAAGTTTTAAAATAATTTAATTAATAAAGGAATTAAATAATTATCAAATTAAATATTAATCTCAAAAAAAGAAAATTGAGTTGTGAGAATCAGACAGAAGAACTGACTGTTATCATATATGCAAGAACCGACCTATTTGAGAACTGGGTGTATTTGGGAAAAATTAAAAACTTGAGAACCTGGTTGGTTCTCCTCAGCCCAAATATATATATATATTAGAGAATCGATCAGGTTCTCACAACATAATGTAAGAACCGGAATCAACCAGTTCTCACAAAAAAGTGAGAACTGCGCAACACTGCTTTGTACAACTTAGTCAATTTATGTGTGAGTTTAAATCCATTACACTCATAAGTTATGAAATAGCCATGTTTAAACTTTAAACCATGTAAAATTGCATTAGTGTATTATTGGGAAACACCATTTATGCAAAACATACATGCACCAAGTCTACAAAAGGTGACCTTCAAGACTTCCTATGTGATAAATGTGGTGACAACGTGGTAAGTAGTTTAAAGATTGCTTCAAATTACTTCATCCAAATTACTGGTGTTTCACATTATTTAAACCCCAAACTTCATCTGACTAACTTCAATTTTACACTATTTAAAGCCTGAATTTCATCCAAATTGCTGGGGTTTCACATTATTTAAACCCCAAACTTCATCTGACTAACTTGAATCTTACACTATTTAAAGCCTTAATTTCATCCAAATTACTGGAGTTTTACATTATTTAAACCCTGAACTTCATCCAACTTACTAGAGTTTCACACTAATTACATCCTGAATTTCATCCAAATTACTGGAGTTTCACACTATTTAAACCCTGAACTTCATCCAACTTAGTAGAGTTTCACACTATTTACAGCCTGAATTTCATCCAAATTGCTGGAGTTTCACATTATTTAAACCCCAACTTCATCTGACTAACTTGAATCTTATACTATTTAAAGCCTGAATTTCATCCAAATTACTGGAGTTTCACATTATTTAAACCCCGAACTTCATCCAACTTACTAGAGTTTCACACTATTTAAAGCCTGAATTTCATCCAAATTACTGGACTTTCATACTACGTAAACTCCAAATTTCATCCAAGTTACTGGGGTTTCACACTGTTTACAGGCTGAACTTATCCAACTTACTAGAGTTTTACACTATTTAAAGCCTGAATTTCATCCAAAGTATTGGGGTTTCACACTATTAAGAGCATGAACTTCATCCCAACTATTGTGGTTTCGCAATCTTTACAGCCTGAACTTCATCCAAATTTCTCTCTGTATAGGTCCTTATATGGTTTTGCTGGTGGAGATGCTCTCTTGGTGTTGATTTGTATGGACATCCACCGCCACCACCACCTGCACCAATGGAGAATTTGTTTGGTTGCAATCATCCGTGAGAGATTTGACTTGTTGTTCTGGTGAAGAACTTGTGATTTGTTTTGCAGGTGGCTTGAGATTCACGCTGGAATCGTCGAAAGATATAATATTGACTTCGTGTTGTTCTGCAGGTGTTGTGAAAATTTGTTTTGGTGGTTTTAGATTCAAGCTGGGATCATCTTCGATGCTGTGATCATCGACTCCGATGACTTTGCTGCCCAGAGCAGCTTCTTGTTGCTTCAACACTAAAGATAACGGTGTTGCATTTTTGTAGGTAGCATACAAAACTAGCTGTGCAATGCCTGACAATGCACCGTACCCGTTTGGCACCTGCAATTTTCCATCCACAAAATCCCCATTTTGCTTAAATTAAAATTTTACAACTTAATAATAAGAAATTGAGTACAAGATTATCACAAGATTAGCACAAGATTAGATATTATTAATTAGTGAGTAGAGAAGCAGCTCAGATATAAGAGAATGACAGCAATGAAATATTTTGTTTTCCCTTTGATTGTAAGCACAAATATGGAGGCTGGATTTTCTCAAGAGCAAGCTGCAAAGATAATATGTGGAGAGCGCTTTATTTTTATTTTTCTTGGGGTGATGTGTATTCGCGGCCTGATCAGGAATCAAAGTACGAGAGAACAATCTTGAGTCTAAGAGGATGGAAATATTGAAATATTTGATGAAGGTGTGCAGTGGAACACGCTTGTGGCTGGTGAAATTGATGGTAGATCTAGAGGTAACACTTACTGCAATGAAGATGTCCACTTTGCCAATAAGAGCATAGCCAAACCAAGCAGCACCGGTGAGGAAAGTGAACAAAGAGAGGAAGAATGGCATGAACTCCACACTTCTTGTTCGGATCACCATGCACTGCACAATAATGGTAGAATGGAAAACAAACACCATATTGCAAGAACTTCATCAATCTAACCTTGTTATTTAATCAAGATGCAAGTTTGCAAGCTTGTATTACTAGAGCTAAAAATAGAAGATTGCAGTTGAGAGAGGGAGATCAGAGCTCAATCTTGTAGAATCTTAAGAGCAAGGCTGCAAGCAAAGGTTCAAAACTAGAGTTTCACAGTTAATTTTGTGAGCTGATCAAGCCTTCTCCTTGTGGAAGGACTGTACAGATTCAAGGAGATTTCTGATAATGATTCTTCTGTGCAGGGGTTAAGGGAATTATTTATTAGTTACCATGACTGTTAGCGGAGAAGCGTACATCCCCACTGCGAGTACTACAGCACAGGTTCCTGTTATGATCTTGCGTTGGCTTTTGTCATGGACCAACTCTACCATAAGCAGCAGCAAAGATGTGAATACCAGCACCACTGCCAGCAACACCTTCAGCACCTTCATCTGCAAATATATATAATAAAAGACATGGATCAGGACAAAAATCCCGTATATATATATAATACATATATGAAAGAAATGTGATTTGCACGCCCAGTGTCTAAAATGGCAACTTCCATGTTTTTTTCTTCTCAGAATGTGACTAACTAAAAGGCATCTCAAAAAAGTTTCTTGAGACAGCCAAAAAAGAATGTGTGTCGTAGATGCGAAATTTCGCACAAAAAATATTTGCCCAGAGTGCCCAGTATCTAATTAGTTCATGCAAGTACCTGGAGCTTCTTTGGTGCAAAAGTGACATAGAGAAAGAGGTAAGAGAGCTCAAGGATGGCGCCAGCAGCATTGATGGTGACTACCAATAGTTGATATTCCACCAGAGGTGACCCATATATCACCCATAATGAGCAATTCAGCAGCGTGCACACATAGGGGATGCCAGAGAAATCCTGAACCGATTTCTTCTTCGTGATGTTCCACAAAGTGGGGCTGCAAATTAATAAAGATGATCAGCAGTGCACACACACTAGTAAATAAGTACGAATCATCGAAGTGCTAATAAATTGTCAAACTGCATGACGCAGATCACAATTAAGTGCCCAAATTCAGTAAGCAACTTGACAATCGGTCCAAAGCTGATCTTTCCATGAGCTTCTTAATTACATCATCTGCGATGTTCTTCCATCATACTGATCTGTGTAACTGTGATCATAGTAGCCTAGTGGAAAAAGACCCTTTAGAACTTAGTACAGATTCTTTGCTACCTCTATGTGCTCAGAGCAGTCACTCTATGTAATTGTGATTAAAGCATGATGGAACGAGACCCCTAGTGCCAATTCTCTGCTACATCTATGTGCTCCCGGTGCAATCATCATGGACATCATGATTACTTTGTAGATCAGGAAACTCACAGGGGGGAAGTAAACAAACAAATGGCCGTAATGTTCCCTGTCCATTATCATCACCAGCAAACACGAATCCGGCCACAATTAGAACTTTCCAGATCATGGGCACTCCAGCTTGCAGCCTGATTTTATGCAGCATCCCAAGAAGAGAGACACACAACAACAACAGAAGAAGGGGGGAAGTTGACAACAAACAAGATTACACTCAAAGCAATAAAGAGATTGACAAAGTGTGAAAGAAATGATTTTACCAAGAATACCAAAGACCACCTTGAGATGTCCCGTCATTGTGGGTTTGGTTTAGAGTATGTATGTACTATGTACCATGTACCACCCCACTCACTCTTGGTAATGAGTAATGAGCAACCTAAGTAGTATCCTTCATTTCTCAATGCTTTGCTCAATATACATGTAACAGTGGCTTGTTGAAAAGCAAACTGAGTTCACCTAGTGAGAGTTGAGGGAGTAAGCTTTCATTCCCTTCTACTTAAGTCCCCACTGACAAACCTCTCTCCTCCCCCCTTCCCCTCAAGATCTCAATTGAAGCTCCTTTCAAAATCCAAAGAGGACCAATTATGATTGATAAATCATGCCTTTGAGATGTTGCACAGAATTGGAGGGTCAACTTCTTGTTAAAAGGTGCCTGCATTAGATGATCAAGGATTTTTTAAATTTAAAAGTATTTTGAGTTTTCATTTTAGGATATCTATATAGAGATGTTGAATAATTATCGTTGAGTGCATTTTGTTAAAGGACGATTTGTGTCCAATGTACATAAAATTTAGCTTGGAGAATATTGGATTAACTTTTAAGATCTATTGACCAAATTGAACAACAATCATGCCTCTTGTCCATTGGGCATGGTTTAATGTGTAATTAAGATGTTGTCTTTTAATTTGCACATGTATATTGGCATGGACATCACCATTAAAACATTTTGGTGTTCATTTGTTTATGTTGTACAAACCTATTATTATTAGTTTTGGTTTAACAAATGCTGCTCATATCAAATTCAAACATTAATTCAAAGGTTCACGAAGGTTGTGTCATTATGTGCATTACATAGTTCACGAAGGTTGTCATTTAAGACAAACAAAGGATAGACCTAAAGTTTTACAACTAGAACTTGTAAAACTTTAGGTCTATCCTTTGTTTGTCTTAAATGAGTCATAAGATTCTCATGGCGTCAAAAAGATGCATGCTAGTACATACTTGCGCAACATTTCATGCAGAGAAACGACTGCAAGAGACGCAATCACAGCAGGAATCAAGGTTGCTTTTGGCATCTAAACAAAAGGAAATTGAAGGGGGAAAAAGGGCAAAGAATTAAATAAGTGTCAAAAGAAATGCAACACATAAAAAGCGCTGGTCATTGCCAATCAATTTTCTGATTTTGCAAGTGGTGAATTCTTAATTAAAAAAATTTCATATATTCTTTTTTGAATTATAAAAATTTGTCAAACAAGAATTTCACAATAGTGAAAATTTGGCACACAAAACAAACATAATCATTGGGAGCTAAAGATTGGGAGCTAAAGGTAATTTCTTACACAACTTCCAAAAACACTACGGAATCTATCAGAAGATGTTATATCTGTCAAAGAAAGTAAGTGCAGTCAGTACAAAAAGTAGTGCTGCAATTTTTTCCTCCAATCTGCCCTTTGCCCCCATTTGTTTTTGCCTTGTGATACCTAAACACATTTTGGGTCCATGTTATGCATGTTTTGAACATGTTATGGATATTAAAGGTATGTAACATATCGCTGGGCATGTTATGTGCACATAACACTTTGAAATAGTCATAACATGAAAAGTTATGAGTGCAAAATGTGCCTGGGTATCACTCAATTTCTTTTAGGAAATATGAATTGGGCAAAGGGCAGACTGAGGGAAAAAATGGCAGCAGCATTACTTGTGTGTATTGACTGATTTAACATTTTCCGAACCTAGATATCCCACCAGGTTTTCTACAAAGAAAAACAAAGGTACATATGTTGTTTTCATGGGCAACATTAATTCACTTCCATAAATAACAAGCCATGCATCATGTACGGGTTGTTCCCTTTTATGACAAGTTCAAACAAAATGATGAAAAGATGCAAGAACCTTCCAACCTGGTTGGGTGTATGAAAGACCTTCTTTCAGCATTTCCATTGTAAGGAAATGCTGGCCTGAAAGGGGCTCTATGGGTTCTATGCATCCACTTCTGGGCAACATCTTTTGATCATGGCTTTGCATCAATTTGGAAATTGGGAAATATACTAGATTATTATTTTTGATTTGAGAACTTCCTAATTCAAAAGGAGTTTAAATGCTAGTTTAATTTTTATCCATGTGTTTTCTCAAGCTTTGTGGGTAGTTGGGGTATAAGTAGGGTACCACCTTCAGAGTGATGCATTCCTGAAATAAGTGCCCACCCATATAGGGGACATATGGGGACGAGATTTCAAAATGCGGGAAAAAAAGAGTAACTGGGCTTCAACTGGGGCATGAAACTCAGGTTAGCAGCAAATTTGGTGCTAAACTGAGTTTGCCCCCCTCATTTCTTTTCCTGAACGCCTTCAACCAATCACTGCTGCTGCTATGTGTACTGTACCTATAAATGTTCACAAGTTCAGCTTTTTTTTTTTTGCAATGAGCCAATTTGATTGGCCTACCTCAAAAAAGGTTAAAACTATGGAAGCTAACCAAAATAGAAGATTCTATGGAACAGTAGATTGCCTAGCCCTTTGTCCCAGCTATATAGGTGAGAAGGGGAGGACTTTGGGCAAAACATATGGTATTAAAGCAAGGTGCTATTGTGAATAGCCTTGGGGAACACATAGGGAACCTGATGAGATTTTGAATGGAACATGTTGGGAACAAAGGAAAATAGAAAAAATTCAAGGCACTTTGAATGCAGGCTGAGCCTTCTCATTAGTTACATGAAATTTCTATTGCCAAAACTGTTCGTCACCATATTTGGCCTGGGCTAATACCCCCATTATGAACTTGGGGTACTTATTTTATAATCCCGAGTCTCAGTCTTTTCATACCCTTATTTAATAAAATTTCATGACTTTGTGGACAACAGCCAGGAGGGGAAGCATCAAATGAAGGATGCAACTCAGGCCCAAATGCCTGCCCCTTTTGTGAAGGAAAAAATTTACTTGATACTTTGCCCTCAAGACACTAGATATTTTCTGTCAATGCTTTACGGCACCAAACATGGAGATCTCATTTCTGAGATATATTGACTACTAAGTACGCTAGCACAGGGGCAACTTGTGCACATGCATGTCACGTAATTAATTCCTTTTGAAGACTTCATTCCAGAAATAGAAAAAATCCAAAATATTCCAAAATATTTGTCGAAAAAAATGTTCTTTGAAAAGAGTAATTTTTGAAAATTTTAGCATATCTATGAAAAGAAATTGGGTCTTCAAGAGGAAGCAATTTGGATTGGAACAGGGACCCGTACGCTTTGCTTTTCACTTTTGGCCGAAAGGTCAAAATCTTTATCTTCCTATGGCATGCACGTAAGAGGCATCATCCGGCCACTTTAAATTCGGCATATCGGCAAGAAATGCCAAATCATGCCGAAATTAGAGGACGGTTTGGTGCCGAATTTAGTGCACACGCATTTCAGTCCTTTCACTTTTTTTGCGCACGGTGTGGCTATTTGTGATGACATTGGGTTGCTGTGATGCCTCCTAAGAAGCGCTCATCATGTTGCTGAATTTTGCTTGCGGATATGCGAGCGTACTGTGGGCAACAGCACCGCTGTTGTAACGACGACGTGTCGATTCTGCGAGGTTTTCGGAAAGGAGAAATCAGAAAGTGGGAAAGAAGCGTGGTCGTTTGGAGCGCGTCAAGTACTTCAAGGCACCCTTTCATAAGGAGAACTACTCTTCGCACCACACGCGGATGCATAGTTTCCAGTGGGCCGAGTATCGTGAGCTAGAAGCGAGCGCAAAGAAGACGTTTTTCGACAATGGCACAATCTCCGGCTCACAGACAACGATGCATGCCTTTGCCGCTCCTCACACTCCCCCAAGTAAGTGTCCTGATCGACAAGGATATCGTCGATGTCATCATTGGTGAGATGATGTTTCACCCCGAAGACATGGACGGGATTACTCGAGCCCACCTTCTCGAAAGCTTTGTGTCGACTTTAGATTCGTCAGAAGATGCAGCAGATGCCGGCAACGTCAGTTGGTACGCCATCACCGTCACCAACAATAAGCAGTTTCAGTTGGTTGTACAATATTTGGTTGCTGGACTGTCGTTCCGTCAGGTGACACAGGTGATTATGGAGACGAAAGAGGTATTCGGCATCGGGAGCATTGGCTCGTGCTCATAAGGGATTGTGAGCTGCTATGTTCGTTTTATCTGTGCGATGAATTTGCAGTGCATCGCGGAGCTGCTGCGACAGTGCTGGGCGTTCTCTGTCGTGCTCGACATGGCGATCCACATGGCGACCTCGTATTGCGATGTTCGCATCCGCATCTGCCACAAATCCATTGTGCATGACTTCCACCTTCTGTCCATCCCTGTGCATGAGCTGCACACAGGTGAGATTATCTTCAACACGTTCGCCAAGGTGATGGACGCTCTTTTCCTGGACTGGCGCGAGACGATTATTGGAGCGTCTTCGGATGGCAAGAAGAAGATGACAGGGCGACATCAGGGCGTAATCATGCAGATACATCGCGTAGCCAAATCCGGGTTCATGCGCGTCGAGTGCGGGGCCCACCAACTCGACTTGTGTATGCAATCGTTTTATTGGCCATTCCCAACACGTTCTACTCGACATTTACATTGCTCGTAACATATCTTCGTTGGCAGCCGAACTTCATCTCGGATGAATGGAGCCAATGCCCTCTCATTTGCGACATGCGTTGGCTCAACATGATTAAAGTGACCACCTGGTTTGACCAGCATCGACTCGCTATCGTTGCGTACCTCAAGGAAAAGAAGCCAAATTGCATGCTAGACGATTCGTGGTGGATTTTGATGCTCTTCATCCATGAGATCACGGGCATCGCTACCATCTCCTATAAAGGCATGGCACGCTGCTGTGTAACCAACATCACACGTTGAAGCGCCTGGTGCTCGAGATCAACAACAAGGTTGGGATAGTTGGGATATTTACGGAGGCACAACGCGGCGCGATCGACGAAGCGACACACCAGCTTTCTGATTTGGGCGACTATGCGGTCGCATTCGCTACCGTCAGTGGCTTTATGGAGGACTTGGGCATGTTCGTCAAAGATCGCCTCTCCACAATGGATAGCGAGCATCGTGACACACTTTTGCAATTGTCAGCATCCGCCATCCTCGAATTGGTGGATGGCATTACTGCCATTGTTGTGGTGAGAACCGAAGACAACGAGGCCTATATCAACGCAGCTCCCGATGTTCTACCCCATTAGCTTGTCCGCATTCTGCCCCGCGACTTCGGCGTTTATCTGCAGTGCCACAGGGAGCACCTTGATTACACTTTCAGCAACGAGGAGATTGAGAATATTGGGCGCCAGCACAAGGCTTTGTGTGACTCGTATCACCGCCAACCCGATGTGAAGAGCTCCATTGACAGCTTCGACGACAACGCTGCATACCGTGGTGCTTGGATCGGTCTCCACAACATGTATCCGTTGCTGGAAAAATTCGTCGGTGGTATGGCGACCATCTTTCCCGGTACATCCACTGTTGATAGCGACTTTTTGGTGGTGAAGTATGAGAAGAACAAGAACCGCATGAGTTTGACTAATGCAAGCCTCGAAGGAATCCTCCACGTGAAGCAGTACCACCGTATGCATAGCCTGAAGGTCTAATTCTATTCGGAATACTGTCTGAATAAACATTGCCGAATCGTGCCGAATTTAACTTTCACCTTGTGCCGAATTTAGTTAAATTCGGCATCGTTTGGCAAACGCCAAATATAAAGTGGCATGGGCATCATTCATTAAAGTACTTCATGACCCTGAAAGATATTTTTCATTTCACATAGATGAAGTACTTTCAAAAACCGGACTGCTTTTTCGAATGTCACCTTTAACCCATAATGGCTTTGCATGGGGTATGAAATAGCTAAGGGGTGATGTGGATGTGCATTGTGGGTGATGGAAACATAAGTAATTCGTGTCTTTATTTTTGGTTGCATGGGGTTTTCGAAGAGCTTTCAGGTGATTCATTGATTGGGCATTATTACCACATGGAGTGGAGTGAGGTTTAAGGCCTCACCATTGCCCACATTAGTAAGTGCACCATGAGGGTGATGAAGGGGTATGTAACATGGTTGGGAGTCAAGGAATCATGACAGTGTCCAAAGATAATTTGTGATTAATTTTTGACACATCTAACCCAAGTGGAATCATTGAAATCCATGGAGAAATGAACATGATATGACGTTTGAAGTTGCCGGGGAACGTGATTGGAAATAAAATTTCTCTAAACACACATGGCACCTTGTCAATGAACTTTTTCTCTTTCATAACCAAACAATCAGCAACTAACAAATGAATCACACCTACACCAATCACAAAATTGGATGATCTCCAAAACATATAACTATCAAGCAAGGTAGTTTGTTTTGTTTTGTCATGTTGAGATCTCCCAAACCATGGTGCTTTATGGTCGCTCTTGATATCTTCAGAAAGCTTTCTATGAGTAGGGGTGCACCAACTTGGTTTGAGATTGTTTGGAGCTATGGTGTGGAAGTTATTGATTATTGAATCATCTTTTAAATGAAAAGTAAATAAAATCAAAACTGAAAATTTTGATGGAATCGACGGCATTCTTAGTGTTATTGGAAAGCCTTTAGCAATTTTAGATGTAATAGAGTTGATTTCACACTTTTTAAAGTTAAGATGTGGAAGATATTATGTTTGATTGGATTTCATTCTAGAAATTCAAACAAATTGTAAAAATTGGATTTAGCAAGAAAATTCACTTGAGCTTTCAATGTGTTCACACTTGGGCCAATGGCAAAAGCTACATTAGTATTTCATTAAATAGTCATTCACATTTTGGTGTGTAATTGCAATCAAAATTACAAAAGGTTATAAAATCAAATAGACATGGGTGAACCCTAAAATTGTAAGCATGCATTTGTAACATGCAAGTACGTGGGCACAATGGTTGGTTTTTTGCAAAGCCCCTATTCTATTGAGATGGGCCCTCCTACCTCCTTGCTTTCAAAGGTTTTTTTTCATTTTTTTTAAAGCGATCATGAAGCTTTTCATAGTGCTAGAAAAAGTGAGTTTGGAACTTCAATTATGGTTTGTGTTTATGTGATTTTCTTCCTAATTCAATCTTCATTTAGGTATGTGGTAAATGCTAATATTTTGTCACTAGTTTGTTGTTATAGTTTTGTGGTTCAACATATCATTTTCTAAATATTCACAATCTATAATGCTAAACCTACTATAGAAATCAAAGAATAAACCCAAAAAGAATCCCTCCCCAAATCCATATCTACAACAATGCAACATTAGCAATAATTTTAAAACAATTTCATATTATATGAAATTTAAAACATTAAAAAAAAAATACAATGTAATATCAATGTTCTTCTCCATCAAAACTCCTCTTTAATTCATAGCATGAATTTCTTCTCATCTTCAAAAACTATTCAATGTACTAATGATCACAAACTTAAAACTCTCCCCTAAATCCTTCTCAATTTCCCACCATGAACATGAATTCAAATTTTCAACTAGTCCTAATCACTCAACCCTATGTTGTCACTTTGTCCTCCAATGACAGTTCCTTTTGTCCACTTTGTTTAATAGTGACGATACAATTATGTCCATTTTTTCCAATGGAGATAAAACATTTTTTTCCTTTCATAGTATGCCTAGTTTTGTATTTTTCTTCTTGGTTCAATTGATCTTTTTAATTTTGACAATATTCTTTTTTGGTTCAATCCTTTTCTTAGTTCATGTGGTCCTTTTGTTACCTTGATCCTCATTATATTCATATTGATGTGCAAGTCCCATTCATGATCCCCCCAACCTCCTATTATGTCAATAAAAATTAAAAAGACATAGTTTGGTTAAAACATGCTCTTGCTTAATTTGTATTTTTGTTCTTGTTTATTGTCTTGATTTTTGTTGAATTGCTTATAATGTGTGCCACATTTCAACCCATAAGCCCAATGGATATGCTTGGAGGCTTTCTTAAAAATTGTTATGAAAAGATCACCTACCTTTTTTGCATTTGAACTGCATAACACTTTGACGAAATTTGTCCCTTTATTATTTTTTAGGTCTTACTAATCTATGCGTTTTTATCATAGATAATTATTTTCTTAGCCTTCTTTTCTTCATTTTCTTTGTGTATTACTTTTCTAATTCCATTTGCTTTTGTTTTATCCAAATTATTTTAAGGATTTCTAAATATTTTATAAAAGTTATAACATCGGACTACAAATAGTCTATTAAGGGTTTTAATCCTTTGGTTTGTCTTGCAGGCAAATGTGGCAATTATAACAAGTTGTTAAAGTTCATCACCTCTTTAATTTAATTCTTCAAGATGTGAATTTCATGTTTTAACTTAGAATTAAGATCCATTACGAGAAATCTTGTAATATATAGCCATTCATTTTACAACTATATGCGACAATGTGCAATTATTTATCATTTGTCATTTTGTTTTATCATTTTTACAACTAGTCAAAATCTTTTGAAATTTCTAACTATTTTTTAGATTATGGTGTGATTATTAAATTACACATCATTCCATATTGACTATTTTTTTAGATTTTTCATCTAAAAATAGGTACCTATGTTCATTTAGTTACAAAATTAGTTCAAATTTTGTTATTTATAATGGTGTGTTTATACATTTAATGTAAAAAAAAAATTTGTGAACTACATTTAGAATATGTTTTATAGATTTTATTCAAAGTATATTAAACATATATTTACCCATATTATGGGCATATTGGATGGAAGTTTTCATTTTTATTTTGTCTAGTTCATTATACAAATATACCATATTTATTAAGGTATGATTAAATTCTAATAATGAATTCATATTAATATGAAGTAATAATTTTATTAAATGAGCATTATTTATTGATAAATTCTAATTTCAACTAATTAGTTAGTTCATATAAAATATGAATTAAATAGTTTTACTTAATCGCTTAATTATATATTAACCAATACCGGCTAATTAAGTAATCAATTATTATTTTTTAGTTATTTCAAAACTTTTCATTGATTAATTTAAAAGTATTCAATAATAGTTAACTTAATTGAAAATTATTTGATTTCTATCCACAAGTCAATAATTTATTAAATTTTTTTTAATATTTAATTACTATGAACTAACTAATTATTCTAAATAATTAATCATGTAGATGAAATATTTTGATTAATTCTGAAATATTTAATTAGTTAGGAAATATCTCAATAATTTGATTTCACTAGTTAATCCAAAATTATTCTTCCAGGTTAATGACTATTAATTAATAAATATTTAATCAGGCAATCAATAATAAATAATAAATTCTTCATATTGAATTTTTAAAATATATTATTATTAATGATTAATTTAAAGTTATTTAATATTTACATAATCAATTAATCAGTTTTATAATATATATATCTAAAATACTTAATTTTTAATCAATTAATATTTCTTAAATATAAAGTAGTAATTTACATATTTCTCTGTTAATATTTATCAATAAAAATTATGGTTAATAGCTAATAAATAATAATTAAGTTAAAAAATTAAATTTTAAGTAATTTAATATTAATATTAGGAATTACCAATTAGCTAATATTTTATTTTGTTAAATAGTCAATTAGTAGCTTATTTTTTTTATTTAACTAGTTGATCACTAGCATTTTAAAAGGTTTATTTTCAAAAGTGAAAATAGTAGTTTTACTTAAGTAATTGAATGAAGAGAAAATTATTATTTTATAAATAATTGAAAAATAATTAGATACGTTTAAATTTAATGATTATTATTTTTGATTTGATTAAATAATTAATTAGATATTAAATAATTATTTCTTGAAATAATTTATTATTAGTTTTGAATATTATTTTGAACTAATTGGTTAAGTATTGGAAACCATGAAATAATAACGATCAATGCTAATTTAAAAATTATTAAATTAATTTAAAAATTATTTAGAAGGTAGTTTTATAAGTGGGTGGGTGGGTAGGTAATTAATTAGTAGTCAATTAATTAGTTAGTTAATTATTTATTTCTCTGTTACTGAATGAGTTGTATAATTTACAAAACTAAAAACAAACACAAAGTTTATAGGAGAGTCATTTTTAATTATAACTAAATTTGTGACTAAGGTGTGATTAAAAGGTTTAACCCATATGTTTTATACTCTAATGTCAATTTACAAAGTATATAAAGAATGTTCCCTCTTTTGATTTCACAATAAAAGTCATGCGTCATTTGGAATGAACTCAAACAAGTTTAACCCTAAAGGGAAAACATAAAATAAAATAAGAATATTTACATGGTTACTTTTTTAACTCACCTATTTTTTTACCTTCCTACCTATTTACCTACCTTTGTACTTAGGTAGGTAGGTGGGCAAGTAAGTGAATGTCCTAAGTAAGTATGTATTTTGAGTAGGTAGGTATTTTTCCCACAAATAATACCTAATATCATAAATACACATTTTACTTACCTTCCTACCCATGTAAATAATTTTTTATATATTCAAAAACTCATTTTTATAGGCCACATGGTGAGTTTTGATTGTGCTTTGTGTCACAATTGGAATACATCTAAATTGAATAATCATAATGGATGGTTGATATCAATATTACAATAAATATTTAATTTTCATCAAAAATATTCCAAATGCCACATGTCATTTTTTTCTTTGTCCAAATTCATCATGTAAAATGTTGAAATTGGACCATGTTGATTCTTTCCCCTCATATATTATAAAAAATCATTTATAAATCAAATTTTAAGTATTCCTATGTGGCAAAATTTGATTAGAAAATGTGTTGAAATCTATGGCCATCCATAATGGATGGCCTAAATTATTATTTCAATAATAAAAAAAATTATTGGAACAATTGTTATGTTGACAAATAGCAATTAGTGATTAGGTTATTCTACTAATTGTAAAAAAATGGCTAATAATTGCAAATGTTAGATGTTAATCAAAGGATGGAAATGTATCCAATGATTATATATTTCATCCATGGGAAAATGTGTTGATATCATGCTATGTTATCATTTGCAACTAAAGGTTCAATGTGACTTCAGATATGCAATTAAAAGATTTTTTACTTGCAAAGTTGATCGCAAATTGATGTTTTTTTACTAGTGATCTAGGTTGACTACATGTTCCTTTTTGTTAACTTGCAAAGTAATAGGGCTACTAAACATATCCACATAGTAACATTGTTAAGGTTCAACTAAAAGATCATAACTACCTACTAAATCAAGATTGAATCTAATGTTAAAAATTTCGTTAAATGTAGATTGTTCCCCACACTATTGGAAGGTGTATCATAATGAAATGAGTCAAAAACCAAGTCAGACGACCACCAAAACTACTAACTTTGTTACATATATTTATGTGGTGCCACCTTAATGCCATGTTAATAAAAAGAAGTTGTGTTAAAGTGTTGAAGAATTCAAATTAAATTCATTTAATTTAATATTGAGTTTTTATTTTAGTAAAAGGCTTTTAAACTTCAAGAATAATCTTTGAAAATAGTCAATTTTGCAAAGCATTAAGTTAGGACTATTTTAATAAAGAAATTTTGATGGGACAAAATTTGAAATGATAATAACATAATACCCACATTCAAAAAACACTCACAATTTCAAAGTTGTGGAATTTGAATTTTTTTAATGCAATATATGTTTCAAATTTTTTTAATTTCAATAATTTTTTACCACATGTAAATGAGGTGTAATGTAACTGACATACAAAAAAAAATTGTAGCTTACGATACAAAAAATTAAAGCCTATAATAATTAGCATATTTTGGTATGACTTGAAATTATGATCATTTTTCAAAGTAAAACACAAAATGTAAGAAAATATGCATTTAAAAAACAATTTATAGGTTTTCAACAAACATTAGCACAAAACATGTAATGTATTGGGAAAGTTTATTAATAAGTCCTTTTTGAGTAATGGACATGTACATTTTGACTACAAGCTTGAGGCTTGAGTGACATGTGTATTTTTTACGATAAACTTGACTAAAGTGACCTATTTGAATATATGTCAAATTGAACATTTAATCAAGTTGGACAAAAAAATTCATGTTGGTTAAAATGAACAATGGTTTTTAATTAATGAAGACATATAGTCAAATTGGACAAAGCAAAATGGCTTCCTTACTCAAGATGGACAATGGTGTTCTAGTCAAATAAAACATCCTATGCTACTTAATTGGTCATAATAACTACTAACTAGGCTAAACAATAACCTACACCTACCCACATACCAACTTATTTACCTACATACCTAACCACGTACCATCTTACAAACCTACCTACCTACCTACTTCATATTTTTCACCTACCATCCTACATCCGTGCCCACCAACCTATTTACCTACATACTTACCTTGTATTTTTCACCTACCATCCTACATCCTTGCCCACCAAGCTACTTACCTACATACTTACCTTGTATTTTTCACCTACCATCTTACATCCTTACCCACCAACTTATTTATCTACATACCTACCTACTTCTTACTTCTGACCTACCATCCTACATCTTTACCTACCTCACATTTACGATCCTACATCGTTACATGCCCACCTACCATCAAAAATTCTACTTCCCTACCTACCTACCTGCTAATTACTTTTTTTTTTTTACTTACCTACATAACTTGAACATGCGATCCATGTTCATCCAAAATTTACAAATGTATATTCGCTTGTGAAATCCCACTTAGAATAAACCTCTTGAAAAACAAAAGGAATTCTTTGAATTAAAAAACTTATCATCCATGTTCTCTTCAACATTGCCATACAAGTCCTTGCTTTGCACAGTTTGATGTAATCATCACATAATTTTTCTCCCTTAAAACTGTAAAACCTTGGCAAAATTGTCCCATTTAAACATTACATAGTTGGTTATCAACCATTCCCAAGACTTACATATGGTGTTATACACCTAGTTTGATCCTCTTCTAGCCAAAACTTTTGTTCCAAACACATTCTTGTTGAGATCCCTATTTCATCTAAATTCTAAATATGGTCTTGTGGGTAATCACATTTTTTGTACAATGCTTATACAAGTCGTTGTAGAAAGAAATGCATCAATTAATAATTAGACCTTATGCTCTACTAATGTTTAATCTTTTCACTTATTAAATGTTAATTTCTAGATGTCTTTTCTTAAGTGATTCCAAATGACAATTATTTAATACTTCATTTCAAAATGGTGTTGGCTTAGTTTACATGTTAACATTACAACCTTCATTTTCAATTATATTAGGTTTATTAATAATCTTCAATCCTGCAATTTTTTATTCGTTAGCATTCAAGATACACCGATTTTTCTAATTCTTGTTTTACCATTGAAATGGTCAAAGGTGAATGCACTATAAGGTGGTTCATTTTGTGAGTCACAGTGCCCATTTTTGGAAAGTGTTCTTTTTTTGAGCACCTATAATGAATAATAAAACTTATCAAATTGAGAATTTGCAATTAATTATATTTCATTAAAATTTGATTATGAAAATATCTATGTAATTATTTTTCAATAAAACTACACCTATTTTTCGTAATGGACTTTTGAAATATAGAATTATGGATTAGTCAATAGACTAGACTAGTAGAAAATAAAAAGGTTGATATTGAATTCCATTCCAAATTATCTATAGTGATTCAATATATGATGTAGCATCAAATTTTATTTTATTTTTTGAAAATGTTCCTTTAAAAGTCACAGCCAAATTTTAATTAGGGACTTTTGAATGGTCAAAATTGAGTCCTATTCTCATAAGTCCTTAACATAGTTGTTTTTTTCTCAAAGTTCAAATTTTTTTAAAGGTGTATATATTTGGAATATGTAGTTGGGCTCCTATTAATGTGATTTTATTTTATTTTTGATAGATGGATTTTATTACCATTGAACTCATGATACCAAAAAAAACAAACAAAAACATTAACACTATAGAATGGACTTTTGTGAATTTTTTGTTTTTTCAGAAAATGATCCATCTCAGTGTGCATTTCCCCTTTAAAAAAAAAGTAGGAAATAGATTCCATGATTTAACAACCTTCCTTATTGAACATGTCCCCTTTTCACCTACTTCCATGGCTTCTTCTAATGTTTGATTTATCCATTTCCTTTTCTTTTTTTTGGGGTGGAAGTCTATTAACCCTTGGGTCCTTAATTTTTTTCTTTAATGTAAATAATGGTGGAAGGTTTTCCTTGTATAACATTGTCTCATCCAACATATGTTTCTTCACTGTTGGGGTACATTTAGGTTCATATGCCCAACCTTTCCTAACCCCAACCTCTAGTAGACAAAAGATGTATGTTTTAAACCTACCCATTTAAATATCCTTTTGTTTTTCCAAAAATCAAACCAATAAAATAGAAGTCGATTATGTCAAAATAATGCTAGTGTGCATGTGAATGTAATTTTCCATATGTAGATAAGAAAACATGGAACCTCCCACTTGAATTAACAATTATTATTTGTAATTCAAGTTATTGGAATGAATATCAATGTGTGGTTGTTCTATGCAATCTAAAATCTCTAATTTTTTGGCCTTGTTATTCTAAAATGTAGGACAACTAAATTGTTTGATCCAAAAATATTAAAGGATTTTGCCTAAACCTTTCATTGTAATTTTTTCTATGAAATCAATCCTTTTTTTAACCGTGCCATTTGATTTTTGTAAATGTACATCTACTTTACAATTAACTCTTTCTCTTGTACATGTTTTTATTTCTTTTTTAAACACCAACCTTTCACATGTTTTGTTTTTAAATTTGATTTTTTTTGTTCTACATGTTCTCTTTTCATGCTTGATATGTTTTTTCTATGCCTTCCCTATAAATCTATCTTTTGCTAATTTATATGTTATTGTTTCAATTGGGTAAAAAACCTTGCTTATTTTTATTTTTAGATCTAAATGTCTTGGTTTTACTCCATTCCTCAACACAATTACACTACCACATAAAAGCTCTAAAAAATATTGGCTTAGGTCATCTTCTAAACTAGTTGATGTGGAAAACATATTTGAAAATTGAGATAATTCAAACTACAAGGAAAGACCAAGCTGTGGCGCTTTGAGATTGTTTACTTCTTTGATTTGTAGGCTCCAAAAAAAGTATTGTGTTGAGGTTGTTTAATTCTTGTTGGGCATGCTTGTGCATTGTAAGGTTGAAATTCTTTGTGCCCATTATTAGTTAGTTACATACCTTTTAATGTGATAATCCAAACCCACAACCAAACATTTTCTTTGTTTGTGTTGTTGATTTTTTTCCAAAAATACCCTCAAATGACACCCATAACCTTGTGCATTCCCAAACCCTTTCATAAATATGGTTTAAACTCCATTTAAACATGCACATGAATAGTCAAATGGTTTCACACTTTTGTTGGTCAGCCAAATCAATAACAACAAACACATTTGATTACCAGCTAATGTGTAGAGATGGGCCAAATTACCCTAGTAAGTGCTAACTTTGGACACATGTTTATAAATTGATCCAAAAGTTCCAATACTTGAATTCATTTGACAAATTTTTGCATGTTTTCAAAATATTTCAACTTCAAATTTCAAAAAGTGAAAGGTTTGATTCTTGCTTGAAAAAGCACATTTGACTCAAATTCTATGTATGTATAAATTGGTCATTGTGAAAATATCAAAACAAATGATAAATGGCTTGTTAACCATTTCACCTGAATTTTATGAATATATAAATTGGTCATTATGAATGTAATATTAAAATAAATGTTGAGTGGCATGCGAAAAATCATTTTTGGCTAGTGAAATTAAAACCCCAACCTTGGGCAACATTTACCCACTTTTGCATGAGTTCAATGAAGCTTTGTTATAGGTATTACCATTGTTTAGTTGATTTTGACTAAAAAACTTATTTAAATTTTTTGAATGTGTAAACTTGGAATTGAACAACTAGTTTTGTAATCTCAGTCATCGATGAATATATTTAATTGGGATACTTAAGGTTTGGGCCATTGAATTTCAAAACTTGGCCATGCAACCAACAATTTGTTCATTCACTATAATTTTTTATTATCATTTTTTGGGAAGATGATAAGTACCCTTACCAAGCTTTGTTTGAACATCCTTACGACACCCTGCATAATTTCATGCAAGGTTTGAATGAATGTCCTACCCAAAATTAGATCAATCTAAATAAAGACACTTTTGTTGTAAATGATATGTAATAGGCTAATGGTGGACATTAACTTTTGCTTCCTTCACAATGTGAGTTCAAACTCCATGGGAATAGCTGAAAATTCAAAAAATCTAATCCTTAATTAGGAGAAGCATTGATGATGGAGGACAAGACTTGTGTGATTTTTTTGTCCTTTAATAGGTCAAAATTTGATGGTGGAGGACAAGAACTATGTAATGCACATAATGACACAACAATCTACTTTTAGGGGAGAGCCAAAAAAAAAGTATGTTTTCAAGTGTTGTCTCCATTTTTATTTTCATTTTTTTTGAAGCACAACAAGCATACCCAACCTGACAAGCCATGACTAGCCCCCAAGTGAAGCTCACTAGCAGAGAGGGCCGGTAGGAGTTTCACATGCACACCACTGGGTTTGAACCCAGGATCTCTTTTAGGGGTCTATTCTGTCTTTCAATGCTAAACAATTTTGCACTAGATTTTTATTTGATGAGACACAAACTTGGGATAGGATTTGAACCAAAATTTTCAATCATATAGTGAATAATTTTGAAAATTGCACAATCTGACCAATTGTATTGTTGAAAAAACCTCCAAAAGAGGCTAAAGTTTTAAGGCCACTTTACACTAGGAGGCAGGGCCAAAAAAAGTTGGGGCCAACTTTAAGAGTTTTGAGTTTTAGTCAGGCCCCAAGTTGCTAATAAATGCTGGAACATTGGCCCCAAGGGTTGCAAATTGGCTTCCCAGACGCAATGGAATCCTATCAGAACTAACTCTGATTCATAAACATAAAACATGGACACAAATTTTTTAATCCCTCATTGGTCCAAACTATGAAGGGTGGTCAGTTTGGGCTTACTCTAAGATAATTTAGGGCCCAAGCCCAAGCAAATGACTAACTTTTTTGAAAACCAAAATTGGGGGAATTTTTGGTTTCCTCCTCCCTCCATTGCTGCCCCTCAAAGCCTAAAAATTATTAGAAAAAATATTATGAGGTAGGCAATGAATAAAAATTAGGACATGCACATTTTCAAAAAAGATTTAACAAAATATTTTCTTACTAAGTAATGCACATGATCCATTCTTTTGGTCCAAATTGAGTTTACACTATGAACCCAGGCCCTTGAGACATGGCCCATGCGTTTTCCCATGATCTCATCCAAAAACTGGGGTATCATGAGATTCTATAGGCCATGGCCCAAGCCCTCTAGTGTAAATAGCTCCTAAGACCCTTATTACCAACTAGATATTTATGTTACAGCACTTGAGAGTTCTTGTTCTACAACTATGTGCTGGGCTATTACCAATATAATCATAGAAAACTAAATTTTCAGGAATTTTGGACCAAGCCTCTAATAAATTAAGATTTTTGGTGGACAATTATTGCTAGCACATTTACTTACATATGTAAGTTGAATAATTGTAATGGGGAGTAAGCCAATGGAGGTTACCAACCTAATTTAATCATCATCATTATTAGTGCTCTATTTGTCATCATTCACAAATTTGGAATTTAATTAACAGTAAATATGTATACTTGACTTGTAGTGAATAATCAAATGAATTGTATACATATTGGCCTTTTTTTCCAATAACAAATATAATTTGAAACTGATTTACTAAGGACTTTATGGAGTTGAAGATGGTAAGTCTTTTTTCTCATAGTCTTTTTCTCATTTTTTTGGGTTTAAACATAAGGTTATATCTAAATTTAATCTCAAGTCATGAAATTATTTTTTATCTCTAATTTTATATCCTATACATTAAATAGACAACCTTTCTTGGATTTAAATTCAATTTCAAAACAAAAAATTATCCTTCATATATGATTTCATATTTTATATCACAACAATCAAAATCTTAGACAATCTTGTTTAAATTTAAATTTAATTTCAAGACATGAAATTATCTTCTATCATTAATTTTTTATCTTGTACCTTGAATAGCCAAATATTCTAAACAACATACCTTAGTACCTTGGCTAGTTCAACATTAATTCTATTATTTTTAGAAATGTTAAAATTTTCAAAAATTATTACCTCCAAATCAAAAAATATTGTGAAGGAAAATAATGACTATTTAGGAATATTCCATTTGTTGAAATGAATGTTTCAAAATTAATTAATTATTCAATAGACATGTGTTGAAACGGCCACTATACTATGAGAAATTCTAAATCATACCCTACACATGTGACCATGGTCATCATATCCATAACCTATAAAGAAAAAATGGTTAGTCTTTTTTTAAGGGTTTGTATTTATATGTTGTGAATGTTTCAAACAAGTTGCAAGAGTTGCAATTCATTGTATATACGATGCAACTCATTACAACTCAATTACAACTTTGTCACAACAACTACGACTACTATGCAATTATTTTGTCACTACAATCATAATGTTATGCTGACATCATTTTTCATCCATCCATCAAAATTTAACAAGTGGCACTATGAAGATTTTTTGTAATTTTTTTGAAATATTGATATCCATCATCCATTATGATTATTTGTTTTAGATGGTTTTGGATTATGACACGTGGCACAATCAAAAGTTGTCACATGGCATATTAATTGAATTTTGGAAACAAATATATATATATAGGTAGGTCAATACACAGCCATAAGAAAGTAAGTTGAAATAATTCCAACCTACTTACTTACTATCTAGGTAGGTAGAAAAGTAGGACCTACCTATTTAAGTAGGCAAGTAGGTAGGTACATACGTACATACATATGGACTACCTACTAGGTAGGTAGGTAAGTACCTAATAATAATAAGTATATAGTAGGTAATTAGGTAGGCAAATACTACCTATATTTAATAGGTACATATGTACTGCATAATAGGTAAGTAGATAATAGGTAGTGTTAGCCCATAGGTACTAGCCACTTTATAGGTAGTTAGTGAATAGCTAATAGGTAGCTAACACCTACATAAATTACTAACATAAATAGGTTATAAATGTGTGTAGGCTAGTCATGTAGTCACAATGTAATTGTAAAATAATCCTAATCTAGTCATGTAGTCATAATGCAAATGCAATGTAGTCACAAATTTGAATAAAAGTATATGACCAAGGACATATGACTACTTGAATAGATTAGTCGTAAATGTCATAAATGTCCAAGTCATGAAAGACACGTTTTGGCATTGTGTGAGGTTACCCATGAATATAGTAACAATTGATCATTATAAAGGACAACAAGACTATGTGCTTTATATTAAGTGGCTAGAAGTGTTTTTTTGCTATGATTTCATCAACATAATCATAGATGAAGAGGAAGACACTGTGTTGGAATAATAATTGGGTTTGGTCACAATTGAGACCATTCCATTACCAAAATAAATTTTTTTGACTACAACTATAACAAGTTTAGAATGTAATAATGATGATTTCCCTTTTGATTTTTCTCATACTCTTGGTGAAACCCCAATAGATGCAACTATTGCCATGATCAAGCTATAAGATTTAAAAAACGTTAGGTGGACATTACTAAAAGATGTTTACATCAAAAACTTGAATTTGGGGATGGTGAAAATCAATGTAAATTTGGATCTTCAAACTATTTAGAAAGGTTATACCCATTCCAATTAGTTTATGGGCTCCATCCATTGATGCCTACCAAATTTTTGTTACTTACCACCAACTTCCAAACTTCCAAGGGTTTTTCATTAATTAAAGTTTTGATAGGTAGACTTTCAAAATTGGAGAAACTACATGAATCAAGGTAAAACTCAATGGAAACTATTAGAAAATGTTAATGGAATCATGTTCTTTGGGCACATCAACGTTGTAGGAACAAATCCTTTTCCAAAAAGGATTATGTCTTGTGCTTTCCAAAGGCCAAACAAAAACACACAAGGAAGTGCAAAAAATTGCGGGGTTGATCCCAACCCCATTTTTATAAACGTCAACAAATTAAACCTTATGGGTTTTTACATTCATATCCCAAAGGATTAAATGTTCAAATACAAAGGATGAGAAATGGAATAGTTGGGACTCCACCAAAACAAATTCCAATTTGATAATATGAAAAAATCCTATTGATGCTATTGATTTTCCTCTATAAGAAAATGCTATTACATTTTTGCTATAAGAAAATCCTATTGATGTTTCTGATTTGCCACTATTGAAAAATGTTACCAAATTTCCATTATAAAAAAATCCCATTAAATTTCCATTATAAGAAACTTGCATCAATTTTTCACTATAAAAAAATGCTACCAAATTTCCATTATAGGAATATCCCATTAAATTTCCTCTGTAAGAAACTCACATCAACTTTCCACTATAAGAATCTTGCATTGATTTTCAAATATAAAAAAGTTTTGGTATTATTTCCCCAATCCAAAATAAAATTGATACCAACACAAATACATGATCTTTTACACATTAAAATGATAAATAAAATGAAGGCACCAATGCCATGCAAATTGGAGATTTTATAGGCCCTATTATTGTGATATAATAGCTTTTAGTTTTTAGGTTAATGATCAGGAAGACATAATCACAAACATGAGGGATAGTAGTTGAAAATGAATTGTTGTGATAAAATTATAATTGAATTGCTGTGAATTGCATTGGAGTATGATGGTATATACAATGAGTTGCAAATGGTCATTGTAACTCAAAAATTAAATTGCAAACCCAGTTGCAAAACAACCAATGTTTTCATAATGAACCCAAACTAACCTATAACAAAATGGTTTAAAATAACCAAGAATAGCTTACAATAGAATAACCAACAATAGTTAAGATTAACATATGATAAATAACCTATAATAACCAACAACAATCTACAATATAGTAACCAATGGTAAATAATCTAAAATAATTTACGATACAATAACAAACAATAACCTATAATATAATAACCAATAATAACTTATGGTAAAATAACCAAGAATAATTTAAAATGATCTATAATAACTTATGATAAATTAACATAAAATATCCAAGAATAACCTATGATAAAATAATCAACAATAGTCTATGGTAAAATATCTTTAAATAACCAAAAATAGTGTACAATATAATAAACAACAATAGCATGTGATAATAGTCAAAAATAGCCAATGATAAAATAAAAAAGAATAATCAATGGTAAAAATAATTTAGAATAAACAATAATGACCTACAATAAAATAACCAAAAATAGCCAAATTAATGAAAATAACAACAATAGCCTATGATAAAATAACTAATCCTAACCAACAATAGCCTATGATATAATAGACAAGAATAACCAAGAATAACCAATGGTAAAATAATTTAGAATAATCAACAATATTTTATGATAAATTAGCCAAAATTAAAAAATGGTAAAATAATCAATAAAAATTTATGGTAAAATAATTAAAATAATCAATGGATGAAAATCCTTTAAGGTGTACCACACATGACGAAAATTTTTTAGTCTTTATTGTAATCCTTTTTTACTCTATATTTTGATCCCCATTAAAAATAATCAATCAAAAGTTGTCAAAAAAATTTAAAGGACTATATTTAAGATCATTATAATTTTAAATTCCATAATAATCATCCATAAATGTTTTTTCTACATGTTAAAAAAAGATTGGGTAAAAAAGACAAAAAAAGGGTGACATTTTGACAATATTTTGGTACACCTTAAAGAATTTGGACCCAATAGTTTATGATAAAATAACCAATAATAGCCTATGGTAATATAACCTAAAATAACCAACAATGGCCTATAGTAAAATATCATAGAATAGCCAACAATGGCCTATGATAAAATAACCTAAAATAGCCCATAGTAGAATTGTCAATAATAGTTTAGGGTAAAAACAAATGTGCATAATAATATTTGATAATAAAAAAAATCATTCATTTAAATAATGATTTTATGGTTGAAGTTTTTCTTTTAGGTGAAAGGAAATGAAGGGTTCAAACCTTCACACTTGCACCTTAGGTTGGTGGCCAAAATGTTTAAATGGGCTAGGTTCCTAGCTTAAACCTAGTGTAAGTTCCTAGGCATTTAATCTAGGTTTGCAAAATTATTAATTAATTAATTATTGATGATTTAATTATTCATGAGTTTGATTAATTATTCATGAATTCAATTAACTATTTATGAATTCACCTTTTCGCATTTATTGATGGGTTGGCTAGTTTCAGCATGGTAAACTTGTTCAATTTCAATCAAAATCTAGTGAAACGTGTAGTGAATTTGAACGCATATTAGTGTAATGAAATGTTTATGAAGAACTGTATTCTACATGTTTTGAGATTTGAGAATATGTCAAATCTATTTCATTATATTGTTTAAATGTATATATTTGTTTTATCATGTAACCATGCATAATTTAAACCTATTTTCCAAATGAATCAAAATTTTGATGTTTGAAGTTCATTGCTTATTCTTGATTGGTGGGAATTTTGTTTTGGATTTCTTACATTGGTTAACAAATTGTTTTAGGTTTTAATTATATCTTCAACATGTTTATCAACAACAATAGGGTTATTTCAATTGTCTCAAAATGAACATCCTTAAATATTATTTGAATAAATTTATTTCATTATATTTTACACCACAATTGCACATTATTTTATTCCATGTATATACATTAATCATTTGAAGTAATAAAATCAACATTTAAAAACAATAAATGATGGCAACTTTTCAAAACTTGGGGATAAAACAAATGTTGAACTTTAGGTGTACATAAAAATAAACATTGTTTACAATAATACATATTATTTTTCCTAATCACTGTTGAATTATTTTTATAATCTTATAAAAAATATCAAATTAAAATGACAACCACCAACATTATAATGTTTTAAAACATCTTTCTTTGTTAATTTCCTTTGTCGTAAAGCATTAAGATTGATTTGCTTGTGTTAATATTTGCACATTATAAACAATATTGCATCCCTTTACTTCACAAACTTATTAAGCTTCATATGTTCATATAAATTTTATGTGAAATGTATTTTTCATAAGTTCATACAAAAATCGTATGAATTTTATGTTATGATAATATGAATGCTATTTGTACATATTCAATTTTTTAAATAGTGAGAAAAATGAAACATTTTTATTGAATTACACACATGAATGTTCATATTTAATACACAAAAGTCATATAATTTTTATACAAAATTACATTGGGAAAATTACACAGATTTAGTTTAAATGTAAATCATACATATTTCACATCAAAATATCACGAATAGAATATACACATCATTTATAAAAAAATAATATATATATATTTCTTGTACCGTTTTTACATTTGAAACTCATGGATTTTGCACATACATGTTGTTTTACAAATTTCACATGGATTCCATTGAAATTTTATGATATTCAATTAACTTTGTGATGTTAACAATGTTAGAACATTTCATTGGAGTGTAATGCATTCTTTTCCATGCAATGCATATTTTTTCATTTAATGAAAGTGAAAAAATCAAAATGTAATTTTTTTGCAGTCTTTATGTAAGGTGAAACAACTTCTCCCAAAACACTCCAATTTTTTGGCCTTCCACAACTCAAGCTTTGCCCTCATATTTCGTATTCCAATGGTTGAGCCCTATATTCTTTAGGCTCCTTTCACCCTGTATTACTAGGGTTCCAACTTCAATTTATAGGACCACAATCTTGTAATACAATTAGGAAGGTGCCTCACCCTTTACACAAAAAGGTGGCACATTTTGTTCAATCTATTTATAATATAGTAAAAGGGTCTATTTTGAAACCCTTCCAGAATTTGAAGTGTTGTCATCAAGCCTTTGCCGGAGGTAGAATGGAAAGTACTGATAATTTTGGAAGGGTTTCAAAATAGACCTTTCTCTTGCATGAAGAACTAGCTAGTCTTTTTTTGTGAAAACAAGTACTTTACAAAGTTGTAAGATCTTGTTGATTATCATCTTATAAAATCTTAAGGTCCAACACAAAATAATTCTTAATAAGCCACCTATTTATTTATGAAGGAAGGTGGGCAACAAATCCAACAAAAACCAATGGCTGAAACCATCAAATGGAAGACAAAAGGGAGGGCCAAAGAAAGGCCAAAAGAGGTGCAACTTGAAGGAACCAAAGAAAGGAAAGGGCTAATCCTTTTTGGGGTAAGAAGTTATTTCACCCACAACCCTTCTAATGTCGCCAACATGCAAATTGTGATATCTAATAATAATAGGAGGTGTGAAACAAACATCTCCCACCAACACAATCTTTTAATCTATAGTAGAGGCTAAACCATGTTGGAGAATAATACTAACATGTTGTTTAAAAAAATGAATGCAAAAAAACAAAGATAAATGATCTCTTTATTGTTTATTAAAGAAAAGACAAACAAACGGATGAAAGCATGGGTGTACAATTAAAAGCACTTACTAGTCTACTTGTCAAATGAACAAAAAATAGGATCAAAACCAATCACAAAATTGTTATACATTTAATCTTTTGAATTGAATGATAAATAGCAAGATAAGTTTTCATTATTATGCATTAATTTTTAAATTTTTCATTGTAAGAGTAGGTTTCAAGTAGATTTTTCTAAATGCAAGTAGATTTAAAAACCTACTTTTTATAGTGTAACATTTGATTCAAGTACGTGTCAAGTATATACTACCAAAGAGGAAATAATTTTTTTTTTGTGAGACCTTTGAATATACAATGATCTTTATGCTATAACTTCATACATGCATATTTCATTAAAATTTTTAATGAAAAAATAGGTTTGAACACCATATTTAATAGTCAATTTCAAACCTAATTGTTCCTTACTTTAATTAGTTGATTTACAATAAACCCAATTGAATCTACTTTCTTTTGTTTTTGTGAAAAATTGTTTTTTTTAACTTGATATTTTTTCGACAAATTTTTCTCTATACTTTACCATGCCTTCACCCACACTCTTTCATGAAATGATCCATATCATGCCGGAGTGTGCCATGCACCTCCATGGCCATTAGAATAAAATGGTGCTCTTCATGAAACCATCTATATTTGCAAATTTTAGTAATGGGTTAAATTTTGTTGTTGCACTTATTGATTGGGTAATGACACTCATAGACACTGTTTTTCCTATTGGGTCAATAACCACCACATTGGTAATAAAGACTTAGTGTTCATGAGTCATTTAAAGATCGGCTCGTAGTGAAGTTCTTAATGTAAGGGCATATTGCCACTCTTTCCATTCAACATGTTCATTTTTTCAAGTGAAGGCATACATGATATCTTTGATGGCATTATGTGTGGCTATCAGTTGACCTTTGAATGGATAACATGCTAGATGTGTGCTAGATGCATAAATAACCCTTGTCCATAGTCACATGTGAGAAACTAGATGTTGAAGGTTGAATCAGATCGAAACAAAAACGCAAGACTAAGGTGAAAATACAGTGTGCAATGTAAAATGAACAGATAAAAGGCCTAACAATCAACCATAGCCTTGCCCTCCTGCTTGAACAAGAATGAATGTGAGTTTTGGATGTTGAGGAAATGGAGCCATCTTCTAAGATAAACCATCAAAGATGTTTGCAAACCTAAGGTGTTTGTAATTGCTACACCTTCAAAACAAGGTTGCATCTTTTTACTTATAAGAGGAACGATATCTCGAGGTGCACGAAGGTGTGATTAAAGGAGGTATGGGCCCCTTGCAACCTAATAAACATACTCCTCCAAAACAGGTTTATTAAAAATAAAAAACTTAAAACACAAATATGGAACTACCCAAAAACAACTCCCTAGAAAGGTAAATGGGGCACAAAACTCCCTAATTAAAAGGCCTATACCACCATAGGAGATTGGTAATTGAGCTTGACACCTTGTTAAAGGGCCCTGATTGGACTCCCATGCCTTACACCCATAATGTCCCCACATATTTACATAACTTTCGTGTCAAAACTTGTCAAAAAAAATAGGAAGGAAAAAGGAAGAACTGGCCAAGTGAGATAAGATGGATGATGAGTGACACATGAAGACAAAATGCCCAATGCAATTTATGTGTTTTTCAAGAGAAGAAGATCATTAATATGCACCATGTCCTGAGATAAAACCTCATCCAAAAAATGCGTGACAAAGTTTTGAAAACCCACTAGTACACTCAAAATGCATAAGCCATTTGTGACCAATGTGTAATTTAAAAAAAATTATATGCTTGAAAAGATCCCTTATGAATTTCACAACTTGCACTTTGACACCTTGACCTTAAGCCCATCTAGGGTTAATTGGGTTGAAATGTGGACGAAGGCAAAGACAATTTTGTTCATAAGGCCCACAATGTGTACATCATCTATTAGGGGTGGAAAGACACATCAAAGGCTCACAAAATGGTCTTTAGCAATGCTTGATAATGGGTTAGGGAAAATAAAAAACCTCTCAAGGGGTCACCTTGCTTTGTGCCTACAATTGATTCAATAATGGTGACCCCCTTTTCATGCTACCTATGTTGGTAGTAAAAAGAAAAATGAACACCATAAAACAACTTGGTAAAGGGGACAATCTTCATCAAAGGCCCCTTTACATCTCGTAACTTTTTAAAAATAATAACTTCAAAAACATTATTAAAAGCATTTTTTACGTCAACTTGCATCATGACCCAATTAGGGTGTAGGTTGAGGAGGGTTCTGATGCCAAAAGGGATGGTTTCATAGCCTCCAAGGGTTAATACTCCAAATTGATGGAGAAAGGTGCTCTTGAAATGGCCCTTAAAGCTAAAGAACAATGGAACAACTAATAAGTTGAAGAAACATTTCACCTACGACAATAAAATGAAAACTTCTAATGTGTTTTGCCATTACCAACAATCTATTAACCCCTAACACTAAGGCCATTGATCTAAGGATATCATCATGAGCAACAACAGTAATAGTTTAGAATAAATTTGAAAACTTTGAGGATGGGTCCTTTGGTATGAAACACCCAAGAGATGTTCATAAACTATCCCAAATAACTCAATTGAAAAAAAATGAGGAATAATGTTTTAGGCCTATGCAAACAACATCCTATCCAAGACAAAAGTGTGCTTAGGCTGATGGTTTAGAAAAATGGGGGGACATGGTCTAATGGAAGGGGGTCTAGCTAACATAGAGTTGCAAGGGTTTAAGTTTTGGAAGGAAAAATCGGTTGAGGTAGTGGTAACACTTGGGCCGATGGAACAGGCCATACTAGTATATACAAAGGAAAAAAACTGGCTAGTTCTTTATGACCATGTTAAGGTGCTTAAAACTACTTGCGTGAAGAGTCAGGCCAGCTTTATGTGTCCTTGGTGGGCTTTATGGTTTTTCATGAAGCCCACTGTTTCCCAGTTCCCATCCACCTCCCCACTTTCAGTGACTCAGGAAATCAAGTTCTGCGCTAGGTTTTGGCACGCTGCAAAGCGCTCAACCACAAGCTTTACTGGAATCAGACTTGCTTGTTCTTAGGCTCTGCAGAGTGTGCCATTATTGTGGCAAAGCCTGGCAACCTTATGCTTTTCCTAGCACTTAATAATAGGTTGCAAAAGACAAACGGTGGAAAGGTCCTGAGTTCAAACCCAGTGGAGTGCAGATGAAACTACCGCCGGCCCTCTGCTAACGAGCTTGACTTGGGAGAAGTCCCAAGAAATGACAAAGTTCGACAGAAATCAGGCCCTGGGAGTAGAATAAATATTATTATGCTTCAAATTTGGTGTGCCACAGTGTGAAGAACCTGGTCCCAAGTTCAAGGCCCAAGTCCCGTGAGGAAGGCAAAGTCCCAAGCTTTTCTTATTCTTTAAATCTTGTCATTTCTCTTTGTTCTTTCATTTTGCCTCTTTTACACATTAGAAAAGAAAAGAAAAGCCCTCCATTGTTTTAAAATGAATATCAAACTTTTAAAAATAAATATATCTTGCTTTTTGTCATTCTTGATAAATTCAGGCTCCATCTTCCCATGAAGAGAAATCAAGCCATGCACATCCATATCTTTCCAATTGATCTTTGGTGCTTCTGCATTTGCATTTCCACCTTTCACCTTTCCTAAATTGTTCTTGAGCTTTCTTTTTGGATGCAATTGTTTTTGATTTTTCAAGTGTCATTTTCTTAGGTCAGAAAATCCTTGTGACTTCTACCTTCAACCTCATCTTCTAGCCTTTGCTTTTCATTCTCACTTTGAATCATTTTTCATATTAACAAAATATTTTTTTTTAGCTTAACCTTGAAATGGAAACGAACGAAATGCACCCTATGATCTTTCTGTATCTGCAAGAAAAAAAAATCTCCCAACCAACTCACTTTTTCAAAGTTTACTCATAAACATTTTGTGAAAAGCCCTTCATTTTTTCACATGAAAAAACAATATTTTGCCCTAAACCTTAATTTCTAGCTCCAACACTCTTGAAAAAGAAAGACAACATGCTTGCCAACTTCAATTTCATGTCAAAGAAAGACTCTTACAATGAGCGGACTGGATCAAGCCAATTTTTGATTATTGTAATGAAAAAATATGACTGGGACTTGTCTTTGGAGTTGGGTTTCCATTTTGGGTCCACACAACTCCTTGCCGAAGTCCCCAAATCATAAAGCTAAAAAGTACAGCCAAATACGATTCTTACTCATGGGAGGGACTTGAAAATCAAGCCCTAATGTGAGGGACTTGGTCCCAATTTGGAGCTCGAAACTAATCAAATTGCAAGAATGAATTGGGACTTATTAATCAGGCCCTAGTGTGAAGTGCCTCTTATAATCCTTGGGCCCCCACCCCCCTCCATCAATATGAGAGGTAGTTAATACGAAGAGACTTGAATTAGGACGTCGAAAAGGACGGTGGAAAGATACGAAGAAACGTCCCCTTGGGACGTCGATTGAGACCTCGACTAGAAGCCTCCCAGTCTCTTGCACTGCGCCTTCGTGTCGTCTTCGCCGGCCTTCCAGCAACGTGCTGCTCTCTCTTGTGCTGCTGCATTGTCGTCTTCGTTGCCCTTCATTTCCGGCAACGGGGTTTTGGAGTTCGTTCTTGTTGGTGCGACATCGCCAGTTCCTTTCGCAGCCCCATCTCGCAGTAATCTAGCGCACCCCGCAAGCAGATCTTTTGCTGAACTTTTGGTTCTGGATTTCTTCTCAAATCGATCGGTTCCCCGTTGTTTGTATTCTTTGGTTGTTGAATCAGCTTATGTTTCTTATCCTGGCGATCACGGGAAGTTCTCTGCAAATCATCGTATCGCATCGTTTCGACACAAGTTCCAGCTTACTCCACCTCCTCGTCGCATCGGAAGAACTGGTGATGAACCTTCTTTGTCTATATAATATGCATCTTCCAGCTGCTGATCCAGATGCTAGGTTAGATGTTTGCTTTTCGAGAAGCTGTCGGTTTCCGTATCTCTAGTCGTTCTTCCGAGGAACGCATGTACAGAAAACTGTTCTACGTCCATACTAGTTTCGCACTCTTGTCATGATTTACAGTGTTTGAACTTGCCCTTAGCCGCCGGTGCCATGATCTGCATCAACTTGGCATCCAACTTTCTGCAAGCCTAAAGTATCCTTCTGATGCATGTGTGTCCAATAACTGCACAATCCGTATGCAATATGACCTTATTCCAGTCAGTAGCCTGGTGGTTAGGGTTTGGTAGTAACCCTAGTGCCAGTGGTTTTGGGTCTGCAACAATCTATCCATCTAGATTGGGAGTAAGTGGGTGAACTAGCTGGGGATCTGAAGACACGGATTCCAGAGGTTTTGAAAGAGGGAAATACATGCTACTTGCATGTGACTCTTGGTTACTGCCAGTAGAGTAGAGGTTGTCCACATCCAGCTTCAACTCTAGAATGTGGCTGGTGAGCCAGTTTTGGAAACCTAGGGTTCCTCCTCACCATCCTTGCATGGTAGAATTGGGCAACCAAGCTGATCTCATTGTCCAGTATTGTGGCCATCTGGAAGCTATAATAACATTCTGAACTCATGACAATTTCATGTGGTTGCAGAATTCTTCAGATCTTGTCTTGTTGCTTCTGTACTGCATTTTGTACTTCTTGTTTTCTTTTGGTATTCTATCTTGACCATTAAGTACCAACTCTAGTTGCAGTGAATGTTTGCAATGACAGTTGTCTTGGTGGAGCTTCTGATCTGGCTATGGCACCAAAGAAAAAGGGTAAAGGGGGAGAAAAGGCTTCCAGACCAGTGACACCACCTGCAGCAAGTGTGCCTACCAGTGCACCACCCAGTAGTGCTCCTGCAAGTGCACCTTCTTCTCACATATCACCTGACAACACTGCCCCAATTTCATCTTCCTCTTCTCTTCAAACTGTATGTCCTTCACGCTTCATTGCATCAAACACCCATTGTTAGATTTGTTACTACCCCTCAAGGTAAAGCACTTTATACATATTTGTAGTTGTTTTTCCACAAACACATTGCTGGAGCAAATGTGCAGGATACAGATCAAACGGAGCTGGAATTTGAGTTGCAAAATGCACTTTTAACTTATCCTCATTGGCGCCTTACAGGTTCTTTCAACATGCCTCAAAATGCTGTTTGTAGAGATTCAATCTGATCACAGTTCTTTGAAGAGATTTGTTGTGCTTAATTGTGTTGTACTAGAAGCAGCAGGAGCCAAGAGCAAAGCAGTGAAACATAAAAAGTTGATTGTGAGATGTTGCATGGTACAGGAATGCACCGACATTTTATTCTTTTTGGCCTTATGGAGTATCTGGAACGAAGGTTTACTTGCCCCAACCTGTTGTTAGGTCATGAATGGCCTTTGTCATTTAACATCCTTTGTATGTACTGTTGAGATGCAATTGGTGGTGTGTTTAATGATATGTTTATGCTACAGGAGGTCCCAACCACCACCCTTTATGAAGGCCTCTCTATGCCTTTGGCTTAGATGCTGTCTTGGAATATATGATCATGCTTCTCTATGTTTTCTGTGCTCTCTTCCTCTTTCCTTGTTTGGTTTTTCTACAGTTTTTCTTCTTTTTTGTGTTCCTTAACTTTTCTTTTTGTGTTATCTTCTCTTTCATAGTTTGTTTAGCTAGCCAAAATCCTCACTGAGTTTTCTCATTACTGTCAGACTTGTGACAGAAAGTTGGTACCATTGGTTAATGCATGACATTGACCTCCAGTTAGCTGGGAGCTGATGAAATCAGCATGGCTGCTATGGTAGCTAGTTAGTAGTTGATACCCCACATGTTGCTGTTGAAGTGTAACTCTAAATATGTAGGTGACTGTTGCTGTTGTCCAAACTGCTCTCAGTCTTTTCTCTGGGTTTTTTTTCTTTTCCTTTTCTTGTTCTCTCATATGTTGTTCGAGTGAAAGTCTTTATGACAATAATATTGGGTCATTTCTCAATTCTATTCATGCTCACGTAAATCTTAAGTACAGAGAGGTTCTTAATACTTATGAAGATATGTATTCGATTGCATTTTTAGATGACATGATAACTTGAGTCTTCCCATTTCTTCCTGAAATGCAAAAGACACAGGATGCAGATGTTTATCCAAGATTTGCCTGAAGATAATGGCTCATTATTATATAATTGTCTACATCCAGTGGGGGAGTTCATGATGAAGGTGATGGTCTGATGCTTTGTGAGTGACTGTTTGCGGGACACTCATGAGGTTATGACTGCACTCATTCTAGTTAAATCAGTTTTGGTTTTGGAACTGACAAAAGAGTTACGTTTGAAGCATTGTCATGGAGTTCTCTGCCATCCCTTCTATGACAAAAGTAAGATTTTTTGAATGAGGTGTTTGTGCTCATTATGATCTAAAGGAGCTGGGTGCTGCAGGTTAAAGCGGCGCTTCACATCAGATGAAGTCCTGCAGCTTCTGGACCGTTGCTACAATCTTGATCACATGGTAAGAAGCAGAGCACTTGCAAGTGTTCCAACTGGATTAAATGCCTGGTTTTGGACACTGGCACATCTCATCTCTTCATGAACCATCCTTTTCCCTCTCTCTCTCCATTTATCTCACTTGTTCCTTCTAAACTGGTTGCAAGGTCTATGGTTATCAAGCAGCAAGCAGGGTCAAGCCTTTCTCTAGTGAAAGCTTGTTTTGTAATGTGCTTTTCTATTTCTGAGCTACCTTGATGGATGGCAGACAGTGGATCATAAGGAAGTGGAGATGCTGAAAGAGCAAAAGGAGTTCGCTTTGCCGCCTGAGATATTTGTAATTGGCGAAGATTGATTGTGACAAAAGTGGCCACATGTTCCCACCCTATTAGTCCCTTCTACAGTTCCCATTTTTTGCAAAAAGGTAAGCATTAAATTGCTCCCAGAACTTGCCAAAGACCAAGCTTTGTTGATAACAAGTCTGCCACATTTCAGCATTTTCTTGAGAGATTTAGGAAGTCATTTTCATGTCATCCCTTTGCCACCAACCTGCTTATTTCTCTTGTCTTTTCTCATTGGGTGTCTTATGAGTTTGGCTGCAGTGTTCAGGGACAGCATGATGGAGTATGAACTCAACAGAATCAGGCAAATGTTGCACTAAGTCTTTTCCCACTTCAAGCAGTTTTTGGGAGAGGTCTTATGACTGCAGACCGTGTATAACAGAAGTGGGGATGATCACTCCCTGTTCCAGAACCTTTCGCACAGGCCTGCAGTATTTTGAACCAACATTGCTGGCTGTCATCTCAGAGTTTGAGCTTCAGAGGAGTTGAAACCAATATCAGCTGCTGTCATCTCAGAATCTCAGCTTCAGAGGAGCTGAAATTACATTTACTGCCAAAGAAGTTACCAATCCTTCGCTTGCAAAAGTATTTAAAAGGAAGGGGTGCTACAGTCACCAGAATCGAAGGAAGAGTGGTCTGAGTATCAAGGGTGTCAGTAAGATTGTGCTAATTTTTTATGTTCGTTTTCTGTGATCAGTTCAGGAGAGAATTGCTGAAAGCCCATCTCTGCAAGCAAGATTGTGGGGTGGAAGCTCTTGTTGGTAAGATTAAGGACAAGGATTCAGTATGCTGACATTGCTAAGTTATGAAGGTGGTTCTATTTTGTTTATTCTTTCTACACATGGTGGTACTGCTGAAGCTCCATGTAGCTTCCAATGTAGATAAACTTCCAATGTTGTATTTATCAGAAAGTTTATCATAAACTTAAGACGTAATTTCCTTTCTGCTGAATATCTGCTGAAAGTAAAGGATTGCAGAAAATTACCCATCTTGAAAGTGGTTTGATACCAGGAGTACAGATTAAGATGGAAGGAAGAGAGAACAAGCTGTGCAGCCCCTTGCATCCATCAACATGAAAAAATATGCTAGGTATTTCTTCAAATGCTCCTAATTTTAGAACTCTTTTTTAACACAATTCTATGCTTGCTGCTGCAGACTTTTCATCAAACACAAAACAAAGCACTTAGAGCATCTCCACCAGCGCTCAGTATGTGGCCCTGCACTGGAAATCTTGGATGAGGTTCAGCAGTAAATCCAGTGGATCCACTGGAGGGTGCTGTGATGCTGAAAAAATGCGGTTGCCCTGCAAGTTGGAACAATCTAATAACTACGGTTAAATCGTATTTATTGACTGCTCCCTGTTTCTGTTTGGCCAGATAGCCTGATTGGTCCAGGTGGTGGTTTGCTTTTACTAGTCCCCCACCTATTTGCAGTCCCAATTTCAGTTTTATGGGTGGTGTTGGAAAAAAGTAACTAGAACTTGGATGTGAAAAATATTTTAGCAGGGTCCCTTTCTGAGCACTGCAGGAGATGGTCTTAAGAGCAATGTTTCATGGGTATTGGCTTTGTTGAGTTGTATAGACTAAGTTTGAAGGGTTTAGGTGGTAGATGAAATTTGTTAGCAATGAAAGTCTGTTTCCAGTGGTGCTTTTATGGGATATCTTTGTTTCTCAAAAGCCATGAACTGCCCCTTTCCTTTGTATCCTATAGGTTCTCTGGGTAGGATCTTTAGGAGTTGGGTCTCCTGAGGTAGGACCTGCTAAAGGTGGTAGGGTGTCAGGAGTTTGAGAGATAATAATGAATGTGTAAATTTTCTTTTAAAACATCCTTCTATAATTTCCAAGTTGAATTTAACAATCTGCACATTGAAAAAGGAAGTGTGCATTCTAGGTGCCTTGTAACAAATGATTACTAGCAATTGCAACAAGGTTGGTTTTCAACTTTCAAACTAATTTCAAAAGTGTGTCATTTAGAAAACAATCAAATGTTATAATGACAATAAAATAGTTGTCAATTTGATGTGTTCATGTTGGAGGGACCCACAAAAAATTCCAATTTGAAAAACTGAAAGGTGTAATTTTACTGTAAAAGCTGTAATTTCTTCCACACTAGTGTTGTCATTGGCATGGCACGTTATTGGCTTATGATCAATTTTCTGTTAACCTATAGCTTGTGGATGGCCACGAATCATGATACATAAGAAAGTGTCAGTATATTTATCAGAAGGTAACTTCAAAACAAGTGGTTTACCAGCTGATCATGGCAGCCAAGACTTATATTTTCATATTGCACCCTTATGCCTTTATACTGATTGGAACACTATATCTAACCCATGTATGAACTTGTTTGAACTTGTCTTTCGCAATTTTAGTTCCAATTCAAGTTTGATTTTAAGTCTATAGATAGCTCATCCTTTTTGATGGAGCTACTACAAGTATATAACCTCTTGATATTAACTGGGGCTCTGCGGTGCTTCACATTACCAGTGATGATCGACTTTCTTGTCCCTCTTCTTATGTGCCCATATGGTTTTCAATGTTTCATTATTATTATTGTTAGACAAGAAGAGTATTTAATAAATAATGTCACTGTAAATATTATGGACATGAAAAGGCACATTTTAATTTGTTTTTCTTATATCCATGGAGGGTACAGGAAAGGAATGAGGTCCTTATTAGGAAAGGAGGGAGGTAGTCATTAGAGGAGTGAGGTGGTTAGATTTTCATATCATTCTTCACATTTTAGTTAGTTGGAATTGCCAATGGATGATCATATGAAGGATTATGTAAAATCCTCCCTATACTAGCTTAAAAAAAACTCATCACAAATTCATGCTCACAATTTCAAATATTTGTAACCAAATTATTGAATGAGATAAATTTCCATGTGAGTGTCCTAGCCCTTGCAATGGTTGCCACTATTATAACATTATTGCCATATCCTTTAAGAACTTGTAATGGGTGCAATCATAGTAAGAAAAGGCACAAATGCTCACTTACATAATCCTAGAAAGGATTGAGGGGATAATGTGAGTGATTTGATTGCTTACATTTTTAAGTTTTAAATTAAAAAAAATTGGTTACAATAATTTTTAAAATAATTAAATCGGTATTCTATGCAATTGTTTTTCAAATTTGTGAAGCAGTTGAGTTGGTGATCAACCACAAGGACTAACCTAAATTCAGCTATATGTTAGAGAGGAAAGTAGAAAAAAATAGGATCTTTCCTATATTTTGGTACATCTTTTTTTGAATTCTAGTAAAAAAGACCTCAATTCCACAAATGCAAATGGTCATCAAGTCATGTTCTTGATTCTAGTGGTCATCTAAGCCCTAGTGATAGTCATCTTCTTTTGAATTATAGTAAAACAAACTATGATTCCACAAATGCAAATGATTTTTTGATGTTGTTGATTATGGTGTTTGTTTAAGGCTAAATGATGGTTATCTTCTTTTGATTTTTGGTGAAATAGACCTTAAATTAGTAGATTTGCAGGTGGTCTTGTTGGTGATCTTAGTTTTGGTGGTCATCTAAACCCATAGGCTCCAATTGTCTTCTTCTTAATATTTGTGGTGAAATATATTCTAAATTTGGGCAATATAGGTGGTCTTGGTTCCAATCATCATTTAAAGCTTTATGTTGGTAATCTTTCCTTTATTTTAAGTGAAATAAAGTATAGACCCTTAATTGGGCAATGCACTTTTGGTCTTGTTGGTATTCTTGGTTCTAATGGTTACCTAAACCCATGTTATGGTCTTCTTCCTTTGATATTTGGTGAAACAAATCTTTTGTTGGGCAATGCAAGTGGTCTTGTTGGTGATCTTGGTTCCAATGGTCATCTAAACCCATTTTGATGGTTTTCTTCTTTGGGTTTCTTGTGAAACAAACCTTTAATTGGGCAATACATTGTTGGTCTTCTTGGCATTCTTGGTTCTAGTGATCATCTCAACCCATGATTTTCTTCCTTTGATTTTTGATAAAACAAATATTTTGTTGGGCAATGCAAGTGGTCCTATTGGTGATCTTCATTATAATGGTCATCTGAATCCATATTGATGGTCTTCTTCCTTTGGTTTCTTGTGAAACAAACCTTGAATCAGGCAATGGTGATGGTCTTGGTTTTGGTTTATAACTAGCGTCTAGCGATGGCCATCTTCTTTTCATTTTTGGTGAAATGGACCATATTGTGACGTTTGTAGGTGTTCTTGGTGGTCTTGGTTCTAGTGGTCATTTTCAACCTTGTTATTGGTCATCTTCTTTTGATTTTTAGTGAAATACCATCTAGGTGAAAATATGGTTGAATGTTACCACAAAGAACAACCTCAAGGAATCGTTAAAGAATTAAAATTAACTAAATAATATTTTGGGGCCCTTTCTACAAAAATTTAAAAGTACTATAAATTATTAATCTCTCATGTTTATCTATTGTGTGTCCTTAAGTTTTCATTAGAATAAAAATAGGTGGGAATTGTTACAAATTTGTATTTTTAACTCATGCGGCCCTTTCAAAAATCACATACTTGAACTTTGAAAATTCATAACTTATAAAATATATTTATTCAATTAATTAAATAATTAAAAAATGCCATTTAAATTACCTTTGAAAATCATATGTTAAAAAACACCCCACCTCAAAAATAAGTATCAAAAGTGTGCTTGACAAAAAACATCAAAGAACATAAACATCATTATTTTCTTGAAACATTTTGGTTGGGAAATGATTACCAAGATCAAAATTCAATATATGTTTTATTTTAAAGAAAATTTTAAAATTTATTTAATGTATCTATTAAAATAAATAAATGAAAACCCTTCTTTAAATGTTTTCTATATTTTTTTAAAGTTTGATGGTTTTAATAAAATGAAAGTGTAATGTTATTGTGATACCAGCCAACCATACTTTCAGCCATTTGCAAGTGGTGTTTTGGGTGGTCTTGCCTTTGGTGGTCATTTACTTAACCTTGTTATTAGTCATCTTCCTTTGAAATTTATGGGTGAAACATTTATGGTATTTGCATGTGGTTTTCTTGGTGATTTTGGTTCTGTAGGTCATTTAAGGTCTAATGATGGTCCCCTATCTTTCAATTGTGGTGAGATCGACCTTGAATCTTAAACCTTTCATTTTTTTATCATGACTAATTTCTATTTAGAAAACATTATTTTTTAGAAATTCATAGGTCTATCCTAATTGTCTCCATTTCCTTTTAACTCCATAAACATTGAACATTAAATATTAGACTGGAGGCTTTAAATTCCAAACTTTCAACCCTAAATTTAGACCTTGAAACCTTAAATCAAAACCTTAATTTTAGACCTTAATCCTAGACCCTAAACTTTAATTTCGAACTTTAAATCCTAACCAAAAATAAGACCTTAAAACATTAAACTTTAAATCCAAGCTTTAAAATTTTAATTCAAACTTGAAATTCTAATTTCAAACTCTAAACCCTAATAACATACCTTAAACCCAAAATCTAAACCCTAAAATGTTAAACTCTAATTTAAAACCCCAAACCTAAAACCCTACACCTTAATAACAACCCTAAATTTTAATTATAGACCTTAAAACAAATGTTAGGGCAATTTTAGCCTTTAACTAATAATTTCAGCCCACCCTAAGGCAATAGGTTTGGGGTTATAGTCTTTGATGATGATATGACCTTGTATGTGAGGTTTATCTAGTGTTTGAGTAAGTAGTTGGTGAAGAGGGCCTTTGATTGAAAAAAATATGATTTTTTTTTTTCTTGTGGAATGAAATTTTTTCATGAGGTGTTTCCATTTCTTCTTGGGTTCATCAATTCTCGATCCCACCTACACCTTAATTCCTTCATGAATTTTCTTTTCTTGTAAGTTTATATTGCACCATAATTTGCATTCAACAATAACTTTCATTTCCCTATATTCACATAATGAACATTTCTTCCCCCAAATAGGTTGAATATCCAAAAAATATTCAAAGTATTCATCCCATGGGTGAAATACAAATGCCATTTTTGATAGATGGTTGAGTGGTAGAGTATGCTAACATCATGTAAGATTTAGGGTAACCTTTGTCAATGTAAATAAACAAACCATGGTGTTGTCCATTGTATATATGTTCTTTTGGCCAATAAACCATAACTGATATTCTAGGTCCTTCCATGGTGTCTAGATCTCAACCAATGTTCCATTGATGAACCCAATGCACCTTGGCAACTCACACAATTTTTTACCCAAGCCAACCTTTTCATGTGGTTTGGGCCAACAAATTTCATCTCTTGGGGCAATGCTAATGCATGACATGTTGTCACACAATAAAATTTTCCTAGGTCCACATAAAGGTGTCACAAATGATGACATAGTTAATATGAAGTTCAAAAACCATTGCATAGGCTTTAATTTTGATGGACTCCCCAATACAATTAACATATCCCTTGGTATGATGCAAGAAAAAATTTCAGACCTCAAACCCTAAATTACAAACCTGAATTTGTAGAATTCAAAACCTAAGCCATAAACTACAAACCTTAAACCCTAATTTCAAACCGTAATTGTAAAATCCAAACCTAAACCCTAAATTTCAGACCTTAAACTTGAACCCCACCTTGAATCCTAAACTTTAATTCTAGACCCTAAACTTTAAAAACCAAACACTAAGCTTAAAATGACACTTACTTTTAATCATGTAACTTTGGTAACCAAAAGGGCTTGTGGATCTAGTGTGGAAGATGAATATTGGCACAACTCAAGGTGCCAACTCCTCAAATTTTATCAATGTGAAGTTAGTGAGGTTTTTGAATAACACCTTTGCAACCCATATCATGGTTAAGACATCTTGGACCCCCATGATCGAATCAACAAAGTTTCATCATCTTTGTTATCATTAAAAAGGTCTTCACAATTAAAAACATTCAAATCATATTGGAAAATAACTCCTTGGTCCGTTTTATCAAGCAAAATTTTCTCATCACTTAGGGAGGAGCTCCAATCATTGTTTGAAGCACCTTAGATTGAAATTAAAGAGGATATCTATCTATGTTCGAATGAAAAATGAAAAGACAGGGATTTGGTTTAACCTCCTTCTTATATAGTCCCCATGAGCCCATAGGTCTTAGAATCTTCTCTCCTACTTAATTATACCGAAATCCACACTTTTAAGGCTGATTTTTTACTTATCCACCTTACTTACGCTTTAACTAAAACCTTTAATCATATTTTTTAATAATACGTTACTCTTTAGCACTCATATTGACCTTGTTTTTTAAAATTTATATTAAACCCTACCATAAACTTTAAAACTTAGAACTCAAGCACCTTAACCCTAAACCTAGCCCTAATCTCTAAAAATGAGCCTCTAATATGAAAACTAAACCTTAAAATCTCAAGCCTTGAACCCCCGAAAGTTAACTCCAAAATGAAAACCTCAAAAGTCCCAATAAATTTTGTAAAGAATAAAATTTCAAGTCCCAAACCTCAAAAGCTAAACCCTAAAAACACCAAACAAAAATCTCTAAAACTAAACCCTAAAGCCATAGCCTATAGCCATTTTTAACCCATAGCCCATAACATCATATAGCCAATTGACCATATAGCCTATCACCCACAAGTCAAATAATCATATAATACAATAGTTTATATAATGTAATAGTGTAATATAACCATATAATTTGATAGCTTGTATAGTTTAATAACTTGATATAACCATAAAGCCCAATAGTCCAATAGCCTATACAACCATAGCCACCTAGTCTACAAACCCCATATCTCCCTTAGCCTTTTTCAACCCCAATATATCACTTATAACATAGATTATAGGTGGGGAATTCATGGATTGGAAAAAAAAAATCTTGAAAGAAAGTTAATGTTGAGTTTTAAAAGTTTGATTCCTTATTGCAAAACTTTGGGGACAATAGCCAAGAGGGAGGGGATGAGACACCAAATAAGAGGTCATAATGGCCCATGTTTTTCACAACTGTATATATATTTAAAACAAAAATATTTATTAGATATTATATTATATTATACTATTATAAATAACGATAATTAGGAATTTTTTAATATTTGAATTACTTTATCCAGTTTATTTCATTCTTTCATTTTTAAGAATATTGAAAATTCCGAGAAAATTTGAACCTATCTACCTAGGTAGGTAGGAAATTAGCATCTACTTACTTGTGTAGGTATGCAAGTAGGTAGGAAAGGGAAAATGTAGATGGAATGAATAGCCAAAAAACTGTTTCATTTAATTTGCAATTTCCATTTATGGTCAAGCATTTCTTCACTCATCCCAAATTGACATACACATTTCAATGTGATAAGTCAAGGGTACATATGTTATTTATATAGCATGTGAAATGAGATTCAAAAACAAAACACATGTGTGAAACCTTTTATTTGCACTTTAGTTTTAAATTGAGATGCAACTAAACCTTTTCAAAAAGCCAACTTTAACTAGTAATATCTTTTTCATGTTATGTCCAAATGAAATGATTTAAAAGTTTTGGAAGGTTTTCCAAAATCTACATAGAAAAATTATAATAATTATTTAAAAAAACTTAAATTGAAGAAAATTACATGTAAATCTTGCATTTCAATACATTTCAACAACAATGTCTTGAAGACATTTTCTTTCTTTAATTATCACTATCTTTCTCAAACTTTGTCCAAATGAAAGAAATTTTAAAATATATGAAATTTTGTTCTATGATATAGTACATTTTGATCATGAAATTTTAATACAAATAGTTTACAAAATATGATGTATCAACAAATAATATTGTTATTCTCAAAACCATTCAATGGTACATAATGTAAAATACATTTATATGGTATATTAAATACATACAAATTAATTTTATACTAAAATATGTGTTTGATTATAATATCATAAAATATAAATTAGTTTGAAGATATAAATATTTTTTTAAATGAAATATTTATTAATATAACATATAATAAATGAATATAGTCATATATTATATATCATTGATCTTATATGGAAAAAATATTGGATTTCGAATTTGCTTGGTTGTAAACATCTTTTAGCATTTTTTAAAATAAAGGGAGAAAATAAAATCTGACTTAATTTTCAGAATTTAAGTAAAAGTATATTAAAATAATATATATTCTGAACTTAAGTACATAAACTAACAATAAATTATATCATTAATTAATATAAGGGATACATTGAAATAAATTGATATAAAATATTTTACAATAACTTTCAATATTAAAAACTTATGTAGATTCTATTACTATAAATAAGATAAAATACAAACTAGTAGAATGATAGATTATTTACTATTTATTTAATATAATTGATTATTTAATATATTCCAAAAATAAAGTAAAATATTTACAAAATTTTATTTGAATTTTATATATGGAATATTTTAATTTAATATTTATGAATATATATGTTTATTAAATATATATCAACACATATGACTAATATTGGGTTTTCAGTTTTTTTTCCTAAATTATTTTTACATTGTAAAAAATGAAGGCACAAAATAATATATAGAACTTAAATATAAAATTTTATGTAAAATAAATTACGAAATAAATTATAAGTTTATTTGAATCACCATTTAGTATTTCATATTATAATTAATTGATGCAATAAAAAATTATGATAATAATCTTGGACATTGGAAATTAATTATACGAAATAATTATTATTATATAATTTTATAGAACATTGAAATTATCATGTTAATAGTACCACAAATAATTTTAGTAAGTTATTTTGATTACAAATGAATGTGTAGTTGAAGTTTCATGGAAGGTGAACTGAAATTAGGGCATGGTTACATATTGCATGTAGTAAAAATTAGTATTAGAATGAAAAAACAAGTAATGTAATTTTATTTCAACAACTATAGTGGTTAATATTAGACTTATAATGGTATCTTAAATGATTAGAATCACTAACCCTTGTAGTGTAGTCGTATTTTTGTCCGAAACCCCTAATAATCATAAAGGACAAGGCATTTACTATTACATGACTACGGCAAGGACAGTGTCACAAATGTCCTAGTCATAAATATCATGTTTTAGAATAATGTATGTTAAGTTGAGGATAGGCATGGTAGATCTTGTGGTTTTTTTGTCCCCAAATCGTCATTAAACATCCCAGCACTCTCAACAAGCACACAATGGAGAATTAGTAATTAGCTTACCCCTATGCCCACTTGTGTTCCAATTTCCATCCATATGCCCATCATTCCCATCCTACTTAATTTGCTTTGGCCAGTCTTTCATCCTTTTGGTCCATCAACCCTCTTTTCGCCACAATCATTTATTTAGTATAGGAGGGGCTTTAGCATAACACCAACTTTCATGCATTGTTCATAAGTAGTCCTTTGTCCCGATTTTACTGGGTTGTCCTCCCACTTCAGCATGGGCATGGACTACATCCAACGACATCATTGATGTTATCCATTTGAGTTTACTGCGTTTTTGTTCATACCATATTCCATATACTTTTTGAGTTAATGTGCAACATGCCTTGCATATTCATTTATCTTGATTAGCCTTTGATGCCTCCAATATTACAACTTGGCATGTTTTTTTCATTATTCATTTTTTGGTGTTTGTTTTTTCCTCCACGGGGTGGTGGAAAAGGCCACTAAAAAACTTGTGTTCACTTGCATCGATACATGGGTGGCGACTCAGAAACAATATAAAAGGAACACACAAAATTAAAGCATTTGCTTTAGTTTACACTGAAAAAATTGGTTGTTTTGCAATTACTATTGCAATTCTATTTTTGAATTGAATTGCACACTTGCAACTCACCATATATACGGTGCAATTCATTACAACTCAATTACAATGTTGTTGCAACAATTCCTTTTCAATTCTTATGCAATTCCCCTATGACTACAATCATAATGTCATGCGAACATCAATTTTCATCCATCCATCAAAATTTAACATGTGGCACTATGAGGATTTTTCATGATTTTTTTGAAATATTAATATCCATTGTCCATTATGATTATTTTTTTTAGATAGTCTTGGATTATGACATGTGGCGTAAGCAAAAGTTGCCACATGGCATATTAGTTGAATTTTGGAAATAAATAAATATATGTACTTAGGTAGGTAAATAGGTAGGTAGGAAAGTAGAATACTAAAAGAGTAAGTGAACTAAAAAGTAGCCACATAAATTTTTTAATTTGTTGTGTTTTGTTTTTAGGGTTATACATTTATGAGCTCATTTGAACATGGCACATGTATTTTAATGTGAAAATGCAAAAGGAAACACCTCCTTTATATAATTTGTGAATTGAGATATTGAAAACAAAGCATATGGGTTAAATCTTTTGGTGGCGCCTTAGTTGCAATTGAATTGTAACTACAAAAAAACATTCCCCACATGCTTTTTATTTTATTTTAATTTTTGATTAATTTGAAATTTATAATTAGTTAGTTGATTGATTCAAATAATTAATTATCAAAATAAATATTAGATGATTAATTATTTAAATAACTATTAGATAATTAATTATGTTGATAATTGATGATCTGAATTCAAATAAAATTCAATAATTACTCACCTACATTAACAATGTTTGTTATCTAAAATTATTTCAATTAATTAATTAAATTTATATAATTAGTTATTGAGAATAAGTAATTAATTTTTATTATTTTATTTATTTATTATCTGAATTAATTAAATACTCATTAATCAGATTTTATTAGTGAATTCATATGAATAGTTTATTATTTAGTTGACTTGATTAGTTCGTGGTAATTAAGTATATTACATATTAATTAGTAACAAATAATTCGTTTTGAAATATTAAATAGAAAACATGAATTTGAGTAGAAGACATTGAAGTATATAAATACATATTCATATGTACACCCTTATTGCATGTTTTAAAAAATATACACATTGCTTTTAATTTCAATTCAAAACTAGACTTTCACCTTACATGAAATTTTATAGTTTGATATGAATGTATACCAACATAATATTGTGAATTCCAATGTAATGAAATATTGTTGACACAACAATTGAACATCGATCACAAAAAATAGGACTATAATAGTTACTACATTATTTACATTTTAGTTATCTAAATAATTATGAAAATAAATTATTTCAATAAAATAATTAGTTTGTATCAATAAAAAATTTAATAATTTAGTCTTGAAAAGTTTGAAGTGTTAAGCAATGATATTAATATTTACATGCTCATAAACATTTCAATACACCATTCCAATCCAACTGAAGGCCTACATTTACATTTTCAATGAATTACACAATTTGTAATCTTTAAAAAGTATGAGATGCCACATAGCTGACAATTAATTCTAAATGAGTTGAACATTCTAGTTCCAAAATAGTGGACAACTAATAGTTATGTAATGAAACCATAGTGGCACATTTGATTGTAACTTAGTTGTAAAATTAACTAATTTAATGACTCTTAGTTGTAAACAAATTATAAGTTTTAGATGTTATGAACATTTATTTAATTAGACACCTAACATGATTGTATACATCAACACCATATGCTAGTTGCAAAGTAGTTGCTCACTCAGCACTAAAGCTCACTCAACACCAGTTGCAACACAATTGAGATTACCCACTTTGCTACAACTTGTGATCATGGTCAAACTACAATTGACTATCACCATATATATTCTGCATACATTCGTCCCTGCAGAGTCCAAGTTGCAACTAATGTGCAACAAAATCAAAACTATGAAATCTTTTAACATGGTGTTACAATTATTAATTCATCGTATTTCCATATTGTAGTTGTACCTTGGTTGCATAATAGTTTCCATGCCGATCTAGTTGCATGCCAATTTAGTCTCCATGAACACAATTTCTCATAATGTTATTGTAGATATTTGAATTGATTTAAAATCCTACCCTACTTCCATCAACATGATTACGCTATGCATGGGCCCTTGTTATTGTAGGGGAGTATGTTCGAGCAGTACGTGCATTAACTTCATGCACACATGTAGCCCCATCTGACAAGACCTTGAGAGTTTTTTATTTTTTCCATCCACTTGCTAATGTTGATCTCCCCTCTTTCATTGATGATTTCCATCCTAAAACAAAGGTTATTTTAGATCAAGAGGAATTTATCTTTGCTTTGGCTCGTTCACCACCTCTTTCTTCTAGTGGTCTTCTAGGTATGGTGTATGACCTTTTATGAAACCGTTTTGTCCCAAATGATTTTGGGTGTAAATAGGATAACATGAACCACACCCACCTACTTTATGACTATTTGTATGATTACTTTTGGGGAAATAGAATATTTTTGGAATATTCTTGAAAAGTTTTCATACTATTTTATTAAGGTTCATGTTAAAAGTTTGGTAGGAAATGTCATTTTCAAAAAAATTGAAATCCATTTACAAGTCCTTTATTACTTAAAAGTAAACCTTCTAGTGTTTAATGAATGTTTCTGTTAATGTTTATTTATTGCATTGATTTCAAATTAATTCATATGTTCCATGATATATTAAAATACAACTATATAAACAAATCTTATAATTTCATTATCAAATGAAATTACAACTTTAAAATATGAAAAAACCAAGCAAACATTACATTTGCTATGGTATGTGTTATTGTGATTACACCTTTTTATGAATGGCTTCAACCTTTTTCTTCAAAGTATGTTAGCACATTACTTGAGGCCATGTTCCACCTTTAATATGGCATTACTTTCTACATTTCAATTCCAAACGTTAGAGAAAAAATAGTTTAGGAGCATATGTCCCATTATGATCAATGAGGTGACCTATAACGTAGTTGTTCGAACAGTAGCACTTTAGTTTAAGGATATTTTCGTGAAGCATTTTAGTCCTCATCAATTTGGTGCAACGACTCATGGTGGGTGTGAAATAATGGTTCATTGTGTTTGAGTGATGTTGGATTTACACCCAAATTGGGTGGTGCTACAAGTGGATGTCTGTAATGCCTTCAATTTGGTAGCACAACCAACCATTTTCCAAGAGTTATGGTTTTCAATCGATTCTTTGGATTAACTTTTCCCATTTTTTTAACGAATTTGTGCATGCCCATCCCCATTGCATTTTTTTCAAGCTTCCTAACATGGGGATCTCATATTCTTTTCACCAAAGTTTGGTACATGATAGGGTGACCCATTGGGAGGAACATTGTTTATTCTAGCTCACCTTCGTGTTATTTGCCTTATAGCAGCAGCACACCTTACTTGTGTTTTCCTTTCGTTGGTGGATGATACACATATAATAAATCTCGCATTAAATGTGGTTGTTATTTTTTTACAACTACAATATGAGTTTTCAACATTAAGGCTTTTAGTGCAGCCAGTGAAATGTGTAATTTTCTCTCCATAGGGATTGGACCATTGTATATCACTTCTTAGTGGCTTTCTTGCTCCCAATTCAAGTTTTCACATTTTGGATACATTGGTGGGATCCAAATCATTTGTTGAGTCATTTGTGGCTAAGGCTTTTTATGAAGATCTTGGGATGGTATCCATTCTCCTTATGTTTGCATATCCTTTGATGACTTTTGTGATGTTCTCATTGTGTTATGCCTAACACCCTAGCTACTTTTTTCATACAGTGTTTCCATCTCCAACTATTTTGCAACATTATGCTAAGTTTAATATTTGTACCATAACTATGTTGGAGAAATTATTTGGTGTGGAATCTTTGGTTAGTTCTATTTGTCACTTAGTTTGTCATTAGGCCATTCTTTTTATTTCTTTGGGTGGGATCGGCCTCCTTTCTATAGTTCAAACTACTACCCCCACATTCTTGGGATATTGTTGTGCACTATAACTCTCTCTTGCATTTGCATTTGTTTCTAATAGGATGATCAACCTATTCTTTTGGATGTAATAACATATGTCATGGTCTTTTCTTCAATCCAATTGACATCAAGTTTTTTTAGTTTGGGCCCTGGGGTCAGGTTGTTCTCCCACTAGATCCACTGGGCCAAATACTCAATTAATTTCTTAAATGTATTTTGATTACCCCTTCTTGTTGTGAATGCACACAATTAAATACACCTAGTCCTATGTCCTTATAGTCCAAGGGAAATCAAAATGAAAGCATGGAATGAAGTTGACTCAAAGTTGCTAGCCATTATTGAGGCTAACTTTGTCTTTGATAATGTGAGTTTTTTTGTATTTGTTTGAATACTTTCCGACATAAATGAAACACTTTGCAACGGTCCGGGAAGATGGTTTTCTTGGGGAGGCACCGGTCTAATAGGGACAGCGAGCGCCTGTACTTGTGATGCGGTCAAACCAAGGCTACTACACTAGATCCCGTCAGAACTCTGAAGTTAAGCGTCCTTTCCATACCCGCAAAAGTTGAGAGCATACCCATCAGAATTGAAAGTAAGGTTGAGTGGTACCATTAAGAATGTCATACATTTTCTTTTTCTTTTTTAAACCCATCGAGCTTTTCAAAAATATGATTTTTTAAAAAAAAAACATTCATGAAAATGTTTGTTGAATACATTAATCAGTGTTATAGACTTTGAAATTTAGGATAAAAACACATTTCTAGGAGTTGATGGCATTGTTTTAAATCACAATCACAATTTAATTTTTCATGCAAAATGAAAATTTTCACAACTTGTTATAAAAAATATTTTGACAACGATTAACAATGAGGCAATTGTAAATATTTTTCAATTAACAATCTTTTTTGTTAATCATTGTTGAATATATATTAATTTTTAAAAAATATGCAAATTCCTTGCATATTCAATGTTTCTTTTTGAAAAATGATTAGAATTTCAAATCATAACCAAAACTCCAGTTTTGCATTTTTTAGTTTTATTGTATCGCAAGCTACAACTATTTTCAATACATCATGTACATTAGACTTCATTCATATATTTTAAAAGGTTTTTAAAATTATGAAAATTTGAAAAATTGTGTGAATTTTAAAGTTTTAAAATTTCAAATTTTTTATAGTGTGCACGTGATTAATAAGATTTTCTTATCTAATTGTTTCTATCTAAATGCTTTTATAATATGAGTCCTTTTAACATCTTTTTGTAAAATTGTATCAAATGCCTTAAATTAAAACGTAAACTTAAAATTGAATTAAATTAAATTTTAATTTGATTAATAAAGGGGGGAAAAAATTTGTCAAAATTGTCATGATTTTAAATTTAAAACATAAATAAATCTCTAGTTTCATCTCGTTTTATTCAACATCCAACACCTCTTTTTTTTTTTTGGCTCCTTTGAATATGTATTGATCCTTTAATAATATAAAAATTATTTTATATTTTGATGCATTACATATGGTTTCCTAATGCGTTCCTAGTGAGTCTATTGACTCATACTTTCATCTTGAGTTGAATTTTATCCAAACTCATAAAAGATTAGGTTAATGTTTTAATTCCTTGGGCACTAAAAGCATAGTAAAAACCCCAATTTTTTGGGGTGACTTTTATGCATAATATAAATATCCTAATGTAAATCCAAATCAGGGTCTTTGAGTCCAAATCTAATATTTACCACATTAAGTATAGGCACTATGAGGCCAAGTTCAAGTCGGGCATTTCCAAAAGAACCTCCCCTACGGTGAAGGAAAACTTCAACTTCGTAAAGTGGCCTGTACAAAACACTAGACATTCTCATCTCATGTCCCCAATTCAGTTGCTGATGTAGAGCTAGTGACCCACTTTTGGATAGCATCTCGTGAAATGGTTTTCATGGTGGAGTCCTGTGGATGGATGCAGTTTCAATTTCTGAACCAACCCATTTGAGAGAGAGAGAGAGAGAGAGAGAGAGACACTGTTGGTTTGAAGGCGAAAAGGAATTGGAGCAAACATTTTTTTCAATATTTTGAAAAAATATTTTGAGTGTAGACTTTTAAGGAAATTGCGGGAAGAAACAAAACTTGAACACGGCAAGAAGAATTAGTTCACCTATCACAAATAATTGTTGACTTTTGAATCTTTCTCCATATGGGTGTTGAATGCCCGTTTTTTTGGTTATTTTGTATATTTATAGCATAACCATGCTCATCAAGGATCCAAGCTTGATGTATTTCCGGTCAAATTATAATTCTAAGTTGAGAATAGATGTTAAGTATTTGGTGCAGGACATTTTGTTTTTTTAAGTTTGCTATTTGTGGTTGAAATCTAGTTTATTGTGAATAAGATTTTGGTTTTTTTTTTTAAATTTTGTTTTTATTAATGTTTGAGGATTTGTTCTCACAGTGTGGTTCTTGAATTTCATTTTTTGTGTATTTTTGGTGTGAATGTTTCCATGTGTATGGTTTTCTTGGTCTCAATATTATTGGGCGCCCATCTTGTAGTGCATGACATAGAGGTGGAGTTGGCTACCCTAGCCTGTACCAGTGTATGTGCTGGTTCGCCCTAGATATGCCCTAATAACAGGGCATCTACCTTGGCACAAAAAGAATGAAGCAGGGCCCCTAAAGAGACATCTTATGCATGTAGAGAGGTGCCTTACAAGGTGTAAAATGCCTCCATATGACAAATTAAGTGGAAGAAAGTTGGGGGAGAAGAAGGACATGGTCTCAAGTTGGTTACTAAGCTCAAAAACTCAATGACCTAAATCATTGAATTAAAAATCATCTTCCAACTACCTACAATTGTCAAGTGTTGAAGTAAATTAATTTTAGGGCAAGAGAGCTTTTGGCACTTCAAGTTAGATTTTTTTAGCATTTAACACATGCTGGATCGTGATATTTGTACAACTTGGGCGAGGGACAATTCTTTTTTAAGAAGAGCAAGATTTATAGCAAGATGTTGAAGACCATAAAGTAGAGGATCTTTTCAAAGATAAAGGGATCAAGTGTGTTCTGGCTTTAAGCTTTGTGTTACTTAAAGATTGTAAAATTTGAAATTTCATATTATGTAGGTTTTTTTCAAGTCATTTTATATGAAATTTTCTGAAATTTTCATGTGATTACAAGTCTTATGTATTCTAACTTCAAAACCTGGAAACAACAATCATTGTGTTTTCACATTTGCCAATTTGAAATTTTCAGCACATTAAGTTTTGTTCTTCTGAATGTTTTCAAAGTTGAATCATCTCAATTTTTAATTAATTGATGTTGAATTTGAGTACAGGCTAGGTAGCCAACTCCACCGCTATATCATGCACTTCAAGATGGGCGCCCAATAATATTGAAACCAAGAAAATCATACATATGAAAACATGCACACCAAAAATACACAAAACACAAACTTGTTTTTCTTGTGCACTTTGAAATCCCAAAACTTAAAAAATGAGATTCTACAACCACACCATGAGAAAAAATCCTCAAACTTTTTTTTTAAAAAAAAAGCCAAAATCTTATTCACAATAAACTAAATTTGAACCACAAATAACTGATGTCCTGCACCAAATACTTAACATCTATTCTCAACTTAGAATTATAATTTGACTTGGAATACATCAAGCTTGGATCAATGATGAGCATGGTTATGCTATAAGTATACAAAATAACCAAAAAAATGGGCATTCAACACCCATATGCAGAAAGATTCTAAAGTCAACAATTACATCTGATATGTGAACTAATTTTTCTTCTTGCCATGTTCAAGTTTTGTTTCGTCCCTCAATTTCCTCAAAAGTCTACACTCAGAAATATTTTTTCAAAATATTGAAACAACTGTTCGTTCCAATTCCTTTTCGCCTTCATGAATACCCAGTGTTGAGAGAGAGAGAGAGAGAGAGAGAGAGAGAGAGAGAATGAGTTGGTTGAGAAATTGAAACTGCATCCATCCACATGACTCCACCACGAAAACCATTTCACGAGATGCTATCCAAAAGTAGGTCACTAGCTCTACATCAGCACCTGAATCAAATTGGGATGAGAATGTCTAGTGTTTTGTACAGGCCACTTTACAAAGCTGAAGTTCCTTCATCCAAGGGAACGTTTTTTGGAAATGGCCAACTCTTTTTTTTGTTTTACTTTTTGCACTTTTTTTAATTCTCGTGTAGGCCTTTGATTTTTCTGAGGCTTTACATCAGCCATGGGTCTTAAACACGTGTAGTACAAAAGTACTGTTGCATTTTGTTCTCATGCGTGCCCATTACGCCATTGAAAGGTGTCTGGTGAAGCCCAGAAACCTTTCATTGCTGCCCAGTCCCATTTGGGCCCAGGAACTATGCACATTCTTGGACGCGTAATATTGGACACTAAGAAGCAGCATATGTGTGTAATGAACGCTACGAAACATCTTGCTTCTTATCAGTCCATTATACACCCAAAATGTGGATGGTTCACAGGCCCAAATGTGTTTGGGCATCACCCAATTTTTTTAGCAAAAAATAGGAATCCGGGGGCTATACGCCACTTTAAGATGAGAATCTCCATATGGAGTTGGAAATACATAGAAAGAAGTTTGTGCCCCTCAAATACTGCTGGATTCTTGACCTATGCAACCATTCGCCCATGGTGGCGTTCTCCTTCCCCTATGGTTTAGTTGCAACCCATGGGCCTAGTAGTGGACCAAGGATGTAAGTGGCAGCTATAAGACCACAATACTTATGACTCATGTTGTATTACGTTAATTCATTCTCAAAAGGATTAGCCATAAAAGAGAAATTTCTTGAGTGATATTTGCCAAAATACTAGAGATCTCTCAAGGAATTGAGTTTGGCCAAAAAGTAAGTAAGGTGCACAAGTTGTGTAATCATTTTTGATTGTAGAAACGTCTGAAATATTCTAAATCCAGAAACTCCGATGGAACCCCTTTTTCCTTCTCAGTCTTTTTTGCTTTTTCTTTTGCGGTGAATTTTTTTTTTTTTAATTGGCCAAAATCTGCAGATTGTTAGTGGCAAGGTACTAGGGATTTAAACGACCTCTTAATACGATACACAGGAACAATTGACTTAGATACTGGAGGAGACCGCGTACTCCATCCTGCCGCGTGCAACAAAGGCTATAAATGTACAAAGAGTCACTTTGAAGGAACAGCAGTTACAAGAGAATCACGTGTCTAGATCATGTATGAAAAGCAGGAGAAGTGAAGAGTTGCAAATTACTCACCAGCTAGTACAATACTAGAGCACCCAGTTCAATCTGTCTACTAGAAAGTTTACTTGAGAAGTAGCTAGTAAGTACTAAAAGGGGTATAGCAGCAATTCAGATGCAAGCGGTTCAAACTCACTCATTTATACATTCTTATTAATTTTGCGAATTTGCTCTGAAGTTCGTGAATTGTAGTTCATAGGCAGTAACTTCAGCTACTGCAATCGGTTAGTAATTCAGGAGGCAGCAGGCTTATACGTTTGGGATATATAGTTATTATATCCAATGGAGTCTTTGATGATCAGACGAGCTCCAGTGGTATTGGTATTGGTGATTGCCATCATGTTTCAGACTAGTACCCAGATTTGTCTGGGGAGACAAATCCCTTCAACAGGAATTAGCGGGAGACGAAATGATGATGAGACGTCGACCACCCAAGAGGTAAATCATGACGAGATGCAAAATATATTGAACTCGCTTCTGCTGGTACTGCGGTCCCCTCAATGGACTCTGTGAACTTGTGGATCAATTTTGCAATGACATAAAGAATCTCTAGACGGCATATGATTAATTCAGGGATTGACATTCGTATTAATCTAGAACGTGAATCCAGCTGTTATTTACGGAATGAACTTATGATGTGATCTAGATCAAGATTGTGATCACATCTTTGGTAGCTGCTTAATTATTTTGCAGGTCTTGAAATCTTACTGGATACATAGAGATCATCCCGATTCACCCGCGTCAGCTGCCAGTGCATACAACACTAGCTCGCATTCAGAAAGGATTGCAGAGGCGACGAGAAGGAGCTTAATTCGTGCGGATTATTTCTCACGTAGAGTACTGGACGCCAGCTCCAGTGAAAATTTCGACAGTCCGGTGCAAGCAGTCGGGGGTGATTACTCGATGGCAGTGTCCGTAGGCACACCTCCGCAGCAATTCATAGCAACCATTGATACAGGAAGTGATCTGGTGTGGCTGAATTGTAAGCCTTGCATCCAGTGTATCTCCTCCGCTCCTGATAGCCCGTTTGATCCCACCCTGTCCTCCTCCTACCAGGAAGCGTCGTGCACCGACGCCGCGTGCACGGTACTATGCAAACTCCAATTCCGACGTCAATATGTTTATTTGAATCATTCTGAAAACGCGTGGAGTGTTCTAAAGGAATAAGTTCCTGACTTAGGACTTCATTCCACATATCCCAGACGTCCAGCAGATCCACTGATCATCGACTTCAACTCTTTGCTTTGCTGCTGTTTGTTTGTATCAGGATTTTCCGAGTACCTGTGTCGACACGGGTGCCTGTGATTACACCTACGGATACGGAGACGGGAGCAGCACCAGCGGTGTGGTAGCATATGAGACGTTCACCTTCACGGCCTTAAACGGATCCCAGATTCCTGTCCAACAAATCGCCTTTGGATGTGGTCAAAACGAAAGCCTCAATGGTTTCAATGGAAACGACGGACTTGTGGGTCTTGGCCAAGGCAATTTTTCTCTTCCCAGCCAGTTATCGACTGACTTTTCCGACATTTTCTCCTACTGCTTGGTCCCCTTCGGCGATACCACTACGAATTATAGCACTTTCTACTTCGGAGTTCCTGAAACCAACATCTCGATCTACACACCCATCGTTTCCAACACAGTCAATCCATCTGCAACATATTATTACGTGAACGTGACTGGAATCAGCGTAGGAGGTGTATCGTTGGACATTCCAGCGGACACTTTTGACATAAGCCCCACTGATGGCAGCGGTGGCATCATCGTGGACTCCGGCACCACTTTGAATCTCTTGACAAGCGTTCCCTACGAAGCCGTCGTCGGGGTGAGTCATTATGATCATCAGCTTCACTATATCCACAGACACACAGAACTAATTTCCTTGTTGCCAGCAGCAGGGCGTCAAACTTTGACTACAAAAACAATGGAAAATCCCAAAAATGAAGTACCGTATGACTAATTTTTGTTGCACTTATATTACCTGCAGCAGAACAGTAAGAGTCTCTTGCCATTAGGTTGCTGTGATCACAGTTACACAGTAGTGTGCTGTGATCAGAGCAGTTTAATGGAAAGTCACTGAGATAGAACGTTGTTTCTTGCTGCAGAAACAGTTGCTTTCCATTGGACAGCTGCAAGTGTGGTGAAAATATGTAACTAGTCATGTTAGGAACCAGCTCAAAAAAACATAATGAACTTTCGTGTGTGAATGATTGATTGCAGGCATTTGAGAGTCAGTTGAACTTCCCTACGGTGAGTAACAACGAATCATCCACTGTATGCTTCGATACAAGTAGCAGCACTGCGAGTACGATAGTTCCGAGCATAGTATTCCACTTGCAATCTGTCTCGGGTGCAGCACCTGTCGACTTCGAGCTAGCTCCGGAGAACATACTTTTGCCGTACTCGGAAACCGTATCATGTCTTTCCATCATGTCAATCGATTCTGGCCCAAGCATCATCGGTAACACGGCGCAAGCGAATCACGAAATGGTTTTCGACCGTGTGAACGGCCAAATTGGTTGGGCTTCCACAACATGCACCTAGCACCTAGCTGGGTGTAGAAATCTCATCTAGTCTTTCTCTTGATACTGGTAAAGTGCCAAAGTAGAGAGGGCAAGTGTATGATTAGTGCTTGGTACTACTAGACTAATTGATCAGGAAGTCCTGATCAAAATTAGTTTGTGTTTGCTTTAGTGGTACCTTGTCGCCAAGTCTAGAGGACAAGCCGTGTGTGCTTACTACTAAACTAATTGATCAGGAATGAATCCTGATCAAGTAATTGTGTTTGCACTAGTCTGATCAAGTTCTGTCTGCTATCAAGCATGAGACCAGGTGTGCATGCAGCTGCTAGATGGAGTTTTAGACCCATTTTAATCTTTTTTTTTTGCAGTACAAAAAATGAACATGTCGTTTGCCTCCCTCCAGTCTTCAAACCCTAAACCCACATGTGATGAGACGGTTCTGCCACTTTTTCTTTGTACCCCAGGTGAGGGCTCTTCTAGGTTTACTGTGCTTTCAGGTTTCCCTTTCATTTCGTCCTCTAATTTGCTTCTTAGGACTCCTGGGGACTCAGGAACATACTACTATGTTCCTTTGCCCATTTGTGACCCACCATCTGGTTTTAGGCTTCCTGCTGGGACTTGGGTCCTTTCTCTTTGTTCTTCCTTTCCCCCTTTTGCTGGGTGCTTTGTTTAATAAAGCTTGCCAGGGTTTCATCATCATGGACTATACATTACTCAACAAGCAACGTGGCCATTCATGGTCCGGACCAGTTCACCTATCCACCAAAGGGTCCTTAATTCTGGAAAACAATCCTAGAAAGCACATCACCTATTTAAAATATTCATAAATTAATCCTCACATGGGGCCTTATTGTATACATTTGTTCTCCTTTTTGAGCCAAGTGCATAAAGTTCAGGAAAGTGAGAACCACTTTGCAAAAGTAATGATAAGCATCCTCAAGTGGTCATTGTAGTTTTTATTTTAATCACACTACAGATTACTTAAATTACCCTCAAATAGATTAGAGGCTATGACCTAGAGTACAGGACTAACTAAGGCTTACTTTAGGGATTACCTAAAACACATTTAAGAGCTGTCTAGGGCTTACCTAGGCCCTATCTAAGATAAGGGCTATCCAAAGTTAACATAAAGATTTACATAAGAACTATTTACATAGGAACTATCTAGGGATCTACTTAAGTTACAAGATACTTGAAGATAACTATAATCTACATAGAAATTACATATGAGACTATAAGTCAACCTGAGATAGTCCATTAGGTAGCTCAAAAGTAGTCTTTAGGTAGGACCTTGGTTAGTCCCCATGTAATCTTCCTAAATAGCTTTTCAAATAACTCCTAAGCATCTCTTAACATACAAAGTTGTTATTTAACCCCCCAGGTAAGGTATCCCATAACTTAAGTCTAGATCCTTAAATATTTCACTAGGTAATTCTCTACAGAAGTCCTATGTAATCCTTATTTGTAGTCTTTAAATATCACATGAGTCCCTAGGTTTCTTGAAAGTTCACTTTTGACATCCCATAACCTAGGGATGAAGGATTGTAGGTAGATACAAGCAAAGCAAAGAAGACAAAGAGAAAGACCAGAGGAAAATCATGTCATCCTAATTTGAGGAGGAAACTTATTTATTTCCTTTCTAAGTTATCAAATCTAGTGTTTTTTGATCCCCAGTTGCTATGAAGAACAAAAGAAGAAATATAATAACTTTTTTTATTTAAGTGGTTTTCGCTTTTTTTTTCACTTTTTTAGGGTAGTTCCCAATATTTGACATTTTTTATACAAATTAAATGTAACATCAACTAATCTGCTCATAATAAAGTTACAATTGAAATAGAATGGTTTCATTCTTTCTATTAATGGGAATTCTTATTTTTTTAATCCTATCTTGGTTTCAATTACTATATAAAAGTTAATAAGCCAATAAAATTGATTGCTTTTGTGTCAATTCAAAAAAGAACATAATAGTTTTTATTGGCTCACTCATCATAGATTTTGCGGAAAGGGAAAAAGATTTTTCTCCTGCCCCCCTTCCCCCCCAAAAACATATTGTAATTTATCTACTCCCAAGGCTTAACAATATAATCTTTTTTTTCACAGCAATTTTTTCTTTCTTTTATCAAAATTAAAAACTAAAAACTAAAAAAAGGGGAAAAAGGAATTGAAGAGAGCTACCACCAAATATTTGATCATAGCTTTTGACCATTTTAACAATCAAAGTGGTCGTTTTGCACTCAAAATCCAACCAAGATGCCATCTCACAATTAACAACTTCATGACAAAGTAAGAGAACTACAATTAAGATAGAATTTTGGCCCTCTTCTCACAGCCATCAACTTTACCCTCGAATCCTTGCCATATGATTAAACTCTCACCTACAAATCTTCAAAGAACCCTATAACCAAATATTAAATTTTCTCGTATTTTATTTTTCTTTGGGTCAATCCCATCCTATGTTTTCACTATTGTCCTTAATTTCAATGAAAGCCACAGGTATGCTTTAGGTTATATTGTCTTTCCTACAACTTTATACACAGTATGATTTTATTGGTGAGATTATTTTATCATTATTTTGGCGCGAGCTGTGTTTTAGATTTTCAAACCTGACTAATTTTCATGGGTTTAGGGTCATTGCTTTAAAATAACTTTCAAAAAATTCATCTTTGTAGTGGAACTCAGTCCGCTAGGTAGAAGAACTTCATGTTTGAAATTTCAGGAGTCTTACGAAAGCAAAATGTACTTTTTGTTGTAGAAAAGTAACTTACACTTTTCTTAAATTCTTGAAATTTATAAAGCTCTTTAGGTTGGGGAACTGAAACTCTTCCTGGATTTTGGGGCCCAACTTCGGGCTATTGCCCAAGTGGGTGCACATTTGTAGTCAAAGATTATGATGATGAAATCTTAGAAAAATCATTTGTTAAGAACTTGAATGGAGTACTGTATTTTTTTTAAGTGAGTGACCATGTAATCAAATTATCTATAAAAGTCCTCCTGACTCTCATACTCAGTCTCATCCCTTTTCCTAGTTTCATCTCCTTTTTCAGTTATAGTCCCCAGAAGTGGAGGTGAAATGTTGAAACTGGTGACTAGACTTGAAAATAAGGGGTGAAATAAAATCTGAACCTTTCTATTTGACGTTTTTTTTTTTTTTTTTTTTTCGGGGCACACTTGGGGGACTTCTTTGGAACTTCTTTTGACACTTTTTTTTTTGTTTGGGCACACTTGAGGGATTCCTTTGAAACTTTTTTTGGCCAATTTTTTTGTTTGGGCACACTTGACAGACTCCTTTGAAACGTTTTGTGATCACTTTTTTTTTGTTTGGGCACACTTAGAGATTTATTTGAAACTTTTTTGGACACCTTTTTTTGTTCATGGTTTTTTTTTAGATTTGTTGGTAGTTTCTTTTACAGCTTGCTTTAAGGTTTTTTGGGGAACTTTTGGGGGGTTTTTTGAGAGTTTTTGTTTTATATTTTATGATTTCTTTTAATGGTGAAACCTTTTCAAATATAGAATTTTGATAGTCTACTTGATGAGAAGATCTTTTAAAAGATGCATAGTCAACATCATATTATGTTCACACTTACAATTATTGACACGGACACATTGGAATTTTCCAATGCGAATGAATTAGAGCTAAGTTTTGGGCAATTGATCAACTAAGATGTAAATGTGTGGAATCTACTTTGTCATAGTGCCAACAATTTCAAATTTATTCAAATTTCAGTTTGTGAAAGCTTGATGAATTAATAACATTAATGATCCCACCCTTCAGACCCATGCAAAAGCTATTGGCAAGGCTTGCATTGCGACAAGGTGATCAACTAAACAAACTCAAAACTAGTGACCAACTAAACAAATCCAAAAGGAGTGACTGCCCCAGTCATCTTGTACATGAAACATGACATTTAATCCCTCACCCTTGAGCCTTAAAACTACACTATATATTTATATTTTTGTAATGGGATGTTCCAATTTTGCACAAATTTTGGCAGGTCTCTGGCGTAAGGCCCTCAGTCGAGGGCACAATCAGAAGCGAGGTCCATGCTCCACTAGTCACTTGTGGGGCCCTCATTTTCAATATGGCCCTCAACCTCAAGCCTTAGTTTCCACTTTTACATTTAGATTTTGGTAAGGCTCCCACCAAGAAATTTGTTTGGACCGAATGAAAACTCTTTACTCATGACAAGGGTCTCTGACAAGGGTCTCTATCTTTCATTGCCTTCCAGAATTTAAGGTGCTTACAAGGTACCTATCGCGGAGCCTAGTCGAAACTTCCTGGAAGGATCCCAAGAAGAAGGACCCTTCCAGAAGACCCTTTCTTCCTTCCCCATCTCTATGAATATTTAGGGTTTCGCTCACCGACTTGGGTTTTCCAGACGCGCGGTCGAATGTGGTGTCGAGAAGGAGGAGCACGTCGTTGAAGGAATTGAATACACGAGAACGCAGAAAACAGAGGGGGCAGAAGAAGAAGAAGAAGATCCAAGACAGAGATGGTGGAGCAAGAGATGGACAACGCCGGAACAACAGCTCCGGTTGGAGAAGTTCCGGAAGATGCCAACCAGCGTAAGTCCTTGATAGTGCCCTCCTTGATCGTGGTAGGCATCAGGTTTTGATTTTCAGCCATGCAAGTCTAAGGGTTTGTTCGTTAGTTTGTACATTGTTTCTGCTGTATGCTGTTGGAATATGTAAGAGTTCCAATTTCATGATGAAGGAAGGTTTTGAGAACCAAGCTATGGTTTTCTTCCAGTTTGATGTGTCGAGGTTGTCTCTTTGATGTAATCACAACGATATTCTTTTGTCGAGTCTATCTTCTTTCTGTAATTGTGTCCTTGATCGGGTGTAGGTTTTGGTTTCAAAGTATACAGTGTCAGGGTTTGCTTGTTAATCTTTGTGATGTTTCTGCTGCTTGCTGTCGTGATAGTAAGAGTTCCAGTTTCATGATGAAGGAAGATTCTAAGAACCAGAACTATGGTTACGATACAGCTTGATGTGTTGAGGTCTGTTTTTTGATGTAATTAGAACAGTATTTGTCGATTCTGTCTTTCTTTTTGGCTCTAGATCAAGGATTATAAATTTTGGTGTGGACTCATGCCAAGTTTCAGGTGGTGTTTCTGTGCAACCTTGATTTGAGGAACTGATAGCTTTTCTGGGATGGGACTGTTATGCAGATTGCCCGGGGACAGAGGCAGAGACAGCAGGCAAAGCATCAGCATGTGAAGGGTGCCCTAACCAACAGATATGTGCTACTGCCCCTAAAGGTCCTGACCCAGGTATGGATTGTTTCACCCATGGCTAGGCATTTGTGGATGTGAACTTTTGACAGTGATGGTCACCTTAGCTTGGCTGTGTTTTTTCTCAGCATTTCTCCACTACAGTTGTATGAGGAGGCACACTTGATGATGCCTTTTGTACTACTATGGTGTCCAGGGGCAGTTAAGTCGTATGTATACCACAGGGTTACCTGCTTTGGTTGCTTGACTGAGGCAATTTGCTTATGCTATGGAGTTCACCAAGTGACTGATTTTTGCTTCAAGAATCTACCCAAAGAAGCCCTCTTTTTAGGAATATAGGGAGCCAACCTTATTGTTCTTGCACTAGTCATATCATTAATAAAGAAAATATCTTTGAGATGTCTCTTGACCAGTGTGTGGCAGAGGAGTGGTGGTTGCCCTGGTAGAGTGTTCAGCTGTTCATAAATATCAATGACCTGATTTTGACCAGTATGTGGCAGAGGAGTGGTGCTTGCCCTGGTAGAGTGTTCAGCCGTTTGTAAATCTCAATGACCTGATTCCATATTAGACTGTCTGTTTTCCACTTTTTGAGAGTATGTTACCTGGCGTTTGGTTGAAACAGATTTGGCAGCAATTGAGGAGCGGATGAGTAGTGTGAAGCACAAGGTGCTAGTCTTGTCTGGAAAAGGGGGAGTAGGGAAGAGTACATTTGCAGCTCAACTGTCATTTGCCTTGGCTGGACAGGACAAGCAAGTGGGCCTTCTAGACATTGACATCTGTGGCCCTAGCATACCTAAAATGCTGGGTCTGGAGGGACAGGAGATCCATCAGAGCAATCTAGGCTGGTCACCTGTGTATGTGGAAGATAATCTTGGAGTCATGTCCATCGGGTTCATGCTTCCAGACCCTGATGAGGCTGTGATCTGGCGAGGACCACGTAAGAATGGATTGATAAAACAGTTTGTGAAAGATGTGGATTGGGGGGACCTGGATTACTTGGTGGTAGATGCACCTCCAGGGACCTCTGATGAGCACATCTCCATCATGCAGTACTTAAAGGCCACCAATGTGGATGGAGCTATAATTGTCACAACCCCTCAAGAAGTTTCACTTATTGACGTTAGGAAAGAGATAAACTTTTGTAAGAAGGTAGGGATTCGTGTACTTGGTGTGGTAGAGAATATGAGTGAGCTTCGACAGCAAATTGAGAGTGCTGAGTTCAAGATCACTAACGCCGATGGTGAAGAGAAGGATGTGAGTGAGGAGCTGCTACATCAATTAAGAACCCATGCACCTCACCTGCTCTCAGCATTTGTTTCCACTACAGTGTTCTATGGAGGAGCAGGGGGTGCAGAGAAAATGTGTAGACAAATGAGAGTTCCCTTTCTAGGTCGGGTGCCTTTAGATCCTCAGCTTGGAAAAGCTGCTGATGAGGGCCGCTCATGTTTTGAGGATGCAAAATGTGTTGCTAGTTCAACAGCCCTTAAGTCTATAATCAAACGGGTGCTGCTGGCAACTGAAAAGAATGGCTGAGATCCTCAACCATTTTTTTGGGTGACTGTCACATGTAGACCCCCAAGCTTGGGGTGGTTGCTGATTTAGAACTGTTCATGCTTGGATATATGGAGGAATGTTGCTACTGCAGCCACCTGTCAGTTCACTTGAGAAGGTTCCATTTGTAACTGAAAAAGTTTTTTGAAACCCTTTTGTCCTTGTGATTAGAACATTCTTTGAGCAGCAGGGTATGTATTTTTATTGAAACTAGTCTTTACAGGTGTCCTATAGTTGGTTCTATTTTACTGACTCCTTATAAGGTGAACCCATTCTTCTCATCTTGTTTCTGGTTTTGCTAGAACTTACACTAATCTTCAAATTGCCACCTGGAGGTTTACATCAGAGGGTAAGACATCTCAGTATGTTGATGAGTGCTCTGTCGCTCTTCTTCATTAGCTTCTGGCAAGAGAAAGATGAGCAGACTCTCCTGCAGGAATTGTGAAGTGGTGAACAGGTGCTCAGTCTGAAACCCCTTGCCATGATCTTTTTTCTTGAGAATAGAGCATGGCTTTTGAAGGAGCTAGGTGAAAAGTCTGCATCTGGTAGTCATTCACAAGTTGCTGCATTTAATTGAGGATGAGTTTCTTCAGGGTTGTTTTCCTGTTCTTTCTTTAGTGCACTGTTGACACTTTGGTTTCTATGCTCATTACCATCCTGCTAGACATGTATGTAAAAATTGCAGAGGTGCCAATTCACCACAATGAGGAGTGCAAGGTGCTTCAGGAAGATTAGTAGCTTTGCTGGAGGTCTAAGCATGAAAAGGAGCAGAAGTGGCAATTGGAGAATTGCCCATCATGATTGCCAAAAATGTGAGGTGTCATTTTCGCCCACACAGCGGGTGCTGGAACACTTGGGTCTTCAGTCTTTACTCACACCTTGACTAGTGTGTTTAGTGATACATTTCTACAAACATAATTAATGTTCGGTAATTCATGTATCTTGTCTTGGGTTCTTATCCTAATACATTAGAATGAATTCCACATCAACATTGTTAATTAGAGCATAGAATTAACTTACACATGTCATAACAACACTATGATTCTTAATGCATACAAATGTAAAAAACAAGAAGAAAAGAAATGTTCATCTCTTCCAGCTTTTATTATAGATCCATTAAGTTTGAAGTGTATAATCTATTCTCCTCACAAGATTCATAAGAAAATCTCTTTCAAACAACAATAAAAACTAATGATGAACAATTATCAACAACCCTTTCACTTCGCTGAATATTCTTCATATGGTCCAAAAAGTAGTTGTAATTGTCAAACTAACATATCAACTTGCTTTATTGACTTGTTTAATCAACTTATCAATCAATTTATTGTCAAACCGACTTTTGTCATATTTATTTGCCTTGCTAACTATATCGATTTGTTGCAATATGTCAATTTGCTAAATTGTCATGTTAAATTGCTACTATTATTGCAACTTTACTTAAGGCTAGTTATGAACATTTCCTAATCTTATAAATTATTTTATAACATTATTCCCTTTTTGGCTATTGTAATATCCCCACACACCAATGAAGCTTCCACACATTGATTTTTACATCTTCAAGTTTGGTAATTATATACTTGGTAAGGAGTAGCTCATGTTATCCCAATTGCACCCATTCTACTTTTCTTCAAAAGATAAGGTAAGCATTATTGATAATTTGTCAACTTGTTGATTCAAGCTCACTTTGCCAAATTCTTCACTAGATGTTAAGTGTGGAAGATGGCCACTTGCAATAGTAATGGATTTGAACCCATATGTGCATTCTTTACTTGAAACTTGGTATTCTCATAACTTACTTTCCATTTGATTGCCTCCATTACTTAGTTTTCCAAGTCCATCAAATAAGTTAGTTCTTAATTATGTTCCATAACATTCTTCCAATGTTTTAGATTATTTTTACTAACTCTACTAATGACATGATCATGAATGGTTTCCGTGTACATCATTGTGAACTTTAGTTAGTTAAATGTTGTGGTTTGATTTCAATAGTAGTAATCCTAGTAATCACACTCCAACCTACAATAATGCCTCAAACCATAAACACCCAAACATCTTACTTCAAACTCTATTACTTCATAGCCACGAAGCTCATGGTACTGCATATAACAACAAATAATGTTGTATGCTAGATATTTTCTCCACTTTAGATTTTTTTTTTTCCACATGTACCTAACAATTGCTTCTCATAATGTTCACACCTATCATTGGCAATATTATTCCCAATATAGAAACAGATTTGTAGATGTTGCAATCGGTGATATCTATCTATGAAACAAGGTAATTTGTTTTGTTTTGTTTCACACTGAAATTTCCCAAACCACAATGCTTCAAGTTGCACTCTTGGTATCTTTGGAAAGCTTTCGATGGGTGGGGTCACCAACTTGGTTTGAGATTGTTTGGAATTATGACGTGGAAATTATTGATTATTGAACCATTTTTTCCATGAAAACTAAATGAATTTGAAACTAAAATTTGTATTGGAATTTGGGGGCATCTTGGTGTTATTGGAAAGCCATCAGTGAATCAGATTTAATAGAGTTTATTTCACAATTTTCAAAGCTAAATTCTGGAATATATTGATTTTTGAATGGATTTTATGGTTAGAAATTCAAACAAATTGCAAAAATTGGGTTTGGAAGGAAAAATCAAATGAGCCCTCAATGTGTTCACACTTGGGCCAACGACATAGGTTACATTAATACCTCATGATTTGATAATAGTGGAAATATATACTCCATCACCAACATCATGTGCACTATGTCATTTTAGGAATATGGTTTGATGCCAACTTCTTCTGCCAAAATAGGGGAATTTACTTGAGCTGCAATTATTCCACATATAAGTTGTTAATTTTTATCTCCATATAATCAATTTTTATGCATGTTGCGACATCTCTATTTGGCATATCAACTTGTTCTAGGGTGTAATCACTATATAATGCACCATTAGTAAAAATTGGCCAAAAATTTAACCACTATGTTTGCAAGTACATGTGATTTTTAATTATTTGCAACTACATTTGGACATTTTTACAACTATTTTTTGTGTTGGTCATATTTGCGACTACACTGCAACTAATTTGCAACTATTTTGATGTGCATCCTTACATGTGAATAACATTTAGTTTGGTTTTCATCCAACAACAATTTATGTCCAATTAGTTGCAAACATGACCAATTTAATTGTAGCCATATGAATATACAAAGGTGTATTTTGTGAAGTTTAAGGAATATAATTGGGTGTATTAGGATTTATAAATGTTGATTTTGAATGTATATAAATAATCATATTACATATGTATTCAAATACTATTATTAGCATAAATGGCCTCAATATTATGGTTACACTAATTAGTGTATATTTTGTGTATATGAAATTTTATTTAAGATGTTTACCAAATATATTGTGACCATATTACAAGTTTATCCACACCATCTTATTAAACTTTTTAAGATTATTACAAATGACATTTATTATTATATATATATATAATATTATATTATGTATTTATATTAATTACATGTACAAATAAATAAATTTCAAAATTATTTTTGATTAATATTTTTAAATAATAATGTTCTACTACATAATGATCATAATGAAAATGATAAGAAATTAATTATCTAATTATTAAAATAATTACAGAAAATCTAATTTATTATAATATTATTATTAAATCATTTTTAAATGACTAATCTATTTATTAAAAGCTATTTTATTTATTAAAAAATTTAAAATAATTATAATAAATCATATTAACTCTAACAAGTGACATAACCATATATAATAATAAAATAGCTAACCTAGGCTAGCTACAAATTACATTATTATTATTATTATTATAAGTAATCATTATATAGTTCCAAGTTTTCTAACTTCAAATTTATAATTAATATTTATGAATTACTCAATGATTATAATCAATTACAAATATATATTTTTATTTTCATTTTTATTATTTTATTTCTTTACAATAATTATTGTAATAGTTAGAATGGAAATCTATTTATTTATAATATTATAGTAGAAATACTTTTTGAAGGAAAATTCACTTATTAAAAATATAAAATATTTATTGTAATAGTTCATAAATAGTTATAATAAGTGAAGTAATAATATGAATAATAGAAATAAAATAGTTAACCTTGGCTACCAAGTAGCTACAATAATAATTGAATTAATGTTATGTTTATTATTAAGTATTTACATTTATATTTATTATTAACTATAAAAATGAAAATAATTATGGGAGTAATTATAATAAAATAATTAACCTAGGCTAGGCTTTAATTACATTATTAAATTAAAAATACTAGTAGTCAATATTTTTAATTATTAGTTAATAATTATTAATTACTGAATATTTCAGTTAATATATTAGTTTATTTGGTTAAAATTTTTAATTAATTAGTTATGAATAATTAGCCAATTATTACTTAATTAAATTGGTTGATAGATCATTATCGTTAATATATACTTAAAATTAAATTTATTATTTTTTATCTAACTAATAAATTAAATAATATCAAATAATAACTAATAATATAATTGATTGAATAATCATATATTGATGATTATTACTATAAACAATTAGTTAATTTTTAATTTAGTTGTTTATTAATTAGCAAGTTTATTGATTTATTTTTCTATATTTTATTACAATAAATAATTAGTAATCTTATTAATTAATTAGTTGATTTATTAGTTCATTAATTAGTTAATTAGTTAGATAGTTAGTTGTCATTTATCTATTTGATTATATATTTTTCAAGATGAGAATGAAAGCCAAAACATATGGGATAAACTTTTAGTTGCAAACAATATTCTAACTAAAAAGTTTATCCCATATGTTTTGGCTTTCATCCTCATCTTAAAAAGAATATAAACAATGCGTTTTGTTGTACATTTTCATAGTTGAAAACATGGGCATATGAAATGAACCAATAGAAACAACTTGACCCAAAATAAAATATAAATATTCACATATTTACACCTAAATACCTACCTCCTTAATTTATCTACCTATTTTTCTATCTACCTACATACCTAAGTAGGTATTTGGCCTAGGTAGGTAAATAATTCCTATTTAGAGAGGTGTTTAGCATAGATGGGTAGGTAGGTATATAGGTAGGTAAGTACCTAATTCAACCTACATAGCTAAATATTGATTTAAATATAATTTGGATAAATTTTATTAATATGCCACGTGGAAAGTTTCTATTGCACCATGTGTCACAATCTAAACCATCCAAACATAAAAATAGAACAATTTAGATTATTTCAAAATAATAATAAAATATTTTTAATTATTAAAAGTTGGGACATGTGACAACACATAACTTATTCTTATTGTTCACCAAAAAAATCACATCCTAGTTACAAACGACAATACGTATATGACCAATCAAAGGATGAAGGCGTATTTCATTGACTTTTTCTTTCATCCAAAATTCATTGTCATTTTCAACTAGTGTTAATGTGACTTGTCCAACACCACTATTAAGATTTTAGTTGCAAATGTCATTTGCAATTAAAAATTAATCGTAAGGACCAGTTGCAAAATGGCCATTTTCTACTAATTCTTAATATTAATGAATAATTTTATAAACATTTGGCATTATAAGATTCATAATATCCTTTTACAACAATGTTAAAAAAATGAAAATTTTAAAATTATCTCTAGGTCCCAAAAAACATGTTAAACCTTGTGCAACCAATGTTTTTGGTCCTAAGTTGTGATAAATTACATCAACAATACATGAGTTCAATGCAATTTTTTTACATTGTGTGAGTTGGAGTATAGCATTTCAAATAAACATACTAAGTTACAAGTTTCATGAATAAACATCAAGATTTTATTTTGAGGTTTTTGCTAATTCATAAATGAAATCATTTCCATTTTTTTAATTAACGCAATTCTTAATGCATTTATAAACTTTTATAATTTTAATTTATGTTTAAAATATTTTATATGATTTTATTTAGGAGATTTGGAGTTTTCTCATTTATATTTTCATAAAAATTTGCAATTTTGATTTTTAAATGAAAAAGGTCAAAAATATTGGATGAATGTTGGGATGAATATTGGGACGGACTATGGATGAAGGCATAAGATGTCTATGTTGACCTTCAAATTGATTTTCATTTTAAAATGAATTATGTACATTTGGTTAAATTTCAATCAATAAATCAAAATTGTTCATTTTAAGGTTGTAGGTCAAATTGGTTTGAAGATTTGTAATGTCGTCAAATCCATCACTGAGCTTGTCTTGCACATTTGTGTGTGGGAAGCTAGACAATCATGTTGCAAACTAATGTGCAACATGGCAAGTTCAAGAGAATGCCCAAGTAAGGATCAAATGAGTGGCCAATGCAATGTGGGAGACCTAAAAATGCACAAAAATTATTGATGATGACTTGGAAGAAAAGTCATATGCAGAGTTTTTTGTAAGCCCACCTCAAAGTCCAAGAGAAGCATGGTCTAGATACAACAATTTAGAAACCAAATACAATGAAGAACGTCTTAGAATGTGATCAAAACACATTTTGTTTTTCGAGTGGATGCAATATTGAGTGTCTCACTATTGGTAAGTTTTATATTCCACAAAAATCCAAAAATAGCACTGGCTCAATGATGAATTGGCAATTTGTTCCTATTTTATTGGTTAAGCATATGTCATGGAATGATAGGAATCTGCATTAATAGCACCCCAGGTAGATTTTGTGAAAACGTTCTTTCGTGAGGGAAAATAATTGGAAAATAATTCAAATTGCACATTCTATGGACTTATGAAAATATAGTCCAATTATGACCATTGAAAAGTCCATAACTATTTTTTGGGTTCAAATTATTCAAAGAGTACCAAAATATTGTCACAATGTCACCCTTTCTATACTCTTTTACATAGTTCTATTTGACCATCTAAAGACACAAAATGAATGAAATTGATGGAATCTAAATTGTGGTGGTTTAAAATATGGTACTTACAAAATATTTAACACATTTGAGTCATTAATATTGATGAGGATCAAAATATAAGACAGAAAAACACTCTGTTAAGGACTAGGTCCCTTTTGTCCTTAATGGTACACCTTACAAAATTTTGGAACCATTTGGCTAAAATTTTCATGGGAAGGATTCTTGATTTGAGTTTCTCATCTCATATTATAACCTATATTGAATCATTATTACACATTTAGAATGGAAATCAATACAATTTTTTGCATTTTTAAATTTTGAATCTAACCAATCAATTCTTATTTTTGGTCTTTAAAAGTCCATTACTATTAGCGGATGAACTTTTATTCAAAAAATAACTCGAGTTACATACCTAAAAATTGTTGAAAAGTCTAGTACAAAGTGTGTTAAAGCCATTACAATTTATGTTGTAAAGTAGTTAGATGGTCATGATCTAGGGTATCAACGGCTTATTACAGAATTTTTTTTTGTCCCATCCGTTTGTGAAAAATGGTTTGCCTCCTTATCTTGAAGACATTACAATCTAAAATGTGCTCAAGAGATTGTGGGTAATTTGAAGGCAACACTTACAACTCATCTCATTGGTGCATGTCTAGCTAAACTTGCCATGGCAAAGGATGTCATCTACTTGTTTGTTACATCACCACAATCCACAAGAAGTGGCAAAAGCATCACTAGGATGTTAGATCTTGATAGGTGGAACATCAAAAAAGGGTTGGAAAGGCACATGTTGGACATCAACAGTGATGCCACATCTCTAAACATAGTGAGATCTTTTATGAGTTGGTGGTGGGAAAATGAGACCGCCATCTCCCCAAACATGAAAGATGTGGTGAGAAGGTGTATTATAGTAAACTTGTATGAGACACACTGCACACACTATTTGCAAATGTCACAAGTGACTTCAACAATCTTTTCTTTGTTTTGGTACAAGATTAAATCCCATTGAATGTGCATACTCCCACATTCTAAGGTAACTCATAATTTTCTAACATGTTTGTTGTACATAGTTTTGAAAACTAGATCACTAACTTGAAAGGAGTTTAAAGCTAGGGTGATGGAAAGGGGCAAGAATTGGTGCAAGATCATTCAACAATCTATTCTTTTTTTTGGTACAAGATTAAATCCCATTGAATGTGCATACTCCCACATTCTAAAGTAACTCATAATTTTCTAGACATGTTTATTGTACATAGTTTTGAAAACTAGATCACTAACTTGAAAGGAGTTCAAAGCTAGGGTGATGGAAAGGGGCAAGAATTGGTGTTATTCAATTCCACTTGTGGAATGATTGATCTACTTAAGTTGTGTATATTTATTTCAATAGGCCAAAGGTTATAAGGGGCTTGGGAGTGCAATTCTAGAATTCGTTTGTTAATTAATTTTGAATTATGTTTAATTAGTGCTTACTAACCCCTATCAACTCATGGCCATGAACTACTTATTTCCTTAGTGCTTATCCATTGAATTTTAAGATTAAGTGATGGAAAGGGGCAGGTTGGTGCCATTCAATTATAGTCCACAAATGTTTGGAATAGTTGAGCAACTTATGGCAATATCATTCATTTGTTGAATTTTGAATTTTTGTCAAACTAGTGCAATCCAAGTCTCCCTTTTATTTGTGGTGGTTGCTTGATCATGTCTACTCACTAGGTTTCAATTACTTACCCATGACTTTGAAGCTTGGGTGACATATTCCATAAGGGGCAAGTTAAGGTGTTGTCCTATTCCACATCATGTTGTGGGCTTGGAATGATTAAGCTAAAGTAAATGTCCAAATTGTCCAAAAGCATTATCTAGGTACAATACTTGGAATTGTGGAATTAATTGATATCTAATGGTTAGGCTTGAGTATGTTTACTCATGGTGGCCATTTGATGTCTCTAAACTCACTATCTATTGAAGGTGTTTACTAAATGTTTATGAATTATTTTAAATGTTTGGGGTGTTTAGTGTTTGAGAACTTGTTTAGTAAGCACCCAATGTGCTTAGGGTGTTTACTATTGTTGTTAGTGACCTTATGAACTATTTTAGGTGTTCACTTTTGTGAAGTTGGGTGTTTCATGATCATGTTGTAAAAACCTAATGTGCTTGGGGTGCATGTTAATTATTGTGAATGCTTATGAACTATTTTATGTGCTTACTTTTGTGATTAGGTGTTTCCTAATCATGTTTAGTAAATGGCAAATGTGCTTGGGGTGCTTGTTGATTGCTACAAGTGTTTATGAACTAATTTAAATGCTTACTTTAATTTCATGATCGAGTGTTTCATAACCCTACTTAGTAAGCATTCAATGTGCTTGGGGTGTTTATTGATTACTACAAGTGATTATGGAATGTTTCAAGTGCCTATGTTTATCATTGACTGTCTTTTTATCATGTTTAGTAAACAACTAGTGTGCTTGGGGTGCTTACTAAGTGTTGTGAGTGCACATGAATAACTTTAATTGTTGATTTTTGTGATTGGGCACTACGCCTAAACATGGCAAGTATGACTACACCCATGACTATGTTTGTAGTCGTAAATACCATTCATGACTACATGACTATGTAATCCATATGGACATGTTGTTTATCCACTAGTCATATTGTTATCCTTGTCGTAAATCCCAGGGAATATATTATATATTTATGAATTGAAATATATTTATAAATGACCATTTTGTAAGTAGGTAGGTAAGTAGCATCCTATTTATTTTTTGGTGACAAGCTTTTTATGTCAGCCCATCATAAATAATATTTGCACTTTGAATGTATGTAATGCATGTATTGTGTGTAGACTAATTTTTTTCACCAACTTATATAGTTACAAAGTTGAACTTGTTGACAAAGGATATGGGATAAATTTACAACATTATCCCACATTAGCATTTGTCCCATACAAAAGTACCCAACTTTGACCATTATTATTATTTTTCATACTTTGTGCAAATGGGGGGGTGGGGGGGGGGGGGGTGGGGGTTGATACTTTTTAAAGATTTTTGCAAGATCTTCAAATCTATGTAGAATAAATAAACCAAAATATCAAGTAATCTGACTAAAAATGCATTTAAATTTTCACAATTTCATACATTTGAACGACAATGACATTTTGAATTTTTTTTAAAAAAATTTCATATTTTTTTTAAATAATAAAATATTTTTATAAACATCGTATGTATGTATAATGTTGACTCACCTTTTAAAAATATACTAAATCGATAAAAATGGTATAAATGTTGTGATATGTTTATTTATAATTATAGAAAATATTTTAAACTAGTTATCTATGAAACATACAATATTATTTTCAAAAATTTTAAATTTTATACAAAGTATTAAGACTATTTAAATCTCATAATTTTCATCAAATTTTATTGTGAACAACAAATTTTAATCTTATTTCTAATTTTTTTCCAATTCATTAAATTTAATTTAACATAAAATATTAAAATTTCCAAGTTGTATGACCAAATACTTTAATAAATTACTAAAGATCAAATTTTATATTTTTGTTGCTCATCATGGAAACATGTAAAACAATGCCATTTTGGATTTATTTTGAAATTCATTAGATATCACTTATAAAAATATATTTCATTATTTAATGTCAAAAAAAACATACAAAATATTCATTCAAATAAATTAGCTTTGAGCAAGAGTCTCAATTCAATTTTAAAATTATATTCTAAGCATCAATTTTTTATTTAATTTTATGGTTTCAAGAATTTTGGTAATTTGTTTTCCATTTTTTGGGGAGTTTTTAAAATGAAAAAAATTTCCCCCAATTGTTTTTAAACACTATCTAGAAATTCACATTAAATAATTAGTGACTTTAAAGCAAAAAATTTAGAAATTGTAAGGTATTAATTAATTATTTATGCATTAATTATGTGTTTAATCATCTACAAGCTTATAATATGCTTACTAGGTATGTATGTCTACCTTCTAATTCTTTTCCCTTTTGATTCATAAGTTTTTAATTTTTCAAATTGTATATTATTAAATAATTATATGGTGTTCATGAAGAAGACTTTTAGTCACATAATTCTATCCATGAAGACTTTTAATCATGTAGTCATATCCATGATTACAAGAATACAACTAGGCACAAAAACATGGCATATATGATTGTATGATTAAAAATGATCACTATTCATATTTGTCCTAATCATAAATGTCAAGTTTTGGCATAGTGGGGTGATTTCTAATCATCTTTAGTAAACAACCAATGTACTTGGGATGTTTGTTGTTTGTTACAAATGCTTATGAATTGTTAAATAGGTGTTTACTTTTATGATTAAGTGTTTTTTAATCCTATTTAGTAGACAACCAATGTGCTTTAGGTGTTTACTGATGACTACAAGTGGATGAAATGTTTCAAATGCTTACATTTATCATTGGGTGTTTCTTTTATGGGGGTGTTTACTAACCTAACTTAAGCTTAATTCTTATCCAAATTCCTTGCCCAAGGGCCTTGGGTCTATCCTTAACATTTAAATTCAAGTTTGTTTAGTTTAATGTTTGATTGATTGACAACTACCACTTATTTCAAGTTACAAATTTTAACTAATTTTTATTTAGCAATAATGTATGTCATTTTCAAAGGATTATGTCTACTGGTGCATCAATTGTGGTCAAACAATCATTATATTGTGTTGTATTAGTGTTCACAAATACTAACTATAACAAGAAAATAAGTTTATGAGAGGATTCAAACCTGAAAAAGGTAGAGTCAATGCACAAATTGGTAACATGCTCCATCAAACATGTGTTTCGTTGGTTGCCTTTTCTCCCTTCACATTCCTCCAAGCTTTGTGTTTAATTGTTGCAACAACAATGATAGCAATGAGAAGAGGTTGGTGTTGAAAACCTTGTAAGCGAGAGAAAGAGAAGGATGTTTCAAGCGAGATTCCAACCTTCGACCCCATTCCCACCATTGAAACCCTATGAACTAGTTTTTGGAATGGCATCGGGCACCCTAAATGTTGCCATGTAGCCTAGTAAGTCTATTTGTTCACTTACAATTATTTTTATTGGCACCCTAAATTAGGGATCTATGTTCCCAAAGGTGCTAAAAAATTTCAACAAATTTGCAAAGCCCTACAACTCCTCATTCTCCATGTTATGCAATTTGAATTCTAAATTAGGACATGGTTAGGACCACCAAAAATAATTTTTCCATGTGCTTAAATTTGCCACCCATAACATTTTTTTTGATATGAAGATGAAGTGCATTTCATGTGTTCAACTTGCTAAATTGTGTTTCAAACCCTTTTATAATGCAACATATGATTAAAATTCATAAATTGAAGTATATGAACTTACTTTCAATCTACTTTACCACAATATGGGCAACATGCAATGTTTGGAAAATAGATTTTAAAAGTAACTTAAATATCAAGTTGATACAAACTTTGAAGCCTTTAGAAACATCTACATACCACACTTTTTACACCCATATATTTCAAAATATCAATGCAAAAAAGTTTAACCTACTTATTGGTTTGTTTTTCCACACAATTAGAAAGTTGCGGTCTTGAGGACTACTTTTTTGGTATACTTTTACATGCTTCACCTAGCAACAAAAACATCTTATGTCACTTTGTTGAAATCCATTATTTTGATTATAACCATGAATTAGTTATATTGATTATTTTGATTTTGTTGTCCATTATGATTACCATGCCAATTTTGACCATTTGCATATTATATGATTGCTTACCATGTTGATTTTGATTATATCATAATTGGTTGCTTCGATTCTTGAATTATTGGTGCTTCAATTTGCACCACATGCATTAACACAATCTCCCTTGATGGACACCTACCGCCCACCATCTTGCTGGGATAATGATTAGTGTTGTGATCATCATTGTTACAATTTTGACAATATATTCCTCTTTGATATTTGTCCAAATGTACTTTCATTTCCTTCTTTTTGTGTGAAAACACGGTAAAAGGAACCAAGGTGCCAAGGAAAAAGTCCTTTTCCAAGTACTATACACATGACATGTGTCATTTTTGTGTGGATTTATAACTTAATTGTTTTTATTAAATTAGATATCTAGTTTAACATCACATGTTCAATACAAATATATTATGATTACAAGTTGAGTTTATATCATGTACATTTTGCATTCATGCCATCTATCACATTAATATGATTTTTTTAATTTATTAAAGTCACATTTTCAAAATCCATAATTTTCAAGATCAAAAACATTTTTGAACCAAATGTGTTCAAATGGGTTTTTAAAAAAATTTGTCTATTCAAATCTTTTTACATTTTTAATCATCAATGTTAAAATCCTCTTTAACTTTCAAAAGGAGTGGTGCACATTTGGTAGAAAAAAAAAACATTAAAAAAAAAAGGATTGTCCACTCTTAAGGTTTGAGTGCTTTGAAAATGCAATTTTTTTTCTTATTTGTGTCGAGTTTTGAACATCTAAACATTGCACTTAATGGAAAATATTCCAAAATAATTATCACAATCCAAATTATTATGGTTCACTTGTGATCTTTCAAACATACAAAAATGTAATTTTAATGAGTGTTCACTCACTTGAATGGTTCCTTTGATTGTGTTTTTACCCTCTTGGATTTTTAACAATTTTTCTTTTATAAAAATTGTTTGATTTTTCACTATAAGAATCTTAATGATATGTAGTCATATTTTTCCTTCTTGTTGGCACCTCCTTGTGCATTAATATTGTTGTCTCTACCACTTGTCCAAAGGTTTTCATGACATATTGATAATAATCATTTTTACCTTTGGTTTGTATGCCTTCTCTAAAAGCATCTTTGAGATATATATAATCAAGTTGTTGTGGAATGATTACACAAAGTTGTAAAAACTAATTGTAATAGTTTTCCACCTACTCATATTTCTTCTACTTTACATATTGCAAAGTTGATGCCACTTGTCCTTCACTTTGAATTTCATTAAATCCAGTTATAAAATTTTGTTGGACTTCATTCCCATTTGCTACAAATGCATTGTTTCATACTTTGAAAACCAATATGCAACTTTTCCTTTCAAAAAAATTGGAAAAATTTGTAATTTATGATCTTTTATATTCTCACCATTTGTCATCCACACTTTTGTTAATTGTCGAATGTGTGATGCAAGATCATCATTGTCATGATATTTGGGTAATTGGATTCACAACACATTAGTAGTTGGTAAAACCATATGGGGTACAATGTTCATTGCCAGCAATAAAGTTGTTGTAGTCAATATTGCTTGCACAATTAAAGGAGTAACTAGTTTTGTTTGAAAAGGTTTTTGAGAAAATAATCCAAACAAATCACGTTCCACTAGTTCATTATTATCACTACTATTACCAACTTTTAGTGTTTGCTTGCCACCAACTTTTTTTTTTGGAATATGTCATCTTTTCCCTATTACTCATTCAAGTGACCCAAAAGCATTGACACTAGGTTATGGTGTTGTCAAACCAAATGTTTTAGCCATGATTGAATTTTTTCGTTTTTCACATTCAGTGAATCCAATTGAGTTGATTCTGTTTTTTTTTTTTCACTTGGTGATAAAGACATTTCTTCAATCTAGCTGCTCGTGTTGTTGATACTATAGTTTTTCCAACAAAGGTTCAAGAATATGAGATGAGTTTTCATAAAAATCTAACATGAATAATAATGATCAAAATTCTTTTCACATTAGCTTTTTAGGATAATATTCTTCATTCCCCTCTACATCTCATTATATAATTAAAGCCTAGAAATCCTAGAGCCCATAACAAATCACATCACATTTATTTTTCTACTTTAGCCTTCATATTTGGTTTTGTAAACTCTCATTTATTAGTGAATATCATATTGTGATAAATTGGAACTATCTTTTTAAGGGTATCAATGTAAGCAAGCAAACCATTATTAGCAACTATCTTCTATATTTAGTTAACTCTACAACAACAATTAATTACTAATGTCGTAAGTCAAATACATCATATTTCAATACCTCCATATAATTTCTTTATTGTCAACTCTTGTATATTTTTTAGTAATGCTTTCAATTTATCAACAAAATAATTCAATACATTATGTTTTGGTGTTTTCAAAGGTGTGTATAAATAATTCACAAAAAGTCAACCATACTTATTATGTGATGTTAATATTTTTTTCACTTGGTGATAAAATGTTTCTTAAATATTTTTTTGTGTTGTTTATATTGTAGTCTTTTCTAACAAAGGTTCAAGAATTTAATATCTTGATGATAGACCAAAAACAATTTTCAATCCTTTTGACTTTTTCTATTGTTATGACTTCCTTAAACCCTAAAGCATTCATATCGCCCTTGATAGATATTATTGTAATAATCAAAGAACATCACGAACTTAACCATATCTTGCTAATAATACGTAAATAAATTTGGATAAGCACCATACTAATTCGACACCCAAAACAATCATTTTTTCAAGTTCTAAACTCCCAACATATTTGAGAATCCACAATGTAGAACAATAAAAAAAAATATGAATTAAACATCCCAAGTCTAATTCATCCAGTTCAGGCTTACCTTCTTCACTTTCCATTTATTCAAAAATTAGATGAGAACTTTCATTACATGAAATTCAATATTCCTCAGCTTTTAGTTTATGCAAACTTTCTCCAGATTGGAGAATTCATGTCCTCAATACGATTGTCAAATTTAGCAATACATTTTTATAGATTTAATTATTGTTCATAATTCATGCATTGCTTCTAGGTTCTTGTCCAAATACCATGTTAACATTCCTAACTAGGACATAATTAACTTGCACACATGCTGCAACAACACGATGATTCCTACTGAATACAAATGTAGAATAGAAACAAGAAGATAAGAAACGCTCATCTCTTTTAGCTTTCATTAAAGATCATTGAGTTTCACATTTACTATTTGCTCTCCTCACAAGAAAACCTCTCTTCAACAACAATAACAGCTATGACAAACAACTATCAACAACCCTTGAACTTTGTTGAACATTCTTTAAACTGTTCAGAAAGTGATTGTAGCCGTCTAATTAACTGTCATATTGGCTTGCCTAAACGACTTACCAAACTATTCCATTGCAGTCAATCTATTGTCAGAAACTAATTTGTCACATCAATTTGCCGTGCTAGCTACCTTGTTAAGTACATCAATTTGCTACTGTTATTACAACTTTGCGTAAGGCTAGAATATGAGCATTTCCTAGTCTAGTAAATTCTTTTCATGATCCTATGACAAAGGGAGTTATCGTTGTCAGAAAGAACCCCTCACTGGTAGGACTAGGCTAATTCACTGTCTCTAGTGAATTAGCTTAGTCTTATCAACAGGGTTTCTGCTGCTCCATTAGTCTGCTACATCATGACTACAAAACCAGGAAGACACTGGTGGGAAGGGAATCCAGAGTGAGCAGAGCAATCTGCTTCATCTTTTTCCGCCTTCCATCCTGTTCTGTCTGCATGTTGCAACTAGTTCAACCTTCCAACCTTCACACTGATGCCATGCAAGTCTCAGCCTCTGCAAGTTTCTTGAAAAAGCCAGGTACAGCAGTGCTTTCCCACAACCCTTGTGAAGTCCCCCTTTCTGTAACTATCTTCAAATGTGCCATAAGCTTAAGCATCAAGCTTCTCTTGCATCTTTGTCTCGTATCTCTTTCTCCAACCTGGCACGCTCTGCTGCCTGCAGACACTGAAGTAAATCAGCAAATTTTCCTTCACCCCTTAACAAGTACAAGATAACACAGATCTGTGAGATTCCAGAGAAATATCCACACTTTGAAGATGAACATTCTGTCAGTTCAAGCAAAACCAAAACTAACACAGGAATACATGTAATCATAACACTATGGAGTGATCCATCATAATGGATGTAGTGACTAGCTGCCATGACTCCCCACTGACATCATCAGCTCCTGTCAGTGGCTGTAGATAAGTATATAGTAATCTGCCAAAAGTTTGGCAAACCATTATACAAATATCTGCATCCTGAGTTTTCTGTTGCAGTTCTGAAAGCAACAGGAAGACTCAGTCATGGTCTTGGCTCACACTCAAGAGATATGGCTACTTTAGAAAGCCAATAATATCCTCATTCAAGCGGTCACAAGCTTGTGAGAAAAAGCGTCTTTTCAGTTTCACTTGTACAAGCAAGCATCTAAGCCTAAGGCATAGAGAGGCCTATATAGAGGGTAGTGATTGGGGCCTCCACCACCCCAAAGTGCACCACTGGTGGCAACTTATTGGACACAGCAGATATTAAAGCCAGTGGAAAACATATCTACGAGATTGCAGAAAAATCACCAACACCTTGCAGGTAACCATTCTATCAGTTCCAACAAGACCAAGACTAACATGAAAAGAATAAAAGAACTCATAACCTTATGAGAGTCACTTGTATGAGGTTAAAATTGCAACTGGAGTGGGCAATACGAACTGAGATGGCACAAGAGTTTCCAAACAGAAAACAAGATGCCCATATGTAGAAAGAGAACCATGGCACAACCTAGGAGTTCATCAACAGAGCAGCTTTGGAGGTGGTCAGAGAGTGGTCACCTCTGAAACAGAACAGGTATGAGAAACTCCAGTTTGCTCCTGGTGTTTCTCAAACCTGTTCTGTTTCAAACATGAAGTGCAACATGAAGTGTATACACAAACAAAGGAGCAAAGGAGCAAGACGTACTTGACGCATCTTAAGCAGCGTAACATCTTCAAAGGAGCGATAGCTGGCCCCTACTAAACCATTTGACACTCTGGTTGTAGGTTGTGATGCAGCCACAGGATGCAACTGCTCTGAAGTTACTGAAGCTGCTCCAGTAGTTACCATAGCAGGTACAACCAGCAAAGGGTTTGAAATATTTCCACATGGTCTCTGAGTTGCCGCTATCTGCACAGTACATAGCATACTCCCAATAAATCACAACTTTCCAGACACATCCCCCAAGATTTTCTTTGTATGGGGAAGCCAAACCACTAATGAAAGCACAGGAACTGCAACATGAAGTGCATGGGTACACTAGAGCTCTGGAACATACCACTGCCTCTTTTGAACCCATAACCAGCAAGGCAGAGCTTTTCATTCGGGACTTTCCTTGCCGGATTACTATATCCTCTACTTCACCAAACTCTTTAAAAATATCTTTAAGTTGCTCTGCAGAATATCCCCCACTCCCACCCTCCAGACACGCCCATGTCACCTTGATGGTCTTGTCAATATCTGAGGCATCTATATGATGAGCTGTCCCTGGGGAGGGCACAGACAAATTCCTTTTGTCAGAAAACAATGGCACTTTTTCCTGCTGTTGGGCACGCTGTTTACGGATCCTTGCAATTTCCACTTTTAATCGAGCAGCCGCCTGCTCCTCCACCACTTTAGCTTTCTTCTCTATTTCATGTGCACGCTCTCGATCATGTAGGTCCTGCATCATTTTCCGGCGCTTTGCACTCAAATGATTTTCCTTCTGCAATCGCTCCTTCCGCAAACGAAGCAGCTCATCGTAGGCTGCTCGTGCCTGCTCATCGCCCAGCACATCATAAGCCCTCTGCAGACTCACAAACTCTGCAGCTGCAACCCAAGGGAGTCACAAAATTCCATCTTAATCAAATCCCCTTCAGCTGACAACATGTGCCAACAACCCTAAACTACCAACCCATATCACCTGGCAATACAGCAGAGTATATCTCGACAGAAAGAAAGAAAAAGCACTGATTAACAGTCAACACTACAGATCCCAAACAATCCATGTGAGTAAGAACACATGAGTCAGGTGCGAGGAAAACCCTAATTGTTGTGAGCAAACAATAATTCTAAATGAATTAACGTTTTCTTGATACAATCTTCTTACATGACAACACAAGTGATGAGAAAGAGCTAAAAAAACAACACGAGAATCACTGCAGCAACTATACCACAAACCATATACAACCACAACAACTATTGTGCGCATCCCGTGTCTAGGTAGATATGCTACAAACTCCAACATGATACTGAATCATCATCAATCAATTAGGTTACCCGAGAGAGCAATATCGGAAACGCCTTATGTGAACTGGGGGTAAGAAAGGAAATGGACTCTGACATGATACTGAATCCTCGTCTATCAATTACAGAGAGAACAACATAAAAAACACCGCATACAGAGACTCAGGGTGGTAAGAAGGGAAAAATCGACAGATACCTGCTACAGGATCGTCCCCTCGCTTGTCAGGATGACAGAGCAAAGCTCTGACGCGATACGCCTTCCGAATCGCGGCCTGTGGAACTTCTGGCCCGCTCGTCGTCAAGCCAAGCAACAAATAAAAATCCTCTTCCATCGTCAGACCGCCAGGCCCGTCCGCTGCTACTCTCTCTCTCTCTCTCTCGCTCGCTCAGATTTCTGGAGTCCGAAAACAAATCTCTGTTCTCTAGACACCTTCGGCGATAAACCCTAGCCCTAATAAGGGGTATCGAAGCATTCAGAATTAGCTGTTTGTTGTGATAGTAAGAGTTCCAGTTTCATGATGCAGGAAGATTTTGAGAACCAGAACTACGGTTTCGTTACAACTTGGTGTTTCGAGGTTTGTTTTTTTAAATGTAGTTAAACAAATACTTGTCGACTCTGTCGTTTTTCTGGCTCCAGATCAAGGATTGTAAATTTTGGTGTGAACTTATGCCAAGGTCCCGGTGGTGATTGAAAGCTTGGAAAAACTGTTGATGAGGGCCGCTCATGTTTTGAGGATACGAAGTATGTTGTTAGTTCAACAGCCCTTAAGTCTATAATCCAACGGATGCTGCCAGCAATTGAAAAGAATGGCTGAGACCCTCAAGCCCTTTTTTTGGGCGACAATCGCATGTAGACCTCCAAGCTTGGGGTGGTTGTTGATTTAGAACTATTCATGTTTGGATATATGGAGGAACGTTGCAACTGCAGCTCCCTGATGATTCACTTGAGAAGGTTTTATTTGCAATTGATGAAGATTTTTTGATGATCACTTCTGAAAGATGAGCAAATGTAGGATGTGGTATTTGTCTTGGTATATCATATCCTAGGGTTGTCCATCTTTCTTAATGATGTTAGTGTGATCATACCATTAATGATTTGGGTTTCCATTTGTTATGTCGTTCATTTGTGAGGGAGTGCATTGTAGTTCATGATACATTTTTAAATATCATTGGCACTATTGTGTTGGAAAATGGAGCTCACATGTAAAGAAGGGTTTTTCATTTTTTCGTTGTCATACACAGAAACGAGTGGATACTGTCATCACCATGTACAATTTTGAACTTCTATGGACATTGTTGTTGTCAATTTAACTTGTACAAATTTGATGTAATGTGCTTTAACAATGACAGCACATGCAGCAATAACAACAATTGCCATTCAAGACAAGACAATTTTAAACAAAGTGAATGCTAAGAGATGATTTCATTTCCCTTGTCATAAAGACCTATGGTTGTTTCCATTCTCATTTTGATTCTTTTTTTATTTCTTGTATACATGCTAATATAGTTCAGCATCAACAAACCTCTTTGGTGTTTTCGATGCTTATATCTTATTACGGGAAACAAATGTCAATAGCTTTTTAGCGTGTGGAAGCCATTGCAATTCTTTCACAAACTAGCACACTTAAGCACAATTTTTCATCTCTTCCACACATATTAGTTAGTGCACTTCCATCATTAGCTTAGTTGTGGCAAAAGATGGCCTTTTATCATTAGGTCTTTTATTTCATTACCATTATTTTTATTTTTTTGGTTTTCTTATGTGTTTACAATTGCTTTGTCATGCCTTGTATTTTTTGTGGATGGATTTCCATCCTTGTGTATATATATATATATTATTTTTTCTTTTTTGAAACCTTTTTGTGGAGAGCATTCTATAAATAGCAAGGTATATTATTTTCTTGAAACTAATCTTTACATATGTCTTATATTTGCTTCTATTGTGTTGACTGCTTATAAGGTGAACTCATTTTTCTCATCTTGTTATGGTTTTGCTAAAATTTACACCAATCTTCAAATTACCATTTGGAAGTTTACATTTTCAAGTATGACATCTGAATATATTGATGAGTGCAGTAGGTATTCCTATTTTATGACTAATGGGAACTTGTAGAACCCATTGGGAACTTGAAGGGAACTTAATGACAACACATTAGGAACTAGGGAAAAATGAAAAAAAATCCTTCTCCCCGCCCCTCCCCCAAACTTAAAAAGAAGAAATGCAAGGCACCTTGAGTGCATGGTTGGTCCTTCCCATTGGCAGCATGAAATTTATCTTCCCAAAAGAGTTCATATTTGGCTTGGGTTAATACCCCTTGCAAAGAACACCCAACCTATTTTTCAATGAAATTTAAAGGTTATCTGCCATCAAAAGAATTTTTGTATAGACCATTTTAGTATTCCAAATATATAACTGTGATTCTTACTAAAACCTTGAAACCCTTTTTTCCTCACATGATCACTGCAATTGACTAGTCAAAGTGAAGAGACCCATAGAAATTTTTAGTGGAAAGGCATGTCCAAGTTTTGAATCTAAGGTAAGTGTTCTCCAAATTGAGATTTTGAAGTGTAAAAATGTCACCTAATCATGGGGTTCTTCTTTCTTTTTCTTGCTTACTAGTGTGGCTTATCTTGTTGGCCCAAGTGTGAAAACATTTTAAAATAAGGGAAACTCAACATATGGAAATTGTTTTGTAAGGTTTAGGATTTAGGGTTCAATTAAACCTTAAACCTACACCTTATATCTAATTTTTCAAGAATTAAATATGTGCAACAAGTGCGACCAAAATTTTAACTAATTTTTCTTTTCAAAACTTGTTTTTTATAATTTATTTGAAATTGCAACGACAAAAATCACTTCAATTTTGATATCTCTCACATCTTAAGTCAAACTTACTAATTAAATTCCATTAAATCCTACTCATTGAAATCTTTCCAACAATACCAAAAGCACATCCCAATTTCCTCATACTTGAATTGACTGGTAGACTTTCAAGTGTGACCATGTTTTCAATTGGTTTTTCTATTCAAAACCTAGTTATTTTGTGATTTATTTTTATTTTCATTTAAAGTTCAATATCCCCCCCATCCTAAGTCCAAATCTTATGAAACATATATCCATTAAATCTTGCTCCTTGAAATCTTTCCAACAACACCAAACTCACATCCCAATTCCTTTGAAATCGTCATTTACAATTTAATTAATTTTTTAGTGAAAAAATCATTGGATATTTTTTTTAAATTACATCCAAGTTTAAACATCATGAAACCAAGCTGATGCACCTTTCCTTGTCAAGAGCTTTCCAAAGGTATCAAGAACACGATCTAAAAGCGCCTCAATTTGGTGGATTTCATATTTACAAAACAAAATAAAGTAGCTTGCTTCATAGATAGATATGATGAAGGTAATTAATCGATCAAAGTGATGGGACTTGTAGAAGTTTTTGGAGTAGATTCATGTTATTAAAATCTAATTTAAATGTTATCCAAATTAGGAATTTAAAATGTAAAAATGTCACTTAATTGTGGATATTTTGGTTCTTTTTCATATTAAAAAACTTTCACATGCTATTTACTCTTCCTTTTTCAAGGCCATTTCTTCTTTCTTTCATTCAAGTTGTTCTCTTCTTTCCCAAGCAATATTCAAAACATTATAACATTGCACATCATTCCATAATGTTTGCCAAATGGGATATTTGGCTTTGATCATTTCATCCCCATCATCATATTTATATTAACATTCATAATTACAACCATGTGGGAGCCAACAAGTTCACTTGGGGTATACAATATGTCCTTGTTTTAGTTTTATGGATTTACATATATTTGAATTTTCAAATCTTATAGATGTCTTTTCTAAAAAATCATGAAAACTTTATAAAGTCATTTGAACCTCTATTCAATATTTGTGCATTGGAGAAATGGAGATGTTGATGTTAGGGGAATGTCTACTCATTGAGGGATGTGCCATATTTTCATATTAACACATGCAAGATAATATGATATAGAAAATCCCTTATTTTTAAAATGTAAATTTAGGTAAATTACAAGCATAATCTCACATAGGACCTTCTAAGTTGGAAAAGGTCTTCACTAGTTTCTCATGGTACCTTCCATTATTATGGAATGTGAAAAAACATAGATGCCTCACCACACATGTCTTAATTAACATTTAGAAAACCCAATATATAACACAACATGAGTTAATTAATCATTACATTAAAGATTGTAACTAACTAATGATTTTTGTAATCTTGGTGCAAATTGTCCTCATAGTGGTAACAAGACTAGAAGCTTATCTTTACTTCCAACATTCCCCCTTAGTCCTACTATTGTGAACATGACAATTCAAAGAAAACAATGCAAGTTGAAGCTCATGATTTCTTTATTTAATTTTCTACAAGACCTTAAACTTGAACATGTTCTCCAATCAACAAGAGATTTCCCTTGTATGTGCAAGCTCCCCCTAAGTTTAAAATAATCAACATCAAAAACATTGTAGCTAGTTTCAATATTGATTTTGGATTGATCTAATTTAAACTATTCCTAAGATATACTCCTCAATAGAGCTTACATGCCGAATTGGGACAATCTTCATCCATCCCATTTTCACCATAACTTTCCTTTGACACAATTCTTCCGATGTGGTATGTTTCATTGCATTTCATAGCTCAAGAAATCATGGCTTTGGTAATACCTTTGTGTTGATATTAACCAACTAGTCATGTGATCTTATAAATACCAATTCACTTTTTTGTTTCTTCATTGGATGTCTAATGAAATGGCATTCATGTTCAAGACGCTTAGTGCAAGCATTTTGAATAGCATTATGGGCCAAAACAATGCAACTTTAATTATCACAATACATGACAAGAGGTTTTGTTTGTAGCATTCCAATATCTTCAAAGAAATTTTCACATTCATAATGTTTTTTTTGTTGCTTCAACACAATTGTGGTGTTCCACTTTAGAACTCAATTGTGCTACCTCATTTTGCAACTTGCTATGCCATGGAATAGGCCCATTTCCAATGCTAAGCATCTCTCATTTGGATCTCCTTAAAAATCACTATTGGTGTAATTTGATGGAATTATTCTCTCCCCCTATAGTTAGAGAATGGGAAGGTTTGTAGTGCTTTTAAGATAGTGGAAAACATGAATGGTAGGGATCCATATGTGTTTCATGAGGAGCTTAGGTGAAATGAATAAAAACACCAATTGCATATATAATGTTTGAGCAAGTGTTGTTCAAGTGAAAAAGTCTCCTAGTAACAACACCATAATAAGTGGAATCAACCAAAGCTAGTTATGACATTTGTGTCATTTGTTGCTATAACTAGTGCTTAAATTCTTGTGGGTTAGACATGTCACTATTCTTGGCAATCAATCCCTTGGTAGCCACCTTGTTCACATGCTACACATTAATTGATAATACCCATCACAATTCCAACAAACAAAGCTACAAACATGCTCCAACTTCTTTTGCATTGCACAAATGAGCTCGTGAAGTCTTGCTCAAAAATGTCAATTACAAAATTGTAAACAACAATACAATTGTAAGAGACAAACATCAAAAGTGCATGGCTAACTGTCAAGCTTGCAAACTTGTGAAACTTAATGATAATTAAATTTGTGTACTTATGTGAAGCTCATTGATTTTCAAGCTTATGTACTTGTGTTTAACTCTTAGTAATGCCATGAAGATCTTGGCAAGCTTGTGTAGTTACAACACAACAAGATGAGTTCATGTACTGACAACAACACAATAAGAGGATGTAGTGCCTACATGTTGAGGAAGATTGGTAGCACATTAGGTTTATAGAATTTTTAGCAATGAACACTTCAAATTTCTCAAAATTTGGCATTTGGGGCAACAAGTTTTTTTAAAAAATCCAATTAAAAACAAATTGAATTAGTGCTAAATCTGTTCAGTACTTTTTGTTTTTTGTAGCTGTAACCCAAAACTATATCACCCAATTGCAGGTAATCGGGATTATTGGTAGTCTTGATGTGGATGTACTACAATATGGTGATGTCAAATTTGGCACCCAAGTTCTGAAATAATTAAATTTTGGCCCTTAGGTCAATTTGGTACTTCATTTTTAATGTCCTAGGTTTTGGGCATTGAAAGTGTAGAAATTGTTGGCAATTTGCAAAATCACTTGGTTACTTTTATAGGAAATTTATTAGTAGCTAGGCAATGATCATAGAAATAGATATCACTCCCAATTATTCCTCTTATTGCTAGTAGCATTGTTAGCATGGAAATTGGCCATATTAAGTAGTTGTAAATTGCTTTCCAATTTTGAGGAGACATTACTAAAGTGTATAAGGTGCTCTCTGAATGCATTAGGAGTTTTTTCAAAAGGGAGCACAGAAGGTCTTCCTTGGAGACTTAAGACTAAGTATTTGGGGACTAAGATATTAGTCAGAAACTTAGGAATAAATATTTACTTCTTCATTTTGAAGATGTTGAAATCAATATTTTTTTGGGGGTGAAATTTTGGTCACTTGGTGACCAAAAAAGAGGTTGTAAATCCTACCAAGAAATTTTGGAAATGTTTTTTGCAAAATCTGCCATAATTTGAGGGGAAGTTGTCAAAAGTTGTCACATTTAGACGTTCCATTCATGGAGGTCATGAATACAAAGCGGGATTTGAGAAACATCGACAACCCACCTAGGATGGTTGCCATTTAATGCTAACTAATGTTGGGGATCCTTGCCAATGGATCTACTTGAGAAATTTGAAAAAAAAAACCGTGGTTGAGATTATGCAAATGGTGGGCAAGTGCCTTACTGAAGGACTTTGAAGCATAGATGGATAGTTTTATATCTATAGTTTGTATTTTGAATTAACCATTTAAAAGGTTATAACTTATATATTTAAAAAATTAATTAAAGAATAATTTAGTTAAAATTTAAAGGCAAGGTGATTAGATAATTATATGAATTTCCAAACATATCAAGAAATTGTTTTTCAAAAAATTCAACATTGCAAAATCTACTGAATTTGTGTAAAATCTGACATTATCATAAGGTATGCAAGGCGCCGGGTAGGGTTCTAACAAGTGTTGGGTGGTTCTAAGTTTTCTCACTTTTTTGTGAGAATCGACCAGTTTAAGTTCTCTCATCATGTTATGAGAATTTGATCGCTTCTTTAATATATAATTTTTTTAGATTGGCAAGAACCGGTCAGATTATCAAAAAAAATTCAAACTCACCCGATTCTCAGAGAGGGCAGTGCTCATGAGAACAACCAGTTTTCACAACCTGATTATTAAAATTTTCATTAATTAAAAAACTCAGTTTTATTAATTTAATTACTTCATCCAAGGAAAAGAGCAACAGCATTGTGAGAAGAGTAACAGCAACAGGAAAAGAATAAGAGCAATGAATGGGAAAAGAGTAACAGTAAAATTAGAGAAGAGTAATAGCAATAAAGAGAGAAGAATAATATTGAAAGAAGAGTAATAAAAGTAAGAAGAAAAAAGTAATAGCAAGAGGCAGACCTTTTTTTGTTTCAAATTCCTCAGGTAAGGTGCACTGGCGAGGATCCCCAGCTTTAATTCGCATTAAATGGTGGCTGTCCTGGGCGGACAGTAGAGTTTTGTTCTAAATCCTGCCTAAATCTAGGCGAGTTACACGGACTCAATGTCTAAATCTGGCGATTTTTATTGTTTTTCTAAGAAATATGGCGAATGTTTTGAAAATTTTCAAAAAAAAATTCTTTGTGGAGGTTGGACTGGGCTTTTGTTTTTTGGGTCGCCAGTTGGCGAAATTTCGCCCAAAAAAACTGGCAAGAGGAGAAGAGTAGCAGCCCCAAGTGAGAAGAAGAACGAGAGGAGGCAATAACAGCAGCCCCATGTGAGAAGAAGAATAAGAGGAACCAATGAACCAAATTTGTTTAAGACCCTGAAACTGGATGGATTTTGGGTTTTCGTACGAAAACCCATCCAGTTCTTGTTTTTAAAAAAAAAATTCAAAGTTTCGATTCCAGTTCTCGCAGTTAGTTCTCACGAGGCTGAAAACCTTAAAACTGATTTTCGGCCTGGTTTTCACCCAAAATGAGTGAGAGTCACAGTCAATTGCCAATGTGAGAACCGAACTGAGAACCGCCCAACACTGGTACTAACTAGTGTTGTCTAAGTCTAGTTCCAATTTTGGCTACTTATCAGCTACCTGGACACTGGGTTTTTAATTTTGAAAAACGGAAAATTCAGAATGAAACCAGAGGTGGCATCAAAACCGGAACCGGAACTGAGAACCGGCCTGTAGCTAGAACTGAACCCAAAACCCAACTTATATAGGTTCCAGTTCTTCATTTTAAACAAAAAATCAATAAGTAAATAAATATTTTCAGATTGGGGTTTACAACGAAAATATTTAATTTCTTATTCATTTTTTCATTTTTAATTGAAATTGAATGAAATGAAAAAATTAATTCATAGGGAAAAAAATAGGAAAAACGCTCAAGAAAGACACCAAAATCAGTTTGGGAGATCCAATCAGCCGCCTATTGGCAGGAGTAGGAAATTTGGGTTCCAGCGAGAATTCCACGTGCCTGCGTTTCAAAGGACCTGAGATTCCACGAGCCTGCGTCCAAAAAGAACTGAGATTCCCCTTTCCTGTGCCCAAAAGGAACGGAGATTCCACTTCGCTGCGTCCAAACTGAACTGAGATTCTACTCGCAAGTTCCCAAGAGGAACTGAGATTCCACTTCCCTGCGCCCAAAAAGAACTGAGATTCCACACGCCCACGTCCAAAAAGAACTTCCATTCCACTTGCCCGCCTCCAAAAAGCACTGAAACTCCAACTACCCAACAATCACCTACACTGGTACAGTGCCAAAACCCCCCAAAAACTTTTTGGGTTGCTACTCGTATTTTGTTGTTTTGCTGCCCCAGAAAAAAAAGGTTTTCTTTTTCCTTCGAAAAAATTAAACTAGTTTTGCTAATTTTGACACATATATCACAGGACTTTTGTGAATAAATTGGTCCTAATTTCCCATTTTTTGGAATTTTAAAAAATCATCAGATCTCTACAACAAGTTTCAGCATAGTAACAAAAATATAATAGGACTCTTAATTTTTTGACTTTCACATTGAGTTAATAGCCAAAATTGGCTAAATCTTCTTGTAGATGATCACCAGTTTGGCTAAGTCACAAAATTGAAGAAAAAGTCCTGGTTTGTATAACATTTCATCAAACATAATTTGGATAAAGAATTTGTTATAAAATTTGAAGTTCAACACTTGATGTTTGCATGCAATTTGTGTCTCATGCTAGTTAAATCAAACTTTCCGCTCTGCAGAGACCTTAACTGTGAACCAACTGTAATGAGGTGGGTTAAGATACTTTAACCCCGTGGTCAGATTTGATACTCAAGTGCCAAATTGAATTATTTTTAGAACAAGGCAGTTTTCAACACCTTAACTTCTTTTTAGTTTTTTGCACATGATAAATCCTAGTATTTCAACAACTTGTACAAGGAGTAATTCAAAAACTTTTTTTTTTTTTTGAGTGATGATTGTGATATGCATTAAAAGAGAGATGGAGAGTTGGAGATTACGACTTAAAGGAGCTTTTCAAGGAGAGTTCAAAAATTAGTGAACTGTTTTTGGGCCACAATTGTGACATGTGTTAAAGAGGGACATTAGAGCTTCTTTTTAAAAATAATTCAATAATTAGTTAACATTTCTGAGGGTGATGCTTTGACATACTTTAAGGGAGGTTGTTGAAGACTAGAACTTAGAGAAGGTTTTCAATGAAAGTTAAAAAATTAGTAAACTTTTTTTGGGTGATGCTTGTGACGTGTGTTAAAGGATAATGTTGAAAACTAAGATTTTGAAGAGCTTTTTAAAAATGAAAAGATTGCACCACTAATGGTCAAGTGTGTCATGGCTTCAAGCTTTGTGTCATTTCAAGATTATTATAATTTTCTTGGAGTTTCATACTATGTATTTTTTGGGTCCAATTAATTTTATATAATTATTTCTGAAGTTTCATGTGTTCCCACTTAAAGACATATGGATACAACAATTATTGTGTTTCACGTTTGCCAATTTGGAATTGCCATCAAAGTAGATTGTTGTCTTGAAATTTCTTACACTTTCAAAAAAATTCTCTTGAAATTTATGAAGGTTTTCAACATCTCAATTTTTGATTAATTTTTATTGAATCTGACCACAGGGTAGAGTATAGGAGCTTACAGGTTTTCCTTGATCTCATGAGCCTATTACAGTTATGTAACTTAAATCCTGTTACAAGTATGTAATCACATTGGGCATCAAAATCCCAAAAATCCAACCCTCCTCCCTTTCCTCAAACCAAAATATACATAGTTGGCCCTCTTGCTGCATGCTGCTTCATCTCATTGGCTGCCAGGATTTATGCTATCATTTTATTGTCTTCATCACCCATTTTCGCATGCCAAAATCCTTCCATTAGCATGGGTACCTATTTCTTTTTTCACTTTTATAAAGAAGAAACTCACAATCTTCTTCATGACTCAGAGCCCTGGATTTAGTTATATGGCCATGTATTCAGCAAGCAACATTTGTTTGAGGGTTTTTTTGTTTTGATGGGTGTTACAAGGATATCAACTATTGAACATACCAGCTGGTACCCAGGTTGGATTATTAAAAACAATGAAATATACATAGCTTTGTACTTGTACTCAATCTTTTTTTTAAAATTTTCATACCACCCGGGTACTGGATGTTTTTGGGACTTTCATATCAACCCAAACCTAGTCTTAGGGTCCAAGGCTGATTTTTGGCTGGTAAGAGGTAGGCATATACTATATACATTATACTTAGATTGCTAAATATAGCCCTTGTTTTGAAACTAGTGTTCACTGAGGTCCTTGCCAGGCAAGTACTGGTTCAATGCTCATGTCCCTAGTACCAGGCAGGTATTGGTACAAGGCTACCTTTGCCTCAGGTCATACCAGTCTTGTTAGTTCTTTGATACCAGGAAGAGCATTAATCAGGATGAGTATGAGTCTGATACATAGGGTGTTCTTTGGAAGGGCTATTAGTCCAGGCCAAAAATAGTGGCAGGCAATTAATAAGAAGTAGCTTCATGGAGTGAAAGAGCCTTCCTTTTTCTTCCTTGTGGGTGGTGGGGGGAGGGGGCGAGGGAGGGGGTTTCTTTTTTCAAGTTGTGTTTGGTGTGGAGAGTGGAGTGTGTACCGTTCAACTACTTACCTACTTTGGTATTTACCATGGTACCAATGTAGGTGCTTGTTCACCCACCTTACTTCACTATAAGACAAAATTGGAAATGAGGGGGAAGGGGGGGGGAGAAATAATAAACAAAAACCACCTTCTTCTAACTTTGGTGACCTTCTTAATTATTTTAAAGTTTTTTCTGCTACTTTATTGCGTTTAAAAGGGAATGAGTTGACTGTGTTTACACTTGGAACCAACAACAGATGTTATGTTATCTATGTTGTGGAGAATTAAGACAAAGTCGACCCTGCACGACGCGTTTGTCAACACCTAAAAACTTAAAAGAATAAAGGATGCTGCCCATGAAAGTGTGCAACAACTCAGAGTCTCAGACTCTACTCCGTGGCTGCCACGCTGAGAGCCAGAATTGGCACTTGATGCCAATTCTGCAATCGTGCTGATTCTGAATCTACAACTGTAGTTTTTATTCGTAAGGTGAACGGCCCATTATGCCAGGCAAACCCAAGCTCACTGAGGGCCAGCCCATAAGGTTGAAATTTGCCCTCAGTGAAAGAAAAAAATTATTAAAAAAATGTAAATGACAGTTTCTTACTTTTTAGTGTGCCTCTAATGTACTAGGCACTAGACTACCACTTGGCAACCTACGCTACTACTATTTCTTCTTTACCTAGGCAACCAGTGGCAACTGATTGGTATCCTTTGCCTCTAGTGAGGTATGCCTCCAAGTGTGGATGTGGGTCTGGAGTGGGGCATCCACCGGCCTCAGGCCGACCCAGGGGTGGGGGCCCCCTTCTCCACCTAGCCTAGTACATTCCCAGCCTCACCCACTGAATGCCAAACTACTTGCGTGGCAGAGTTCGTCATCGTGTGACGTGTTCAAAAGGAGAACGCTGAACGCGCGATTTTGGAACGCCTGGTTGAAATGCCTACCTCAAACACGGCATGATCCAACTGCCAACAACCATCGGGAAGGGAGCCCACAAGGGGTTCGTTGTCTTTCGCCGGCCTTTCCTTAAGTCTACAGCGTGCAAAAATTTCAGAGTACTAAAACACAACAAAAGAAATCCTCGAATAATTTGCCACTTACGCCAGCAAATCGTCGTTCGCCGGCCTTTCCTTACGTCTACCGCGTGCAAAAATTTCCGGGTACTACTAGAATACCACAAAAGAAATCCTCTAATATGTGCCACTTACGCCAGCAAATCGTCGGTAGCCGTGGATTTTTTTTATGTGTGATTTGGAATTTTAAAAACATGAAAATTGAGATTTAAAATCCACGTTGTGAAAATAACCCCCCCCCCCCCCCCCCCTTTTTTTTGGCTGGCTACATATAACCAAACAAAGAAATTAAAAATTAAAATTCTAGAGTCAAATGTATTTGGAGGGTTTCAATAGCAAAAATTCGACCTAAATTTAAGAAAAAAGGTTAGATTTCTATTTCATGGTTTCAATAAGGTAGCAAAAAATATAAAAAAGACATTTTAAAATTTTTATTTTTATATTTAGCTTGTAACCAAATTTGACTGCGTCATAAAATTAACCCAAAAACCATTGTATGCATGATTCAATGGTGATGGAATGATGGCCAATTGCGTGTGAGAAGAAGGGTCCTTGCAATTGCAGTTTAACTTTTAACCTTGTCCATATACACTATAGTAATATTGGTGTAGAAAAATACACAAAAATATTTAACATACAACGGATGTAGAAGAGGCTTGTGCCTCCGTGTGTAAAAAGGTCTATGTGGCCAATGAGATTGTTGGAATTGGTGCCTTGAATTGTTTTGAATAGTTGCCTTTGTGAGGGAGTACTTAATTGTTGAACACCTAATCTTTTGCATTGGTTCATGCCAAAAGGATGCCAATTTCAAGTAGCTTTTAACAAGAATTTGGAGTTTTTAATACATGTTTCTTTCAATTAATGAAGGAATGCTCAAACATTACATATATTAAAGCAAGGTTGGTACCGACAAATGAAGTCGCCCCTGAAGCCAGACGGACAGCACGCGGTCTGCGTGACGAGTAGTGATTGGTTACAATGTCCGTTCATAGTCAGGGGAGAGAGCAAACTGTCCACTTTCAATGAAGCCAGACGGACAATGGCCACGGGCAGTAGCTATATCCAAATGGACAATGGCTACGAACAATAGCTATATTTAGAGACACTTGCACATGGTAACTCAACAATAAATGCAAATTTTGTTCTAACTTTTCACGTTGTTTTCCTCCTCACTGCAGTCCACATTCAAATTTACCTACCTATGTTGATACTTACCATAGAAAAAGATAAGTGAAGCCACTTGGGAGGTAGGAAAACTGTACAGGACCTAAACCCTAATAGTGACACGGTAGGAAAATGGTGAGAAGATGAAAGGTAGGTTTAGAGAGAACTCACTACCTACTTTTCGTCTTCTTACAGAGTTAAGCTAGGGAGGTAAGAAAAAGAACCAGAGAGGGAGGCAAGCACGTAGGTAGGTAGGTAGGTAAGGGGTGGTTTTTGAGAGAAATAGTGAGAAAGTATGTAAGGTGGGTAGTGAGAAAGCAGGAAACGAGAAAATAGGTACAAGAGTCTGGAAGGTAGGAAAAGAAGCACATAGGTAGGTAGGAAATTTGATACGTAAGTGGGTCGGTAGATAGGTGGGTAAGTCGTGATTTTGGGAGAGGGTGGGATTTTTATTTCACCTGTGCATTATGCACGAGGCACACACTAGTTAATCTTTAAGTACACATTTTCAAGGTTGCAACCTTTTCATGAGCGGTGCATAAAGGTTAACAAGCCAGGGTGAACCAGCACCCACTATGGTACCTTCACATTTTTGAGCCAGGCCTCTTAGTGGTGGTCATATTAAGCCCCGGAAATGTTGAACTTGAACTCAGAGAGTCTGAATTAGTCTAAGCATGGGATGGTTTTAATATTTAGAAATAGTTTTAATCAATTTTGGGATTTTTACCATGGTACCAACATGGGTGCTGAGTCACCCAAGGCAAGGTTAATATTTCCAACCATGCAACCTCCTCTTGCTACTTACAGACGGGGCTCTTGAACATTTACTTGTGTGGTTTCTTCACAATGGAAAGAAACACATCCCCCCATCAGCAGTATCTGAGATTGATTTGCACCCTAATCATCAATCGAATGGTTGCATTGATGGAAAACTCAAATGACCAATACTTGCTTGGTACAATTCTTGTGTCCAATGGTTCATTTAGATAGAACAATGCAAACATTTGAGTATGGATTTGGCAAAATTTTGGAAAATTTCGCCAAATTTTATATCTCAAAATTAAGGTAACTTTAGCAGTCAATCATCAACATGTATTAAAACATCTACCGAAGGGCTAGAGAGGCACACCAGGGATCTCAAAACACATAAAACCAAAACCAACGACCCAAGTCTCATTTCCACTTATGATGTGTTTGGTTATTAAATGTCTGTAGCAGAATCATGATCTCTCTTAGCTCTTGGCGTTAGGTTATAGCTAAGACTTGTAATACAGATTTGCTACTTTTAGCTTATTAATATCATGATTATTATTTTTTTGGTGGTTTTGTAATGGACCTTGTGGAGTGGCCCATCACAAAAACAAAATGTCACCGCTTTGGACAATACTATTCACATAGAAGTCTTGAAAACTTTTGATAACCCCAAGGTAGATTTGATATAGCCTTCCATTTGGGCCACTAATCTATCTTGAGGCAAGATAATTCGTCTCTTTTGTTTGTTTGTCACATTGAGATCTCCCAAATCTGGCCATGTTCTCGATGCTGTCGGAAAGTCCTTTATGATTAGAGATGCACCAAGTTGGTTTAATAATGTTTTGACCTCCCAAGAAAAAGTTATTGAATATTCAGCAAAGTATTCATTTAAATTAAATAAAAAAACAAATTATAGCATAATTTGGGCAGATTCTGGGTATTGCTGGAGAGCCCTCAGGGAGTAGGATTAAATGAAGGTGATTTGGAAATTCTTAGACTTAAGGTGTGAGAGATATTGAATTTTAAATAGTTTTTGTCATTGAAAATTCAATTAAATTACAAAAATGGTTTTGGAAAGGAAAATTAGTTGGGTAGTCAGTTCACATGTGGGCCAACAGCACATGCTAAAGAGCATAACTTTAGACAATGAAAGTTCAATATAATGTGGCGGCTATCGGGAATGCTGAAGATGGAATTAAACCCCAATTCTCAAACACCCAAAATATTCTTTGTATGTTGCACTGTTGCTAATAGAGTTGAAAGATTATTTGTAAAAACTTCAGGTGGTGCTCTTATAGCACATTTAAATCATTTAAAATGAATAAAAAAAGACAAAATTATGAGTTTTGAAAGTAGAGGGGTCTAAAGGAAGAAAAAAACGTTTGTAAGGTGGAAAGCTTTTTTTAAAGAATTTCAGGGTTCATTTTTCCTTACTCTTTTTCCTTTACACTTCAAAAATGATTTCTAGAGCTTGATGTAACACTCTCATAACGTTTTAAATAACTCAAAATGAAACAAATATGATGAAAATATAAATAAATGTTTGATCATAAGCAGCTGATCGATGATGGGCCGATCTACCCTAATGGATCCACACAACTTCCTAAAGAATGAAGGTAGTAATGAGCCATGACAATATGAATTGCAAAATTGCAAAAGCAATTACTCACAACAGAATTTTTTACTTGGACGAATGTTCCAGTGACTAAAAATATATAAAGAAAAATTCTCTCATAGATGCTTGGTGTTATATCAAAAAAGTTGGGGAAAAATGAGAAAAAAAATTGATTTTTGAAGAAATCTCATCACTTTTCCAATGGCCTCTCAAAAGTGTGGTCAATAAATGCCAAATCTAGCTATTTGAAAAAGCTTTGGACAATTTCTTCAAAAAAAGAGTGATCAATAAATGCCAAATGTATTTGGAGAAAACTTTGGACAATTTTTAAAGAAAAGTGTAATCAAACAAATGAAAAATCTAAATTGGGAAAGTTGAACAAAAACAAAAACTCATAAATAGGAATCCCACTCATTTGAATTGAATTGGTCCTCAGAAAACAATAATAGCCTAGTAGGTGTCAAACATATTCTTATGTCTCTGAAATCATTTCATTATTACGATATGAACATTAATTTGAAAAGAACCAACGAAATCTTCCATTTAACTTTGATGCCTTTTCTACACATCAACGACTTTTGTTATACTTACATCATTAAAAAACAAAAGTGTAATAAGAAATAAAATGGAAACAAGCCCTCCAAGAGATCAGTGCTAATCCAAAATCTAAGGTCGTTTTTATTATCTGCACTAATCTCACCAGCAATATTTCTAGGCCAATCATGTGTACATGGAACAATTAAATGCTGATTTTCACTTATGTCACAACTTTTTACACAATTAGGCCAATGCCGTTTGGAGCTTGAAAGGGTCGAAGCCCTCATCTCTATACCTTGATCACTTTTTTTGGTCAAATTTTTTTTATATCACATTACAAAGAATGCAAGTCTCTTTCATCTTAAGTTGAACAATAGTTGTAGAATTAGCTATTTCACAACTTTCACCCCTTCCAAACACACCTCTTATCAGCACGGTCAATCTATTGCAAGCTGTCAATTTTCGACATATAAATATGATCGACCTACCACAAGAAGCTTGTTTATTGGTTGTAAACATTGGTTATAAACATGGAGAATTTTCACACCTACTTTGAGCCAACTTGATGTCCTATCACTTTACCTTTTTTCTTAATTTTACTCCTTTGTACATTTTCCTAATTTACAGTGTGTTTTTTCTTAATAAAGCTAATCAGGTGGTAGTTGCCTCTCCTATTGATTAAATGAGCTTCCTCCCAAGTTCTTTTTTTTTTGCAATGTGCCAATTTAATTGGCCCAACACTCCAAAAATGAAACAATGGAAGCTCCCCAAAATAGAAGGTTCTATTTTGAAGTATAGAGTTCCACCCCTTTGACCCACATGCACTATATGTGAAAGGAGGATAACATTTGCCATATGAGATAAAAGTGAGGTGCTATTGGAAACTCTTTGGAGAACATGTCATGAACTTGGGAACTCTTTGCTTCGAACCACCCCTCCCCCCCCCCCCCCCCTCAAAGAGAAAAAAGGGAGGCCCCTTCACTCCATGATGCAATTTCTCATTGGTTGCATGGAAATTCTATTCCTAAAATTGGCTGCCACGATTTTCGGCCTGAACTAATAGCCCTTCCCAAGAAGGGCCTTGCTTATCTTATTCTATTTCATATTAGTTGGGGTACCTCACAAGTTCAATTTTTTTTGTTGTTGCAATGAGCATATTTGATTGGCCCATCGCAAGAAAAAAAAAGCTGGATCTATGGATTCTCCCTAAAATAGAAGATTAACTGGAAAGATAGGGTGCTAATCACTTTGGCCCAGCTATATAGGTGAGGAGGGGAGGACTTTGGGCAAAACTTATGGGATTAAAACAATGTGCTATTGGGAACACCCTTAGGGAACACATTTGAAACCTAGGGAACATATTGAGAACCTGATTAGAACCCATTGGAAACTTGAAAGGAACATGTTGGGAACAAAGGAAAAATGAAAAAAATCCTATCCCCCCCCCCCCCCCCAAACTTTAAAAAAAATCAAGGCACTTTGAGTGCATGGTGAGCCTTCCCATTGGCTGCATGAAATTTCTATTTCCAAAATTGTTCGTCACCATTTTTGCCCTGGGCTAATACCCCGTTATAAACTAGGGGTACTTATTGGGTCCTTATTTTGCCGAGGATTTTTTTTTCTTTTTTCTCTATTGAAGCCGACACTCGTTCGTCGTGCTTTCTAGAAAGACGTACCCTTACCGACGATCGAAGCTTCGCGGAAGCAAACTCTGGGCACCTCTTGTCCAAAGCTCTCCTTCATGGGCTTGTAGTTCGTTTGTGCATCATTTTGGCTCCAATTTGCTCATGTGGTGGTTTTAGAGTCAAACACGCACATAGAGGGGAACAAGTCCCTATATTCATCTCGGTATCCAGAGAGGATTGCAGCTAAAGAGGGGGAAGAAAAAGACTAAATGAGAAAGCAGAAACCGCGAGAGAAGAAGAATCGAAGCATAGAGGACGTGATTTTCAGTTAAGTCTGTAGATTGAGTGTCGTTGTTTTTCCCCTTCTTGTTGTGAGCACTTTTGTTTTTGGTGGGCGGGGTTAGAAAACTATCATGCTGAGCGGAAAACCACCGTTACGACGACGACCACCAACCACCCAAACCCTTGTCATATACTTGTTCTCTTTCCAACTGGATCTAAGACTTGTTCCATTTCGTTGTGGGCTCATCTTGAAAGTGAAGAATCCGGAGTCTCGCGGCTGCTCTTGCTCTCTGTTGTTGTTGCAGACACCGAATTTGTTATCATCGTTTTGTGGAAGAAGCGAGACTTGGAGAGAAGAAAAGTTCTGCAGAGGAGCTTCTTTTTCCAGGACCTAGAGATACGAAACCATGGGTGAGAAAACTACGGATTCTGAGTCCCAAGAGGCACAGGAATTTCTCAACATTCCGGCAACAAGTTCTTCCACCGCCAACCTCGCACCCTACCTTATTCACCAATCCTCCCATGACGCTCCGAGCTCAAACTACCGAGATACAGTAGCTTTGGATGCTTTCCTTCAGTCAAGAATGATAATCATGGCTCCTGCATCCATCCCTGATATCACCAAGGAGCTTCATCATTATGGTGCTGCCCAGCCAGGGTTTCCAAGATCATCCCAAGGTCATGTATTCTCACTCAGCACAGAGAAATCAGATGCAGAGCCTCTCTCCAACAACCACTCTGAATCTTTACCATTGCTGAATATTGAAGAAATCGGCCTTGAAGGTGGTGAGGGTTTGGATGTGCCAGTTTCTGGGCAAGCTGATTCCGAGGTTTCATCAGGTGCATTTGACATTGACCAACATGGAAAGTTTGTTGCTGATGAACTTTTTCGAGGATGGAATCTTAAGCATAGAACACCAGGATTCCAGATGAAAGCTGATCAACATGGGATGCCATCAGAAGAGACCTTGCAGAGAGGCATAGTTGGCTCACAGGATCCCACCAATTCTGTTGAGAGCTTGGATCGCATCATGGCTGGTAGTGAGGAGGATTCTAATGAGCACAGTTTGCAGAACAACAAGAAGAAGTATGGTGAGATGGAGTGTCCCTTGGCTGGGAGCCGACAGCAAAACCCTAATCTTTGCCCTACTGGAAAAGATGAATTTGACAAGGCAGAGCAATTTTTGATACCTGCATTGGATGAAGGTGGTCATCATTGGTGGCCCTTGGATGCTCATTGCACACCTCCATTCAAGAAGCTGAAGAAGGAGCACCAACTGGGAACCAGAATTGTACACGGTCCAGTCAATTTCCCTGATTTTTCTGGCAAAGGAGAGTAAGTTTTACTTGCCTCAGTGATTGTTTTACCACAGCTGCTACTTTCAGATCTTCTTTAAGGAACACGTGAGAATAATTGTCTCGTCCAACAATTCTTGGCAACCTATTGAAAATCAACAGTTCTGAATATCTTGGCTGCTTTTCAGTTCATCATGATTTTCATGGAAATGAACACATACAATTGATGGGGTCTTCTAGGCTTGTTTAATGTGAATATGATGGTTGTCGGAGAAGAACTAAGAACAATTACAAAGACATCAGATGCAGTGGTCCAATGGGACTGGCAGCCTGTTGTTGCAATCACCAAAGGGTTTGCACACCCCTTTGGGTAGAGGTCTCACTAGATGAGGTATGTGACCATGATCCTAGAAGAAAACACTACCTACTTACAGGACATTGTAGGTTTCTTTTGTTGAGAATAAGATCCACATGAGACATTTAACCCACAGTGAGATGGTCCATCAACTTTAGGCAGGATAAAGTTGTGCTTGCTGGGATCTCATTGAGCAACTGCTGCACGATGGCTTGAACAACTTCCTTTCTCTTCTTTTTTTCTCCTCTTGCTTGTTGAGGTCATGATGTCCACAGCAAAGAGAGGTGTACATATAGAGAGAGCTCCTGATGTAAAGGTATGATTTTGTCCTTGTCCAGAAGAATTTTGGATAATGGAGTTGCTGTACAAGCCTCTGCTTGTGTATAAAAAAGAGCTTAGTGATGAAACAGCTGCCAGTTTTTTGGCATACATTATAAAGATCATTATAGGAAGGACATATGGTATTGTCAAATATCATGCTGATGCAAGCATGTTGTTCTTAGGATCTTAGGAAGTCTGCAAGGATTTGGTTGCTCTCTGTACTTATTTTCATTTATGCAATTTCCACTTTGTACATAGATCACTTGAGAAGCCCAATAATGTCACATAGTTCTTGTACCCTTAGGAGATTTTTTAGCCACATGGAGAATTCTTGCTGTGATTGGGAATTGATTTTTGTCATGACCTTGCTTTCAGGGTATATCTGGCTATGATTACAACTGCTGTATCTCAATGCCTGTTAGTACCTGGTTCTCAATGAAAGGTGACACTGATCAATAATCTAAGAGATGATGGGCTGGGAACTTTGGGATGAAAATACAGACAGCAGGTTTCAGGCCTAGTCTGGTGGGATCCTTGCAAGCAGCAGCCTGAAACTGATCCAGCAGCATTCAAGAAGGGTAAGTGCCATTCTGGAAACTGTCTGCAAGGTTCATGAATCTGTGGTATTTCTATATCTGGCTTTCAAACCATATGTACCTGTGAGTTTCCTCTAGAACTATTTTAAGAGACAGGAATAACCCAGATTCTTGTTTTGTTGAAGGTTGATACTTTTCTACTGCCAGGACCGGGGACATGGTTATGCTGGCTTCCCCCTCGGACTTGGAAGTCCTTAAGTCTGTTTCCTTCTCATGACAAGTTAATTTAGCAATGACTATAGTATCTGGTTTGCATATCATGTCTGGTGATCTCAACTCACAAGCACTTGAAAGCTAGCCATGACCACAGATGCCACTGAAGTGGCTGCTAGTGATTTGTGGTTTCTGTAGGTGGCATATTTATTTCCGACTTCAGTTAGTGAGGACTGAATTGAATGTTTCTGCTATTCTAGTAAGGACTCTCCCTTAGTGTCAAATGGATTTTATATAGGTCAGTATCTGGGTGGATGGGTATTACTTTGATAAAGTTGTGGTGGTTTACATTGGAAGTAAAGGATTCAGGAAAGTCCTCTGTGCTTGTATTGCATGTCTTGATGATCACTTTCTGAAAGCATTTCCATGATTACAGTTTGGGAGGAGTCATGAGACCAACAAGCATGTTGAGGGTAATTTCTGATCTTCATAGTTTGAGACAAATGAATGAGTCAACAACTGTTGATTCATTCCACAATCTCTTTGTTTGTCCCAAACACTACAGTCTCTCTTGAGCTCTGGTCTCTTTCCAACCCTTAATCATTGAACTCAGGCTTAACTCTGTGATGTTGTCATGCAAGCTTTTAGTAAATTCCCAGGAAAAGTTGGATATTCATTTGAACTGTCAATTTGGTTGCACTTCAGCCCAGAACATTAATACATCTTTGGTAACTGTATGCAACATGTAGATGTGAGAAGGATTCTGCATAGATCGTCATGGCTTAGAGCAACTGGACCAATGCACTGTACAGTAAATTTTGGGTGAAGAAAAGTCAAAACATACGAAGAGATTGTTTATATATAATTGAAATGTGAAAAGCCTTGGTGGTGAAATGGTAGACACATGAGACTCAAAATCTTGTGCTACAAAGCTGTGGAGGTTCAACTCCTCTTCGAGGCACTCTTCTATTTGTGGTGGGACAAGTAATAATCTTAAATATTTATTTTTTAATGAGAAGAGAGAGATAAGAATAAATATGTATTATCAGAAATTGAAATTGAAAAATTGGTGTTATCTAAAATGGTTTTTGAAAAATATCCAGACAAACCAAGTGAACATTCAAAAAAATTCCCTACCTTCATTCCTGAAGATACACCCAGCAAACTTTGTCAATCATTGAGTAGAGATAGTGAAAATCTAGAGGAAGATATATTCAATAATCAATTATTTGATTTTTTCTAAGGAAATTCAAGTAATTGAGGAAAGATTGTCATTTCCATCAAACAAAAAAAAAAAAAAAGGAGTTAACAATAGGATTTATTACTTGAGTTACGCGTGAGAAGCACTGAGAAAAGGAGTTTACAACCTATGAGCCTTCTACCTCCATGTGGCATTGCTCCGTTGCACAAAATTCCCCACTGTTACCTCCCGCAGAACTCTGAGCCACGTCTCAGGCCCACCTCTCAGACCAGCTACTGATCATCATCTTGGTAAGCCATTCCCTCAGACGCAAACCCCTCCTGAGGCGGATTCCTCCTTTAACTCCGCAACCTATGGAGTATTAGCAACCGTTTCCAGCTGTTGTCCCACTCCCAAGGGCAGGTTCTTACGCACCACTAGGATGCCTTGATGGCTAAGCAAAATGATTTTGACCCAGCATTTTTGTGCAGGATGCTGATGCTGCCAAAAGGCACAGCAAAGCCTAACACCTGCTGTTGATTGGCTAGATGGTTTGATTCATCTGGGTGGGTTCCTATTAGTATTCTCCCACCTTTTGCAGTCCCAATTTCAGTTTTATGCTCTTATTTGAGATTGAAAGAATTCTTCAATGTCCCAAGATGTGCAGTATCTGTTTGGGACTAAGTAAATCTAATAGATTGCAGAGAGAACTCCAGAAAAACGACTTTGAAGATCACCATTGTGTGAGTGCCAGCAAAACCAAAACTAGAATGACAAGACTGAGCACTTCTAAGCTTACAGAGACCATCACCTTCATCATGAATGGCAGAGACTAGCAGCCATGACTCCCCACAGGTTTAGCCAGCTCCTGACAGTTGGTGTAGATAAGCATATAACAATCTGCTTGAAATTCCAAGCCAACAATCATAAAAAAAAAGCTGCATCTCAAGTCTCTGTAACATGTGTGGAAGCAATGTGGAAGACTCACTTGGGCATGATCTTATCATAAGCTTATACAACTCTCTGTATTTTCTGACATACAGAATGTGCAATACAAGAAATAATAAAATCCAACTTTCTGCTTCACGTCAGGAAATGAATAAGGTACCATCCCTAGAAGGAAATTTTGTAATCAGGGTTTTTTCTAAGGATTTTGTGATGTAGCCAAAGTGGCAACCATCCAGAAACTAATTTAGCCAATTCTGGCTACATGCCAGACATATAAGTAGAAAAAAACCAGGATCCTTCTACAATCTTGGCTACCTACTGGAACTTATTGTAGAAATCTGGCAATTTGAATTTTTGTTCCTCGAAATTTGGCGAATTTGGACCTTCTTTTTCTATGAAAAATCCTTAGCATTGGTCCAAATCTCATTTTTCAGGTCGAAGTTTTGCGAAAATTCGCCAATTAAAAAAAACACTGTTGGTAATGCACAATCATTGTTTCCTGGAAAATATGTGGAATATTAGTCCCCCCAGAAATTACAAGCCCAAAGATTTTACATGTCCTAACTGCCAACCCATAAACAAACAAGGCTCAATGTTGGTGAATGCACAATTTACAAGATGCCCCACATGGAGAAATGAAAAGGTTTCTTCACATTTAAAAAAACCTGATCTTATGATCAAACTCTAATTATGCCTGAAATTAGTTAGTTGTATTTCAATGAAGGACATATGATGAACTGGTCTCTCTGCTCTCCAACTCTCTTGGGTTCACCCATTGCAGGGTTGCCAGAAGCGGACTAGGAGGTTGTCCTTGACATCCCTTAATTTGTTAAAAACTTTCAACTGAAACTTTTAAACCGTCCTTCCCTACCATTGCCACATGGCCATTCCCATTGTCTCATTGCTTTGTCCCCAGATCTCCCTTGTTCATCTCATGATGCCATTCCCATCATCCATCGTTCCCCATTGTTCGTCATCGTCCTGTCATTCACTTGTCATATTCCAATATGTCCACAAAGCGGTCCCAACATGTTTTCACTCTTCACTAAGCGTAATTGGGACATCTCTTGAACCAAAGTGCCCCATCCCAAACTAATTTTTATTACCGTGGGCACCCAAATTGAGGATGTCTAGCAAGTCGACATCATGTCAAGGGACATCCTAGGGATGTCCTTTCAGAACCTTGGCTTGGCAATCTTATCCATTGTCTTATTTTATAGGGGTCTTTAGTTGTCGAACTTTTTGGGCTCATCAATTTGTCCCATTTCTTAATATCATCCATGATTCAAAATCCTTTGTGTTCATCCCTTGTCCTAGTAATTCAGATTCAACCTTTATCCAACTTCTCTACATGTCATCCATTGTTCCACTCCTTAGCTTCATCCATTGTCCAATTTCATGAGTTCATCCATTGCTTCATTTCAAGTTCATCCAATGTTCATCTCTTTTAGATTCATTTTGTGATTTCTAATATTTTCAACTTATTCAATTTCATCCATTGTCCCATTTTCCTAGAGATTCATTTTCAAGGATTTTATTTGCAACAACTTCTTTTATTTCATCCATTATTCAAAACTATTGTGACTTGTGCCATTAGCCCAAGCATGAACTTGTTACTCAATTAATTGATTTATTGAATTTTCAATGACAAAATTACTCAATATATCAATATCTTTGCACTTTAGGTCTAAAAATTACAAAATCACCTTGCTAAAATCTTACTCATTGAGCTAACTCCAAAAATATCAAAAGCATACCTCAATAATTTCCCTATTATTTTTAGTTTTGATTTTATTGAATTTTCAGTGATAAAATTGTTCAATATTCAATAACTTTTGCAATGTAAGTTTAGAGTTTAAACATCACATAATCATCTCAATGCACCCATGTTCATCATGGGCATTCTAATGATACAAAAGAGCATGGTGAGGGGCATTGTGGTTTGGGAGATCTCAACATGATCAAAAATTAATAATAATAACAAACAAATAACCTTCCTTAATAGATAATAGTGTGGCAGGTGCAATTGGCTTGTGTGAACTCTGAAATTTTTAGTTTTGATTTTGTTGAATTTTTGTTGAACTTTCAATGCAAAAAACTATTCAATATCAACATCTTCTACAAATTACTTAGGTAAAAATTACAAAATCGCTATTATTAGACTCAACTCAATGAGGGCTTTCCAACAATACCAAGAGCACACACCTGAGTTCCCTAAAAGTTTAGTTTTGATTTTTTTCAATTTTTTATGAGAATATTGTTCAATATTGAATAACTCTCACACTAATTAGGTCTAAAATCTAAATATTATGAAATTGCCTCAATGCATCCTGATTCTTCATCAAGGGCTTTCCAACAATACTAAGTGCAAGATGAGGGAATCATGGTTTGGGAGATCTCAATATCACAAATCGACAAAACAAATAAACTACGAATCTTCCATAATAGATAGATGGTGACCTTGTAGAAGAAAAGGACCCACTTGTCAAAAATAAATAAAAAATCGGTTGTCTTTATTCCTTACAATATCATTTTAAAATAGGGAGTGGGGGATGGACCTATTCAAATCACTCACACTATCCAAAAAATCGTAAATTTTGTAGTGTATCTGGAGATTACATCCTGGGCCGTTACCCTACACTAAACAAAATCTTTGCACCTTCCACTTGAAATGTAAAAAATATTCTTCTTTCAACAAGGGTGTGTCATGCTGTGGCCTTGCCTTTTACATTAAAAAGTATCTTAAGGGAAAAAGTAGAATTATGGAAACTAAAATATTTCATCATGCAAAAATATAATCTTCAAAAAATTATCTAAAAGAAATCAAAATCCTTCAAGATGTTATTATAACTCTATTATAACTAATCTCAAGTTGCAACACAAGCACAAAATATCATCTTTCGAAAATCCTCATATAAAAACAGACCTATTATTACCTAGGGACCAAAATCCCTTAAGCTACTATACTCTATAATAAATCTAAACACAACATCCTTGCCTCGGTAGGAAAGGCCAACAAACAATTAGGCCCCCCTCTTGTCAATGTTTGTTGCCTATCCTTCTTCAAAATTTCGTTCCATGTTCATAATAGGTCTAAGCACATTCCAACCATGCCCACCTAAAGTTGCTTGAACGTGGAGTTTAATGATTGGACATTCGTAACACCTACTCTACCCTCTTCATGGTGGTAGCACCCACATAAATGGGCATTTTGTCCTTATAATACCCTAGTATCTAGACTGGTTAGGCACAAATTAATTATTTTTACATTTGTGAAAAATTCTGAAAAATACCTACCTGCCATGACGAAAATCTGAAAGAGACTCTCAAGCACACTAGCTTCATTATTTGGTATACTGCCTAATTATAAATTATTATTATTATTATTATTATTATTTATACTTCCAAAAGTCAATGAAAAAAAATTGCCATAACCAAAATCAGCACACCTTGAAGGAGAATGCCAAAAAATGAAGGCAACTTCCCAACCTTTATTATTTGCGACAACTTGGCTCACTAACCTATGGTGTCACAAGCTTAAACTCACAGCATTAACACCTACCTAATATTTTTAGGGTTGTTCATCTTTGTATTAATTAGATGGGGTGTCTCCCAAGTTCAATTATTTTCTCCTTTTTTTCTTTTTTTTGGGTTGCAATGAGCCATTTTAATTGGGCCAGCATTCCAAACATAACAAAACAAATCAAAAAAAACCCTTGGATGAAATTCAATTGTCTTCCTACAAGCAATAAGGCAACTACAAGACTGTAATCAACTTGAAAATAGCTGAGATCGCCATGATGCACATTGTAAAATTTGCTTTTCTTTGAATAATTCTACAACTTATCACACTTTGCATAAGTTTGTGATGGCCTTCCAGAAACTCTTGCACCAATCAAGCAGGTTCAGAAAATAGGGCCAAACCCAGAAATCACATTGATACTGCAACAAATGTTTTCTGAAATGCCCCAATAAGGAGTCAACTAAAACTTCAAGTTTCATTACGTGTTGCACAATATCAAGTATCTCTTAAGGGTAGCAGTGTTTAATGATGATGATAGATTTGTCCATGATCTCCACAGAAAGTGACATAAACCACCCATAAAATTCCTTAAAAGTTATAGAGATTGATTGCAAGAGACTAGTGATGATTATTGAAAGGTGGAACAATTATACCTTTGGTGTCCCATTATGTAAATATATAAGCAAGAAAAAAATATTATGTACCATATTTGTAGAGACAACCTAAGAGTTCAATTGCAAGAAGTTGTATTATTTGGACCATTTTAGTATAAGTGGTCCATGACATGGGAAGTTGCTACAAATGTGTGATCATTGCTACTAGTGGAATGTGGCTATGCATTAGGTGACTACAAATAAATGGAGGTGGATTGGTGATTTTCAAGTGTATTTTAGGAAGGGGAGTTGCTAGATTTTATGTTGTTGCTTGAGGAACTACTTTTGGTCTTTTGTAAGTGATGATAGGTTCTACCATATAGGCTTTTCACTATTTTGGAACCTCATTATAAAACATGTGTGTACTCAACAATAAGAAATGTTTTAGTATTGGATGATAATTGCCAAGAAATTCCAATGGTTCACATGATGAAAGGGTTATTGCATTGTGTGAATGGTGTTTACAAGGAGGGCACTCACAAAAGACCTTTGAGGTTCTATGAGGAAGTTGTGTATGGGTTGTTGTTTGTTATGTGTGTGTTTGAAAAGTGTTTGTGTTAGTTATCAAGAAAATCATATTCATGAGTGAATATTATAACATATGTAGTCATGAATAGGGAATTGGTACAAACTCAAGTTGGGCTCCATGTTGCTATGCACTACTATTGATGATGGAATGATGGAAAAAAAAATGGAAATTAAGTTATATCCAAATGAAAATATTAAATGACATTGCATGCAACGAATTCAAATATAATTCAATTCAAAGTAATTGATTTAATCAATATTCAATTGAGTTCATATTCAATTGAATTGAATTTAAAAACACATTGAATGGAAGTCATATCCTATGGAATTGGATTCCAAATTTGAAAATTGAAAAGACACCTTTCCATTGCACTCAAAGTAGATTCCAAGCAAAAATTTATTTTGGTAAGATGAAACAATATAAAATGTTATATTTATCCCACCTAAACCAATTTTGATGTAACCATCATCATTGGAATTTAGATGATCACTATGATCAAACATGGGAAAAATGTTAGTTCAAAGCTTATAAATCTATGTTTTAGAATATAAATATGTTTTATAGGTTTGCTTGAAGAAAATAAATATCCAAGTTTTAGGCCATAAAGATGTGGGCTTGGTTGTTTGGTGGTTTCAAATAATAAGGGTGTCAAATAGGATGTTTAAAATTGTTTAGATCTTCAATGCAAAGGTTCAAAAGACTTAGAAGCTCAATGGTTGTGGTTTGTATGCAAGAATGTTATTTGGTGGGTGAATGAGCATGAAAAGGGAGGGATATTCTATAAAATATTCAAGGAAATATTCTTTGGCATGCTCACCTAATGTGGATTGAATATTCTTTAACATGTCCTAAGATGTTGTCATTTCAAAGAGATATTCAAAGATTCCTTGATAGACGCAATATTTTTGCACATTAGCCACATTGCAATGTACATGTGGAGTGTTCAAACTACTTGCATAATCAAAAAATATATATATTTGTTTTAAAATGTTAGTATGATGAAGGAACAACTCCAAAAAAAATCCATTTATAAAACACAAATCTTGAAAAATATTAAACAATTCTACTTCAACACAACTAAATTGTGAGAACATATTCAATGGTTAGCTGAAAAATGAGTTTAAATGACAAATAAATTCATTTTTAAAGCTTGACATGTGTCATCACATGAAAAAAATTGCTTTGAGTAGAGTGTGACATGAATAAAGTCAAAATATCTAGTGGTCAAAAATTGTTATGATAAAATCTATCATAACCTCCAATAAGAAAAAGCATTCTTATGCATATTAAATTGCTAAAGGAGCAACAAAAATTGTAATTTATGGGGAACTTAGAAGACCCTATAATGGAGGTGACTTAAAACCACTACACTACCATTCATAAAATACATGGGTCTGTTTCATAAAATGAAATCTCATAAACAAATCAAATTGTTATGTGAACTTCTTAAAAGAGACATTATTTGAATGTTGGTTGCTCACAACAAATCCATCAAGTTTTGAAATTTTCAATAAATCCTTCATACTATTATGGCGGAAAAAAAAAAACATTATTTGAACACATTTGGTTTTAACATTCAATAAATCCACCATAATGTTATGGGAAAAATAGAATAAATAAATAAATAAAATTATATATATATAGTATTTGAACACAATAATTTTCTAGGAATCAAGTATTTTTTAGTGATGAAAGTCTTGGAATTATAATGATGAAAAAACTTTTAATTGATTTATATCCAATAATTCTAAAACAATTGAGGGACACAATAATGTTGTAGTTAGTAATAATATATAATTTTCTATTTCTTTTACCATGAACTTTCAAAATGAATTATTTGGTTTGTTTCATCTACAAACATGTTTAAATGGAGTTTAACACATTCCTATTAAACTCCCTTAGACTTGGACTTGTATTTGGTTATGAATCAAATTAAAAGAACTAGAATAGCAAGATGTAGAGTTCAAACTGGAAATGGAACATTAAGTGTCAATAAATGGCGTGCAGGACAACAAATTGTATACAACAAGAATTCAGACATTCCTACCAAAATTCTTGAACAATTTCCAACAACCTCCTAGAACAAATCCATGGTTAATGCACCTAATAAATCAAAATTATTGAACACATTTTCAAAGGTAATGTGACTACCTACTGGGTATCCAAAATACAAGAACACAATCACTTCAATTGAGGACACATTCCACATAAAAAAGGGCCAAATGACAAATGTGACCCATAAAAGGATGCATACGAATCAGCCACATTTTTGTATAATAGAAAGTTGGACAAGTTGGTTATGGGTGTGATAACAAGAAGGGGGATGAAAGAGCATTAAACCATAATGCCGTCTACTTTAGGATCTTGTAGGGACTCCAATGACAACAAGATACCACAATATTGCTAGATATGCTAAAAAATTGTAAAGATTTTGATGATTTGTCACCCATGAAAGACAATTGTTTGCCTAAATACATATGAAGAAAAGATGACCACAATTGACATCAATGAAATCCCAAAAAGAATGTGGTAAATTAAACATATTCATGAAAAGTTTTCATACTAAAACCTTGTAATGATATGACAATAGTACTAGGAAACAAGGATTAAATCAAATGAGATATTTGTTATGTGTGGTGTGTCATTATTATTTATATAAACAAATTGATAATGTTGAATATAATTTATATGCATCTATGAACAAGCAATAGAACCTAGTTTCAATCACATTTATAATTGGGAATAATAAAGTGAAAAAAAATCAAAATAACCTATATTTAAACATGCAATCTAACATGGAAACGAGAGGTGGAAGAGTGTTACAGAAGGAAGAAGTTGACATCAAAATTGTAGATGAATGTTCACATGGTTTGAGAAGTAGGAACACGTTATAAATAGAAACAAGGTTGTGGTGTAAATTTTGAAACATGTAGTTTTCAAAGTTCAAAGTTGGAACATTGTTTATTGGCAAGGTTGGAAGGGATATCAAATGCAATTTTAGGTGGTAGAAATGCAGGTAAGTTTTGAGTTTCATAAAGCTAACAATAAATTTTATCCCTCAAACCTTTTATAAGTAGTTGTCCAAATTTTCAATTGTTAAATAAAAAAGTTGAAATGTTGAAACAAATTTGTTTTACACAATTACATTTTCAATTTTATGCACCTCCTCATGAACCAAATTTCTTATTGGGAATGTAAAGTGAAGTGTTGCATCAAAAGTGCATAGGTGAAATGAAATCAAAGACCTTGGAAAAATCATCATATTCACATGAACGTAGAATGTAAAAACAACTTTCCAAAGTGCAAGGAGTTTTTAACATAACAAAAAACACCTAAAAAAATTGGTGTGAATAGAAGAAAAAGTAGCCGATTTTTATACATTGGGAAGGAAAGGGCTTTAGAGATCCAAGCATGATGAAAGAAATAATTTGTGAAAATCTTCGAGAAATATTAAACAATTTCAAACCATCCTCAAAGCAAGGAATAAGAGGGAAGGCTAAATGAAACGAATTGGGAACAAAAGCTTGCAGACCAATTTTCCAACTTGTGTCAATGTGTCAACCTACTCAAAGGGGGACAAGTCATGTTTGACTTGTTTGATGATGATATTGTTGAATATAAAAAGCAAGCAAAAATGTTTTGGAAGTACCATACTTGATTTAAATGATGTGAGGACTATTGTGGACATGCATATTGAATGATATATGTTTCTTGCATAGTTTTGATGTTTAAGGGCAAATTTTTGTTCTTTGCTTATAAATTTGATTGTAGGATAAACAATGTCAAAAGTCCTTGTAAGTTTGTGTGGTGTCAAATGAGCAATGGAAATTATAGGAAGGGATAACTATCATAAAGTAGAGGCTTATGTACCATATGGAAAATTCATTTTTTTAATGCCAATGGGTTCTTAGATTTGATGGATTGAAATTGTTTGTAAGGTTATCTTGAATGACCTTAATGACATCTTCATATGGGGAAATAGATGTGTTCACATCTAGGTTGTGTAGACATGTCACCAAGAACAAGAGACCTTGTGAAACTCAATTGTGACAATATCTTATAATACATTAATTAATGAATTCCATTACACCAAAATTTGCCATGAGAATGGGAGGGATTTGGTTTTGGTATTCACCCAATTATACACACATTATACGATATCATAATGACCTATTAATAAATTTTAAAAACTTATTAAGGAAAAAAATTATGTGAAATTTTTTTGAGGAAGTGAGATTTGAGACAACACACTACTACAAAAATATGGTTTTTTTTGCTACTAACATCATGATTATGATGACTATAGAGTCAAGATCTAAACAAAACCACATGTTTGAAGTAACTGATTATGTCTATCATGACTAATATCAAAAGTAGTAGCGTTTGTTATGACTAAAAAAATCTAAAGTTGTAGTCAAATTAAACAACATGTTTCACATGTGGCAATGTTGGCACCCATGCGGAGTTGTCTATTTTGATTGATATGATTAATATGATTGAAATTAGTCATTGAAATATTACACATTTGACAATAATGTTACTCGTTTTTATGATGTGGCAACATTAAAGTTGAAAAAACAATTATGTTATTACTATTTGAACTTAAATATGAAACAAAATGACAATATGGTATAAATCACTTGTTTTAGATCATTATGCATTATAATTTCGTTAACCAAATAATTTTTATAAGGATAACAATAGAAATTTTTTAAAACGTAATGAGATCATGGAGTATATATTAATTTAAAAATTTGACATTTTAGCTAAATATTATTATCTAAACGTAGATGTTAATTTTGAACACTAGGAAAAAAATTTCAATTTGCAATTACAGTTGCAACCAACATTTACAACTTATATAATTTTAATTGCATAAATGAAGTCACATCTAGTTGCAAATCATGACTTAACATGACATCACCAAATGGACAATGGATGATGTATATGGTCAACATGTATATGTTCATCCTTTGACCATCCATATAACATTTGCAATTAAATCTTCTTTTACAATCATTAAATAACCACATTATTTGCCACATGTTATATTTCAAGGTAATTTTTTTATAAATGATTTTAAATGTTGAAAAAATCCATGCCATCAAATTCTAATGATTTTGTGATGGTAACTTTGCAATACCAAAGCCCATTATGTGGCATTATACGAAATTTGAATGAATTTTTATTATTATTCGAACATTGATCGTGGCCATCCATTATGAACATTCAATTTAGATGGTCGTAGATTGTGAAAGGTGGTGTAATTGAAATCTTCCACATGGCATATTAATTGTATTTTGGAAAAGAAATCAAATGAATATTTATTTGGATAAGTAAATAGGTAAATACGAAAGTCTGTGTAGGTAGGTAGGACATACCTACCTACTTAGGTTACATACCTACTTACATATTTCATAGGTAAATAATTAAAACCTACTTGCCTACCTGCCTACTTACCTAGGTAGGTAGGTAGGTAGGTAGGTAGGTAAGTGGGCTAAGAAATAACCATTAAAAATTGTTCCTTCATTTAATGGTTTGCTTTTAGAGGTAAACTTTTTTGAGCTCATCCTCAATGATGCATGTTATTTAATGTGAAAACCTAAAAGAAAACACCTTTATTATATAGTTTACAAGATGATGTTGGACAAAACATATGGGTTAAATTTTCTAGTTACACTTTAGTTGCAAATTGAAGTGCAACTAAAAATAGTTTCCCATATGTTTTGTGCTTGTAAACTATATAACCAAATAGGTAAATAACAAACTAATTAATTGATTAGTTAACTAACCAATTAATTAGCCATTAACTTAATATCTACCTACCTACCCATTTACGCACCTACTTATAATTACCTATTATTCTTTAATTATTTAATTCTAGAAATAACATTCACTTTTACTTCATATTTTTTATCAACTAATCAATTAATTCATAAAATCAAATACCATGATGCAATTAATATTATGATGAATCAAAATGAACACATTTGTGTAATTCCATATTAAATTTGCTAGACCATTAAATCATGCACCAATGACCACATCCTCACATAACTTAACCATAAATTTTATATTTTTGTATGGTTGAGCATACTATTGTGAATGTTTGAACACACTACCCACATCATGGAAATTTGAAAAAACACAAATAAGTTCAAATCAAACATATGCTTTGATAAATACTAGTTGTAAAGGTAGTTGGCTAACCATTATTTTCAAAGCTACTTGACCCAACAAACTCATGCACAATATGAAGATCGCTATCACTATCTGGTGCCCTTCCTTAGTTTCAACATCTACCAAATTTGTAGACATGAATGGAACGCCTTCTATAATAGTGGTTGCTTGAGTTGTTTTTGGAAATAAAATTGGAGCTTGTAAACTAGTGTACCTATCATTGTTTTCAATTTAAAACATATCTAGATTAATAAGGTCATATTCAACACCTCCTACCACTTATCTCCCACAAGGATTTTTGCATAAAAATATCTTCCACCCCCTTTCCTTTGGATCATTGGAAAAAAAAATTGTTCCACATGAATTGGGAAAGCAAAGGATTAGTTAAAAATGGGAATAAGGGACTTGAAATTCCTAAATGTGAAGCCATACTCCAATATTATAAAAAAATTCACCCAATTAACAAAAACCACAACGTTATTTAATACCCCATAGTTGAACACAAGAATCTCTTCAATCCAAACTACATATTTCAATTTTGCAACAATGGGTTGTTGATAACTTAATCTCAATACACATTCTTGTTCAAATGTAGTAACAATGCCATTATCATTTATGGTTAAATGTTCTTTAAGACATTGAAATTTGGAAATGGTTTTTGTAAGCATGCATTGTTTGATCGGTTATAACTTCCAAAGTGGTGGCATTGACATATGCATAACATCTTTGTCAACTTTAGACCATCTTTGATAGCTAAAGATATGTGATAACAGCGGCAGAGCTGCAGCTATAACTAAAGACCCAGTAGTAGTGAGAGGCATTGTCTTCAATGCAAAGGCTTTGAAGACAAATCTTCTTCCCAAACATGCTCCCATGTAAAAGAAATTCCAGAGTATAGCAACATGAAGGTAACCTTTACTCAAATTGGAAAAGCGGCAACTTTTGCTAGGTTGTCCAAGAATATAGGAACTCTACTTCAAGATCTACCAACAACACTTTAAAATGATTGCCTCTTTTGATTTCGTATCCCAATTTCTTCCTTGTGTTTCATGCCATCACAAATTGCACCCTCTAGTTATTGATTTGCATAACAAAATATCAAATCATCAATGTCATGATTCATTTCCAACATTGTAATGTTAGTTCAAGTTTATAATTTAATGTAAGAATATTTAGGTTTTAGGGTTTGTAATGAATTACAAGCCATCAGTTGGAACCACATTTTGAGGGGCAAAATCGTGGGCTATGTTTTGAAGATCTACACAAAATTATCATGGGCACCCATTTCCTTCAACCACTTCATAAAAAATACATGGGTCTTCTTTGTCATCCCACATGTTTCATTTTGTGACTATAAAATCCCATAAGTATTGTGTGCAGAATCCTAATGTTTCCTTTGTGGTGTAACCTTCTACCATGTTGCCTTTGGGCCTTCCTTTGTTTTTCACATAGACTTTCAATGTTTTCATGTAGTGTTCCACAAGATACATTCAAAGTGTATGCACTACAACACAAATTTTTAGTTCCTCAACTAAATGAACTAAAAGGTGTGTCATGGTATCAAAGAAAGGAGGACATTTTTTCTTTAGTAATAATGGTGTGACCACCACATGTGCTTGAGATCACCCATTGTTTTCAAGTCCACAATTTTGGCATAGTTTTTTAAACACATGACTCAAACAAATGATGGCCATCCTACAACCTTTTGTCATTAAATGTCACATGCATAATGGCAAATTGTTTTGCGTCATCACATGAAAATCATGTGATTTCATTCCTTTGAAATCCCCATCCTTTTAGACTCGTAAATCTTCAATGAAGACACATAATGAGTTAAAATTTTCAATTATAAGATAATTTGCACAATTTTTGTTTTCCTCATTTGTTAAAAATATGAAGCTACAAGCTTAATGAAACCAACCCCATTAGATTATAGCCACAAGTGTGGTTGTATGCCACATTGTTCCAAATCTTCTGAAACCACTGGTGTATCCTTGACACTAAAGATAGTTTTTATAACATTCTCATAGAGGATTTTTTTGCAATGCATGACATCTAAGGCGGGGTAAAATAACAATCAAAGGAGCCACCCAAGTGAGTGGACACTCTTTAAAACTACATTTTTGTATGTTTGAAAGATCACCAGGGAAGCATAATAATTTGGATTATCATTTATTTTTTGGAATTCTTTTATTAATTGCAAAGTTTACATGCTCAAAGCTTGATACAAATAAAATATGTTTTTACATGTTCAAAGGGTTTTAACATTGATGATTAGAAAGGCAATTTAGGAAAAATTAATGAAATTTGTTCTTATAACCCATTTGAACACATTTGGGTCAAAAATGTTTTTGACCTTGAAAATTATGGATTTTTAAAATGTGACTTTAACAAAAGTAGTTTATATATATGTGAAAGAGCTCATGAATGCATAATATACATAATATAAAATCAAATTGTAGCCAAAATTTATTTATATCTAAAATGTAGTGTTAAATGCAATATTTGAAATATAAAAAATAAATTATAAACCAACACATAAATGATTGTAGCAATTAAGAAACGATTTTTACCTTGGCACCTTTGGCTCCTTTGACCGTGATCTCACCCGGTGTTGCAAATGAGTAGTTCTTTGCAACAATAAATACCACATAAGTCATTGGTGTATATTTTTAATTTCTAGCCAAGCCAAGGTAAGCCTTGCATTGCAAGTTGAGAGTGTCTTAAAAAAAAATGGCAAAAAATAAAACAGAACATATTGTAATACATCAAACTAGTTGTCGGATATGTGTTAATATGTGACATAGTTAATTGAAACTCAACATTTGGCTTGTAAGACTTACCTCTCAATACGTAAGTTTAAACATGATATTATGTCACTTGATGCCATGTTTGTGTATCAAGTCATGTTTTGCATTAGTTCTATTTCTTGTGTATGTTATAGTTACATGAATGGATCCAACTTAATTATATGTTTCCCCATTAAAAGCACCTTGAGCTTGTTAATAAGGATGATTCTTCAATAAATAATGGGAACTTTTACAATATACAACTTTTTCAAATTTTGTGGATGACTAAGATTTAATGGTTGGGCCACAAGGTGGGTGTCCCACCATACCTTTGGTCACACATCCTACAAATAGCCCATATGCCGAAATATTGTGTATGTTCCACATGCACATTACATTTAAGGAAAATGTCTCTCCTTGGTGTGCATCAAAGGCCAGAACACCTTTCCACAACATCTATAATTCCTCAATAAGATGCTTCAAATACACATCCACATTTCCACTTATTTCAAATTCCTTGTTAGGAATTATTAAGGCTAGCATTAGAAAGTAACATTACTAGCCAAGGCAGTAAATTGTAATTGAGTAGAAAAATTGGTCATGTAAAATGGCACAAATTAAATTTTTTGAAGGGGTTCATCCCGCTTTAATGCTAACTTTAATTTGATGTTTTGTGCTTCAATGGAAATTCTAGCCACTTTCAAATATGTGTTTTTAATTTCTGGATTTTGGCGCACTCTAAATTAGGCCATTTGTGCTTACTCCATGTTTATGCCAAATCAACAAGTCCATCAAAGTTTTGCACCTATATAGTAATAATAGTCTTGGAATCAAAGGGAAATGTGCAAGCTCTTTTTGTGGAACATAGGATGATTTGTTCGCAAACCTATCAATGAACACTTTATTTAGCCCATGGAGTGTTTGCAAATTCAATAGTAATAACATGGCTGACAACATGTAAATTGAAGAATTTTCAAACAATGGGGTTGATGTTTTTGTGATAATAAATTCCATTGTTATTTCATGTTGTCCTTGGTCAACTAGGATAGGGAAGTAAGTTGGTGGATTCTCCAAGGGTTGAATGCCCACTAGCTAGGTTTTGCTCTTCACACCCATATTACAATTTGCTAAATATGGCTAAGGCTTCAACAACCATTTAGTGAACATGAACTTGTGGGTCAAGTATTTTAAGAATCCCATCAACCAAAATGGGTGTTGTGTGGTTCCTAGGGACCTCCCCTTAGCATTCATTACTCCTTGGTGCAAGTTCTACAATCGATGCACATCCATAATCTAGTAAATGTGCCAATGTCCTATTGGTAACATACTTTGCAAGTTTTCATTTCTAGTTCGTTTATTAATAAATTTGACAACCTTGAATAGTTGGAGTGAAGCTACAAATTGTCTAATGTTATCAATTTCACATTATTATATTTTAACTTGCATAGAAAAAGATATTGTTTTTTTGGGGGGTGATGTGTTATTGCTTAAAGTAAAAAATTGTTAGTTTTGTTAGAACATTTTGATCACTATATATGATTTTTTCATGTTTGTAACCAATAAACATTTTATCACTAAATATTTTCATCAAAGAAGCATTGGTAATGAAAGAGGATAACATCCTTGAATTGGGCATAGTTTTTGTTTTGCATTTTGTTTTCCTTCTTATTGGAACATGTCACTCAACATAACACCCCATAATTGTAAAAAAATTCAAGTTATAGATTATGTTTACATTGAATGTACCCAATCTTTTTAATTTAATTGTTGGATCAAGATTAATTTCAATTTAAAGTGTACTTTGAGTTATAAAAATTGTTGTGCACATTTCATAAGCTTTTTTTTTGAATTTAGGATTGTCAAAGGGTAACCCATCCTTGGATGGTACCACTAAAAACATCACATTTTGATTTTACTTGACCCATCAAACTTTTAAAAATCATAAAAATATTTAAATAAATATTTTCATAAAAACTAATTAATCAATACATTTATTAAGTTCCATAGATTTTGAAATTTCAAAAAATCAAAATTATTGTGTATTTTTATGTTCCTAATCATTGCATTTAAAAAACGTTTTTGGAATATAACACTAGTTCTTTTCCTTGAACTTTTTGGTCATGAACACAAATTTGAAACATGATTTGGATTTTTTTCTAAGGAAAATTTTAAATCATTCTACGTTTTATTTATTAGGAAATTAATTAATTAAATATAATTTAATTATGAATTCCAAAATTAAGGAATGTGATTCATGAAAATGCCATTGCTATTGGATATACTAATTCTAAATAATTTCCACTTTTTAAATTTCAAAATGAACTTGAAGTCATATATTAAATTATTTAATCGATAAACATGAATTATGTTTTATATATTTGTGAAAAAAAAATTATAGGAAAATATCGGCCTAGGAAAATGATTCAACCACTTCTAGTTCTTTAACTGTTCTTTGAGGTGGTTCCTAGTGGTAGCACCTAAGGATGGGTTTGTCGCAAAACATTGTCACAAAAAGAATAAAAATCATTTTATACAATCATAGTTGTTATACATCACCATTTTTTGCCTAAAATGGGTCCTTTCTAATGTGCTTTCAACCATGTGCTTTCAACCATACATAATTTCCTATTCTACCCACATTCAAATTTTAAGACCTTAACTTTTATGTGCCATGATTTCAAAAAATAATAAATATGATCAATAAAGATGTAAGAATTTAATGAATGATAATTGAAGTAATTTGGATGGGTTTAGAATTTATAAGCCTTACAAAAAGAAATCTTTTGTGGTGAAAATTTTCCAACAAGGTTCTATAGATCCCTTAGCCCCACAAATGGGTCAAAAATGGAAACCTTTTACATCAACTAACTTCAATTCATAACACAATTGAAGGATGGCAAATGGCACAAGAAATTTCATTATTTATCCATATTAAAATATTAAAATATTGATTCAATGATTATCTACCAACCATAACTGAAACTCAACCATCTTTACATGTTGAAGTTTTGTTAAGAAAAAAATATTGGCCACAAGATGTTATGTATTGGAAGAAAAAATGTTGTTTGTAACAAAAAAAATTTAAATGGCATTTAAAAATTGCAAATGACATTTTTTAGTTGCAAAAACTAATTACAAATGATAGTTTTTATTTTGATGTATGCTTGGGTTACTATTGTTAAGTGTCCATCAATGGGGCCTACCCTAATTCAAATAGATAGAATTAAACCCCAAGGTTCAAATTTTATGGAGCTCTTTATAGTATGGGGTAAGATTTGGCTTTTGCTTTAACCATCAGTAGAAATTAAGGGTTGGGAATATAGTATGGTGTTTCCTTTCTCCTACTTTGGTGAATATTGTACACTTCCTTTAATTGATATGGAATGCTTAAATCTAGAAAGCCCTAACGGTGAAAACACATTTGAAATTGTTAGTTGCTTAATAATAAAAAATGCACCAAACCATTAACTTCCATTAAATGAATTTTATGATATGATAAAACATTATAGCTTGTTTTATCTTTTACATGGCTTTTTGGTGGCGTGAAGAAAATGTTTTCTTGACTTTCCATTCCATCCCATGCCAACCTTTGCTCAAACTGTTTTGACATGTTAAGGTCTCCAATACAACATTGCTAATATGTTTCAAAGAACATGACCTTCGAACATTATCACTACAAGCATCAAACTATTGACCTCCTAAAAGCTTGATGTTGATGATGGAAAAAACCCAACTCAAATGTTACAATTAAAAAATCATTCAATTTGATCTTGATTACACATCAAAATAAAAAAACTGAAAGGTAAGACTAAATAACATGACAAGAATCTACTTCATGAAGCACTATTTTGAAAATCCAAGAAGACATTTTCTTGTTGTAGATTCTAAGTGTGATTGATGGGTAAATGCAAGTTAGGGTGGCTTAAAAATAACAAAAGTTCAAATCCCAAAAGTCCATGGAAAGTCCATATTTTAACATTATAATGGAAAAAAAACGTTAAAACCCAATGTTGAGTTGAAAGTCTTCATTCATAAATAATTTTGTCAAATTGGTGACCTTACAATGTGTTTATGGCATTTGAATAGAGTCAGTATGTAGAAAGTCCATAAGGACACAAAAATGAGCCACGGTAGCTTACATCTACCTTAATCGTCAAGTTCTTACACTATACCAACATATAATGCACAAGAGAATCCAACCTCAACAAATTAAAGATCTTGAAGTCAAATAAAATATTTGAACTTGTAAAAAATCAAAATGTCTATTTTCAAAATGCAAATTTCTAATATCCTAAAGTTGGGAGACCATGCAAAAGTTTGACTATAAAAATTGGTGTGGAAAAGCTCGAATGGTGGAGACTACAAAAAAGTTCAACTATAAAAGTTTGATATGCAAAGCTTCAATGGTGCAATAACATGCAAAGAAAAAAAAGGAAAAAAGGTGATGATTTGGGACTTGAAGAATTTGTGATATGAAAAAAAGATGAACTTTCACGCGGTAGCTATAACTTTAGGCTAGTTAAAATAACATAAATGCTCATAGGAAAGACAAAGTTTCAAAAAATAACGAAATTGTCATGCAATATTAATTTTGGGGATAATCACAATACATCTATTGACTAAGGCCAACCTAAGTCCTTGGGAAAGGATTGGAACCTTGGCACCACTTGCTCCTTTAAACATATTTCACCTAGAAACAAAAGCACGTGATATTATTTGATGTAAGTATTAAAATATTAACACCCCAAATGAGAGTCTATCATTTTGGAAGTGTCATGCAATTTTTCATTCTTTATTAATTTTTATTTCAACAAGGTGCAAGTAAGGTAAAGTAGACAATTATTGATCCTTTTAGTCTATTTGTAGCATAAATGAAAATTAGCCATAAAGTAAGCCTTGATATACCTAATCTTTAAAATATTATGTATTTAAATGATGAATATATGCATGTTCATTGACTCTATGATGATGATATTGAACCCCATGTTTAATATGCATATTTTAAGTAGTTTTTTTAAAATGCAAGTAGATAATTTTTCTTTTTCTACTTTCAATTAATGAATTGGGTAAGGATACTTATGTTTTTATCAACTTTTTCATATTACAATCTTAATATATCCAATCTTTAATGTACAAGTAGGTAATTTGAACACCATATTGAGTTGGTTCATTTCAAATGTATGTGTGACCTACTTTTATTATGCTAAAGTTTCTCAAATTTTATGTTCAACTTACAATAAATTAAGTGCATTAACATGTTTTTTCATAATGAAACTTAAATTTTTTTTGAATCTACTTTCTTTGTGCTCTTGTCAAGATTATTTCATTTTGAAATTGAATTTTGAAACCATTACTTTTTCTATCTATTTTACCTTCCTCATGAACACAATAAGACATTCAAAATTTGTTCAATTGAATTTTTACCACCCATTGTACTAGTTATTGATTAAAAGATTCAACATACATATCCAAACTTTAGTTTTTAGCATATTATAATGTTCATTTTGCCTCAAGACACATGATATAAGAATGATTACACCATGGTTCTTGTTGTGGTACCCAAGTTGTGATTAAACTTTATTCACAACAATTTATTTCCTCAAGAGAAAATTTAATGTGTTTTTAGTGTTTCAATTTTATAAAGCCATTGTAGAAATAAAAGCTTAAATGTTTGAGATTCACCAATGGGGGTGAACACACCTTTGGCCAATAAATACTACATTTGTGAAGAGATTTTGGCATAATTTGACAATATACATCGGGTGTTTAAATGGAAAAATCAAACCTTGGTTGAAATTGTTCATAGCTTGCAAGCAATACCCAAACTTTGCATTTTGAGTTGATGTTATGTTGTAACTTGTTACATTCAAAACCATTGAACCATATAACTCTTTGATTTTTGACAAAACACCATTTGAATTGTAGGCATATATATAACCTAATTTCACTAGAAGAAAAATTATCATTTGCAATCTATTTTTGCAACCAAAAAATGTCATTTGTAAATAAAAAGAAATGTTATTTGCAACTAGTTGCAAAAATTGGTTGCAAACAACAATTTTTCTTCTAACATTTGTATCATTTCATGTTTTCAAATGCCTTGAGTATGATTGCATGCCAAATGAAAAAACAATTGACTCCAAAACACACATTTATGTGTTTTTGTTGACAATGGGGATAAACATGGTATCAAAGGTTATTGTTTGTATGATTACATCTCACAATGATTCTTTATGAACATGAATGTTATCTTTGATGAAAATGTTTTGTTCCTAGCCAAATCTATAGAAATCTTTAAACCCCACAACCATCTCAAAAGCATGTGCCATAATTGATGTTCCATGGGAATGGCCTTTAAACCTATTCCAATCCAACTTATTCTTATTGCTTTACCTCAAAACCCAAATGTTGTAGCAACCTTGTTAATACCACCCATACCTCAAACCCCATCTCCATTCATTGAACCTAATCCTTCGTACGTTGTTTCACCTTTTAGTGACAACATTGATCATAACCATTTCAAACTTCCAAATTGATGAACCAACCAAAATTAATGAAGCCTTGATCAATTCAAAGGGGGAACATTGGAAGGAAACTTTGGAGTTTAAATATGCTTCATTATTCAAAAATTTAAAATTTAGGTTGGAAACACTACCACCAAGTCAATCAATTGTTAGTTGCAAGTGGATTTTAAATAGGAAGCATCGCCATGATGGTACAATATCTTGATACAAGGCTTAGTTGGTTGGTCATGGGTTTTTGAACAAATCCAAAAAATTGATTATAGTAAAAATATTTTTTCAGTAGTTGTCAAAATTGCATCATTAAGAATAATGGTTACACTTGTAGCTACACACAATCTTCACATTCACCAAATGGATGCGAAAATAACATTCTTAAATGGAACCTTAAATGAAAAAATTACATATCTCAATTTGAAGGCTTTAATTGTTCATCCAAATCCCCCAAAGAGGTCAACAAACTTTTCAAAACACTATGAGAAGAAAAGGGTGTTTTGCAATTAGCCTTGCAACTCAGTTTTTGAGTTGCAATGACCACTTATAACTCATAAAACTTATATGCTATGAGTGTTATCGAACAAGTCACATGAGTTGTAAAAGTTGGTGAGTTTTACAACTCATCATATATACAATGCAACTCAATGTAATTCATTGCAATTCTATCAAAACAACCTATTTTCAGCTACTATGGAACTCCACTACAAATATAACCATAATGTCATGTTGTCATTATTAATTTTCATTCATCCATTAAATTTGACGCATGGTAGTATGAAGATTTTTGGATTTAAAAATGAACATCTATTATGATTCTTAACGATGGTCTAGAATTATGACATGTGGCATAATAGAAGATTGAAAAAAAAATTGAAAAAAAAAAAAAAAAACTATAGCTCCATACATAACCATAGGTTGGTAGGTCCTAGGAATTACTTACCTACCTACTTACATAAGTAGGTAAGAAAATAAGACCCACTTATTTACATAAGTAGGCAAATAGGTAGAAAAGTACAAGACCATGTGAATTAAATAATATTCATGTAAATATTTTTATTTTTGTTTATGTTTTGTTTTTCAGGTTAAACTTTTTTGAACTCATCTCGAAATGGGAGTGTAATTTAATGTGAGAACATAAAAGAAGACACCTTTTTTATATAATTTGTTACAAATCATATGGGTTAAATCTTTTAATTTTTTTGAGTTGCAATTATATAAAAAAATTCCCACATACTTTATGTTTATTTTTCATTATGTAAGTTAGATAATTAAATTAGTAATTATCTGATATTTATATGTGGGAATCAATTTTTTACACACCCCAAAGCTCTTTGATGGACTCAATTGTGAGTCCAAAGGTGAAAACAACGAAAGAAGAAGGAACTGCGGTGCGCTCCGTAGCTTGTAACATTTCGGAGGTAGAGGGGCGTGTTGGAGTTTCGAGATCAAGACTAGGAAGATTGACAAGAAAATCAATTACTCACACGAACCTACACAAATCAAACAACATGTTGGTTAATGCGTAGTTATAACACTTTTGGTGCACAAATGAACCACATGTGAACATGGATTCACAAGATTCACCACATCTTGAACTTGGGGGAAGCCACCACCTTCCCCCTTATAATATACTTTGTGCCTAGCCATGAGACTAGCACCCAAATGTCATTTTGTCCCAAGACTCCCAAGTGGGAGTCCCAAAATTCCCAAAGTTGGGACTCTTGTAATTTTGGGGCCCATAATTTTATATATGAACCTCTGATTAAGGTGAAGTCTAAAGTAAAGTTGTAACCTTCATTGAGAGCTTTCCAATGATATGTGGCACGCCACCTGCACATAAGGAAGTCAGGGTGATTTTTGACTTTTAGTGGCTGAGAGTCAAATTGCCAATTTGACTCTTGACCTTTCTTTTGGCCATATATATTTTTTAAATTACCCAAATATGTCATGCAAGCCCATTTTAGACATCTATATTCCAAGAAATTTTCAATGATATAAGGAACTATTTGATCTAATGGATTTGTCCTTGCAATTGTTCTTTGAAAATTTGAAAGTGTCGCAACCCTAACTTTGGGCTCGCGACCAAGGCCAAGGGGTTGTAAGGGTGCAGGCCAAGAGAAAGCCCGGGAGTCACATCACATAATCCCGGGAGTGTAGGAAAGTGTGAGGGAGTGGACTCTCACACTCCCAAGGCAATTCCCACTTTGGGAGATGAAGTCTCGGTGAACTTCCAAAATTTCAAAGAGCAATTTTAGGGGTCAAAATTCAATGGCTTGTAGCATTTTTTATATCATTGAAAAGCTCTTGGAACGTAGATGTCTAAAATGAGTTTTCAATATTCATTTGGACATTTAAAACAAAAGTTATGGCCAAAAGAAGGGCCGGGAGTCAAATTGCCAATTTGACTTTCGACCAGAAAAAGTCGGGAATCGACCCGATTTATTTGTCTACAGATGACGGGCGACATACCGTTGGAAAATTCTCAACAATAGTTACAATTTTGCTTTAGACCGCACCTTGATCCAAGGTTTGCTCACAAAGTTATGCGGCTCCAAAGTCGCAGGAGTCCCAGCTGGCGCAATTTCGAAACTCCCACTCGGGAATCTCGGGAGTCTCGGGAAAGAAAATCCATTTGGATGTGGGCCTTGTGGAGAGCTGTAGAGTATACTATGAGGGGGGAAGGTGGTGGCTTCCCCCAAGTCTGGGCCGTGTCGAGTCTTGTGTGTCCGTGTTGCCCGTGGCTCGTCCCAACACCAAAGGTGTTCCAACTATGCACTAACCACCTTATGTGGGTTGTGTGCAGGCCTGTGTGAGTGAGTGAAGCTTGTCAATTCTTCCTAGTCCCATCCCGGAGCTCCAACACGCCCTTCTACCCCTCAAAGTGTTGTGAGCTAGGGAACGTGCCCCAACTCCTTCTTCTTCCGTTGTTTTGTATTTAGACTCACTTTTGAATCTTGTAAAGAGTTGGGAGTGCACCAGAAAGTACAATAGTCTCCCACTTAAATACGAAACCTGTTTAAATACGCATTTCATTTAAATAGACATTTTTTGGCAAAAAATTTAAGGTTCAAGATTTATTAGTTGAACATGTCATGAATTGTCATTTGATGTAAGTTTTGAAGTTTTTTGCGTTTGGCTTTGAGGCTGACCATCTGGATCTTGTTCTAAAATGATTCAAATGATTTCTTAAGGTCATCAAATGTTTCCTTTGGTTCTGTTTGAACTTCAGGGTAGAACAAATGATCCTCGATGTCAAGAACCTGTTTATAAAGAGAGTCAAAATCCTAGAATATAACTCCATTTTCCAAACTGACATTCAGTTCTTGAATGTTAATATCGCCATCATCATCCATTGTCGTTTCAACAATCTTCATCATCTCCAAAAGCTCTTCAACATCTTCTAATACAACAGTTGCATATTCTTCATTGTCTTCATCGTTAATATGAATGAATTCTTCCAACTTTGATGGATCGATAGACAAATTTAAAAAATCTATGGATTTGGAAAATTCGGTGCATAAGTCGTCAACTTCGTTACTAGCCTCCAATTTTGGCTCTAAATTCATTAGTTCTGCCTTGACGAAAGTATTTTTGATAGAGGTTTGGGAAATAGAATCCCAAATGTCTTTCACATAATTTGCAACATTGAACAGGTGCGCTAGATTTCCGTAAAGAACTCTTGCAGCTCCTTAGCGCAATCTTCGCCTTGATCTTTCTTTCGATTTTTCGCCTCATCATCGAGTTTGTAAAAATCAAGGATGTCCTTGAGATACAAATATTTGTATTGCTTTTTCAAAGTTGAGATTATTCCCATATCACAAGCATGTTTCCAACTTGTACAATTTGGGGGAAAGAAAACTATCCAAATGTTGTTACGTTTGAATGCTTCAAAATGTCTCGAAGCATTATCCATCAGCAATAGAACATGATGTCTGGTTCGTTTTTTCACTTTTGGATAAACCACCTCATTAAACCATTTCCAAGAGGTTTCTACATCCATCCAAGTTGTCACTTGATTGAAATAAAGAATGGGCCATTGCCGGTCCTTAATACAAGCTGGTTCTTTTGATTTCCCAATCAATGCATAAGGAATGTTGTGCGTTCCAGATGCATTAACACATACGATAAGAGAAATTCGATCTTTGGCTTTCTTTTTGCCTTTGGTGGTTGAGATGTCCTTGTTGGGCATAAGGAGGCTATATCTTGGAAGCAACCAAAAAAACAAGCCAGTCTTGTCCATATTGTAGACATTTTTTGGGTTATATTGCGTGATAATCTCGTAAAGTTCTTCTAAAATTGCCAACAATTCCAGATCGTTCTTGTTGAATTCTACTCCTTCTCCGTGAAGGAGCATCTTTTGCATCCATGGCGTGCTCTAAATCGACTTAACCATTGCCAAGATGCTTCAAAATTGGATTTCAAAATGGAAAGACTGGAAGCAATGTTTTTCACTTTGGCTATAGTGAGAGGTGGCGGGACAGGCAATTTGGCATGACGCATGTTGTCAATCTAGATGTAAAGCATGTCTTCAAGCTCTCGTCCAACGGAAGCTTGAAATGTCCTCTTTTTAACTTCTTCAGATAATAAGGCAGACTGTTCTAAGATCGCCTCCCGGTTGTCCCACACGTTTCAAATGGTGCCTTCATTAATGTTGTACTCTCGGGCTAGAGCCCTTTTACTCGGAGCATTCATTTGTTTAGCTTTGAGATGATTTCGCAACGTTGATGTTCATTGAGACATTTTCCAGTTTGGTTTATTCGGCATTGTAGTGAAACAGAAACGATTTGGGAGCGACAAATCTAAAGTATGCACCTACCAGCTAAGTACGCACAAATTGTGTAGGTTCAAGTTGCGTACTTAAGCAGGAGACTATTGTACATTAAGATTCCATTTCCCAAAGTGGGAGGTCACTTGGGAGTGTGGGGGTTCATTCCCTCCCAATGTCCCACATTTTTGAGAGCATGAAATATGACTCCTGGGCTTCATTCTTGGCCCACAACTTCATAAGCCCTTGCCTTGGTCACGAGCCCAAGGCAAGGGTTGTGATAGTTAAATCTTTTAATTTTTTTTGAGTTGCACATTGAGTTACAATTATATAAAGATTTTTCACATACATTGTGTTTATTTTTCATTATGTAAGTTAGATAATTAAATTAGTAATTATTTGATACTTATATATGGGAAACAATTATTTAATATTTAATTATCTGAAATATGATTTAAATTAATTACTTTAGTTCATGTAATTAATTATCAAAATAATTTATCTGATTTTATCTCAAATAATTAGCAAAAAATAACATTTTGAATTACATATTTGAGAATTAGTTATTTGGATTGATTATTTGAATTAATCAAATTAATTCATATGATTTGTTCATTAGTTGCTTCAAATAATTAATTATTTGATTTCATATAACTTATTATCAAATGATTAATTATTTAAATTCATATAGTTAGTCATTTATTATTTACAAATTAAATAATAATAATAATTTGAATTAATTAGAAAAATACCTATTTGAATTTTTTAATAAATATATAAATATTTTATTTAAGTAATTAATTTAAAATAATTAAGTAAATTACATATTAATTAATGAATTATTGACATATAATTCAATATTAAAACCTAAAAATTAAATATGAATTTGCATAAAAACAATCAAGATATAAATAGGCATACCCCATATTGTCACCCAAATTGAATTATTAATATAATATACAAATTTCATTTAATTTCACATTCAAATTAATTATATGTATCTAGATAATTAATTTGTTAGTGAATTTAAATAATTAATGATCTTGTAAATATTGAGGAGATAATAATTAGCATAATCAATTGGTTTCATCCATTATTAAGTTCCCCAATTCAAATAAATATTTATTTAATTATTATTTGATGAGTAATTATTGTTACTATACATCCATATTATTTGGTTGAATTAACATAATTAATTAATAATTATATGAAATACATTTTTATGTAAATTAATAGTGAATTATGCAATATAATAAATAAGTTCATAGACTTGAGTATATTGTAACATAGTTAATATTTAATAGTCAAATTATTGAAACAATAATTCTTTATAAAATAATATATATGAATTTGTATCCTTTTGAAGTTATAAATTGTTGTATAATAGTCATAACATATCTGAACATTGCTAGTTCAATAATGGTCTATTTGTGGCCCTATTAATTGTATTAATGGGAATCATAATAAAAAATTAGTTACAATGTATCCCATAATGGGTGGTGGAAATGCAAACATGTGGCATAATTGCATGTATGTACATTGTACATTAGTTGCAACATAGTTATTATATCAAAGGCAAATTTACAATATTTTCAAAATAGTTGTCACATGTATTTATACTTTTTGACTATTCAAAAAATTAAACATGGTTGACTACAAATGTATGTATGGTGTGTACAAATTACCATATAAGAGACCCATTTTCAATTCACTTGCAACTATAATATAATTGATTGATTTTTGACGTAATAATTTATTTATTAATTCATCATATTTCTAGGGGGATAATTGCACAATAGTTATATATGAGCTATTTTTTGAGCTCTAGTTGTAGGGCAATGTGAATTTGATGAACACAATTCCTTATAGTGAAACAATTTATGGATTAAAACAATCATCACAAATGTGATATGAAAAAAAATTAAATTATTTCCTGCAAATTGGGTTTACATTGTGTGATGTTGGTCCCAATGTGTGTATATCAAAATTGTTTCCACTCATCTTATCATTCTAGGGTTTTGCGTATTATTTCAATACTTGTGAATGATGATGAATAATTCTTACAAGGTGTTAAAGCTAAATTTATTAGTGTATTTCACAAGTTCATTAATGCTGGCCCCATTGAATTTTTTCTTGGAATTAAGTAGGAACATCATAGACCATTCCATTCACTTGTCTCATGACAAAAACTTACATATATTTTCAAACATTTTGGGATGTTAGATTGTAAACATGTTGATTTACTCTTTTAGCAACTAGCCAAAAACTCATAAAAAAATTGGGATCGAAAGACATGTGTGAAATAAATTTGATGAAAATTGTATCATATGTTAAAGCCATTAGTTGCTTCATGTATGTAATTACTTGAGTCCTCATTTAGACCTTAATTTTTTGTAGGCCAAGTTGCCCAATTTGATAGTAGTAAAATGCACTTCTTATTACATGATACATGCACCAAAAATATGGGAATTAAATATGTTGGTGAAGGTTCAAAGCAATATAGGCTAAAGATTCAAGGATCGATTGACTCCAATTAGGCAAGAGATCAAGATTCCCACAAGTCTACATTTGGAAATGTATTTCTATTGGTAGGAGGTGTAATTTCATGGCAATGAGAAAAACAAGCTATTGTTGCCATTCTTTCATTAGAAGTTAAATGCATTTCATTTGTTTAAGCAACAAAAGAAGTTTTGTGGTTAACACAATTACATGAAGGATATTTGTTAAGGCCAACTAATATTTTACCATGTTATAAACACAAGAAACAAATTGTAAAAAATGAAGTAAATTCATGTAAATATTATGACAAATAATTATAGTAGAAAATAGTGCAGATTACTTAATTAGTAGGAGAAGAGACTACCAAAAACTTAAGAATTGGTAGCACAACAAACTACAATTTTTTTTTTCTTGAAATAATTAAACACTTGAACTTCTAAACAATCAAAACACTTGAAAAAAATTCAAAAATGCAAAGAACTTCAGAATAAAACATGTAACAATGAACAACATCTTGAAGAAAATTTGGCATCTTCAAAAAAATGAAAAATGGTTTATCAAAATGCAATCTTGGTTGCACCAACATAAACATAAGTATTCATAAAAGAAAAAATGTCATCCAAAGGGAATGATGGTGTTTTGCTATACAAAATAGATGATTACCGAAAAGATTAGAAGAAACAAACAATATTATTTTCTAGATTTACAAACGAAAAATTCCTAAGAAGTTTCTAAATCAAGTAAAAGAAAAATTAGGTAGTCAAAACCATATAATCTAATACTATCAACTTCATTTCGTCAAAAACAATTAAAAAAACCATGATTGCAATAAACACATTGACATCAAGTATCACTACTTGTGGAAGAAGGTTGCAAGGTTTGAGATCAAATTTAAATATTGTCCTATAAAACAAATGCTTGCAAATGACCACACAAAATCTCTTCCCAAATTGAAACACCAACTTTGTCCAGGAAGGGACAACTCCAAACTCTAAAGCATGATTAAATCTTCTCATTAAAGCAAAGGGTGTTAAGGATAGAGATTTATTGAGAGCTACCTCGAATAGTCATACCTTTTCATACTCTAAGTTTGTGTTTGGAATGCTTAAATTCATCTTCATTATTTTGACAATAATTCATAATTACAATATACAAAGAGCTTTGTCTCTCTCATTGTGCGTATTGATAATTCATGAGAGAGAGATAGAGATTGAAACCAAGGTGCTTATACAAGAGACAATATGGTACATAAGCATCTCTTTGTATCACATTTGAGACACATGGTAGACAGACAATATAAGATTGTGGAAATCTGTTGCTTTGGTGGTATCCATTTAGTTATGTGACATTGCAATAAACAATAAGGTTTGAAAATTTCAAGAGTGATGTGTAGTGATAAGATTGTTGTCAAACGACCTGTTGGGGATGCTTAATAAAAGTACCCCAATTTTTAGTTACAGGCTGCTACTATACAATATGTCTTTTGTCAGCCAATGAACATGTGAACATTCCCAACAAAGCCATTAATTTGAATCCTATTTATTTGATATAAAGAACTCAGAGAAATTTCCCTAAAGTGTTTGGAGGGTACCTTATACCCATTAATAACCCTCCCCCAATAGAAGAGGGATGTTATGCCTACACCTTAAGAAGGAGAGGGATGATACACCTACATAGATCTTACACAAGTAAGTGTATGGTAAAGCCCTAGCATGGGGGCATTCTCAAAAGAAGGGGCCTCAGACAAGAGACGATAGCTGAGTCCAGCCCCACATTTTCGGAATGTCCTCCACCCATGAGCTTTACCTATTTATTGTGAACCAAACTTCTGTAGATCGCGAGGTGGTGTATGAATGGGAGAGATGGGAGAGCTCTTATGCTTGCTCCTCAATAGTGAGATAGTTCTTACACCTATAAGTAGGCATAATTTTCCTCCCACCCTTGAGGAGTAGGCATAATATCCCTCACAAATTTTAAGAGGGGAAATCCATGGATATAAGGTGCCCTCCACATACACTAGGAATTTTCATTTTCTCAGAGTGCTTTTGGTAAGTGTAAGATCCCTCCAACACTCACTTAAGGAGTAGTTGAAAGAAACCTGCCCTTCTCCTATTCCTTGTTATTTACCTATGTTTATGTTCATACAACATTCACCTTGTGCTTTTACTATTTCCACCCCGGAAATATGGGGTGGGACTTTGCAATACCTTTGTCGTCGGCTCATTATTTTGAGAATTTCCGCATCCTTGGGCTTTACATTACACACAAATTTTCATTAGTGGGATAACTTGTCAGCACCCAATTGGGCCAGTACAATCCCCAGCAGCACCACCGGTGCTTTTGTGCGGTTGACAATACAGCGCTGGACATGGGATGCTGGCTTCCATTGGTTACCTTTGGCATCCGTACTTTGTCTTCGGCTGGCCTTTATAGGCTTTATAATGTAGCACATGCGATAATTGATAATTTCCCCAGATGGGGAGGGCTTGAAAAGAATATGCTTGTTGCTTGCAGTTTCTAAGCAAACGAAGTAGCCTATAGCTTTTTAGTTCTGGGAGGAACATTTGTTGCTTTCCGCAGAATGAGGATGGCCTTGGGGGCCCCAATTTTTTGTCTCCTAGGGAAAAGAAAGAAAAAACTGGTGTTTATGATTTGTGTGGGTCCTGGACCCCAATTACAAGGGATCTTTTGTACCCCTACAACTCGACACTCCTTTGACAAGGTCAGGGGAAACCGTGACAATTACAATGATAAATACATTAGTCTGGCCGGGCTCTACTTGGAAGCTTGCCAATGGCCATCTGTCCTGGCCAATTGTGCTCTTGAGAGAGGAGCCAAGGGAAGGAAGATAACTGAATTTCTACTTCCCTATTTTATTTTTTTGGGGGGAGCGGGGGCGGGGGGAGAGGGGAGTGGGTTAGGGAAGTGGAGGGTTGGAAGACTCTTGGTCTTCAAAGTTAGGTTTATAGGGGATACATTTAATGCGTGATTTTTATTCTCTCAAGATGGCTCTCTAACATCCCAGGGCAAGCTTACCAATGCCCATTTGTTCAAGCCAATTGTGCTACTGATGGAGGAGCGATTCATTGGAAGGAGAAAATGTTTTCAATTGAGTTTCCTTTCCTCTTCTTTCTTTTGGGGATATTTAGAGGGCAGTCTTCAAATTCAGGCATAGAGTGGTATGCAAAGCTAAGTTTTAAGGGTGAATTTATTTTGTGCCTCAAGATGGCTCTCTAATGTCCCCAAGAGCCAAGGGAAAGGGGATATTATGTTGTCTATTGCTCTTTTGCTTCTATGATCCTGTTTCGAATGTTGGGTGCTGCTAGCCTATTACAAAGAGGTGAATGTAAATGAATGCTGACATCTTTTTCTGACTTCAAAAGAGAAACTTAACATGGGAGTCACGAAGATCCTTTAAAAAGGCACTAAAGTTGTACCTGATATGAAGAGAAAAGCCAAACAACAGCTGGATTTGTGGAGCAAGCAAAAGATCTCTGAAGGTACAAAAGAAAGGTTATTGGCTTTTTCTGAAATGAAAATTCATGGAAGGCGGAGAACACAAAGACCTAAAAAACTTCCCAAGTGTTTTGTGAAACTCCTAGCTCATAAAATTGATTGCCAAACTATACATAACTTACTAGGCCCATTTCCACTAATAGTCACTTGGAGGGGGCTTTTGTTCCAAAGCCAATATTATGTGTTGCCCATCCAGAACATAGGATTGGATGAGTTCTCTTGTACACATACATGATCTCATCATCAATATAATTTGTCCTAATCATTGGTAGTCAGTCGCACGGCCCCAATCAGTTTTTGCTTTCATCCATCAGCAAGTTGAGCTTTTTAGATTCACATTGATTTTGTGCAGATGTCTGCATTGGTTCCAAGGGCATGCAACCTCAGCAGCAGTGTTTTTTTATAAATTTTTATCTTCATATTTCTTATGTCGAAAACTTGGCAAATTTTGCCTCAAAATTACCAAAATTGGTCGAAATTACACTAGAAATAAAAAATTCTCAAAAGTTTCCCAGGTTTTTTTTATCGATAAAAAGTGAAAAAACACTGCTCAGCAGAGTTCAATAAGTTAGTTCTAAAATATATGTATATAAATAAATATACAAACAAACCTAATGCAGTGTCTTTTTTGGTGGGTGGGGGGTGGGGGAGTTAAGTCACTTGGTGACGAGGAAAAAATCCTCCAAATTCGCCACATTTCTAAGGGAAAATAAAATGGGTTGAGTTCACCATATTTAGGCTGTAGTTCCTTGCAAGTCGCCAGTACATTGCAGTGTTTCAAAAAAATTAATTGTTGGGTGACCCACTAGCATTAGACAATTTATTAAAAAAACAAAGGAGAAAGTTGTTTTGAGTGCTCCTCCAGCAGGATTGCTGAATTTTCTGTGCAGATAATGGGAGCGGTTAAGTACCTACTAACTATTCTGCAAACTTGCTTGAGTTGCTGTGAGGGGCTGACATTGTAACGAGAATGTCACTGTACTTGCCTACCCTGTTATGCAGTTTGCAGTTTGCAGTTTGCAGCTTAATAATAATAATTTAAATATTGGAAAACATGGTTGGGCCTATGAGATTTTAATTTTTGTAAATTTAGGCATAAAAATCTTTGAATTTTTCTAAAATTAGGCAAAATAAATGGAAATTTTAACTCCAGGACTTGAGTTTAGGAGGGATGTGTAACTTGAGAGGACCATATCTGTCCTTCTTCATCGTTGTTGTGGCCAGGGTTCTAAGCATTGTTGCTTGTTAGGCAGCCTATTGCACCCTTTCTTCATCTCCTTAGGGTTGTAACTTTGCTTAGGTAGAATGTTTTGTTGCTCAATCATATTTTCTCTCTCAATTGTGGACTCTTTGTTGGGTGAAACATTAGATATTCTCCCCTTTCCTCACACAACCATAGGATTCTAACATCTACTGGACACCGTCTATCAAAGAGGGCAAGGCTTCCCTTGAGTGTCCATTGCCACAATTGGATAAGGGGTGGTCATATTAAAATAGGGTACCTCATATTTTGGAATTTTGTAATTTCTTTTGGTCAGATTGCCTTGAATTATTTTTTGAAAAACTCAAGAGTTTTGAATCTCAGAAAATTAGTGTTTTTCATTTTCTCCTGGCTTTGGGGAAATTGGAGTCGAGGACTAGTTGACACATTGTTGGATCTAAAAGCTGATGGAAGTGGAGATGAGACAAGAACCAAGAAATTTTGTCCTTGTCCAAAGTTCATAGGGTCCCTTTGTTTCCGGACACCTACCATTTAATTCCAGTTTAAGAAAAAAATGGTGTTTTCCTTTCTTCAAACCGGACCAAAATGTCGTGCATCGCCTACTCAGACTAGTTAATGAACTAATTTCCCATATTTAGACCTTCATTATTCTCTTTCCTTGCGCTCTTGGTGTTCCCCACTTTGCAAACAAACAAACCAACGTACAGTAAGGGACTGGCAAGAAATCTAGCAGCAAGATATTTAATAGAAAATGAAGCAGATTGTACAGCTTAGGCTACATTGAAATCCCAAACAGGTTCGGTCAGAACCAAAGCAAAGCACCCACTTGTTCCCACAAATGAAAAGCAATACCCCGCATAATGAAGTAAGGAAGTGGTAGTGCTGGGGATGCTGATGATGATAGGATGAAGAAAGACAAACCCTTCGTGAAGTAGGAATAAATAAAGGGACCAACCAAATGACGACAACAACCACCCATGACCATTCCCAAAGTGCTTTTCTTACACAACACAAAGACATTGGTGATCAACAAACAAACACACACATACCTATTATATATATGATGAAATGTAAATAAAATGCAAGAATTTAATATTATAGTAATATGCATACACACACACACACACACACACACATATAAAACAAAAGGTTGGGTGTCCAAATTTGGAAAGAAAAAAGGGAGGAAAACATACTATATTAAAATGCATGTTTGATAAAGGAGACAACAACTAAGAGTGGTTGTAGGTAAAGTGATTTACTGGTAGGCTGGAGATGCTCCTGATGATGGGAGGGAGAAAGACAAGTTTTATTTTGACTCGTCCAAAAAAGAGGGATCACACTAGCACACAACTACCCCCAAAATGCTCCTCGAACACAAGAACATGGTGGTGGTGTGCATTAAGTTATGTAAAACTCTCTCAAGTTATATGCTTTACTCTCCCTGGGCACCGCTTTTTATTTTGCAAATGGCTTGGGGGTACATAGGTAGGCACTAAAGATATGTGGTGGTGTACATGGTGGTATACATTTAAGTTTTGTAAAACTCTCTCTTGTGCACTTCATCCTCTTTGGACAACACTTTTTGTTTCACAATTGAGGAAGGGGGGGGAAGGGGGTGTACATAGTTATGTACTAAAGATGCATGTTGACATGCATGGTGGTGTACATTTATGTTATGGAAAACTCTTTCTTCTGCACTTCATTCTCTTTAAACACTACTTTTTGTTTTGCAAATTGCGTAGTACATTTGTAGGTATTAAAGGTACATGATGGTGTACATTATGGATTAGGTAACGGGCTGGAGCTTTCTAGTTATCATGAATAGTCTTCATGCTTACAAATAGTCTCTTACGCACCTTGACTATTCACAGTAATATATGCATTTGAGCCAGTTACCAGACATAACCAAGAGCATCAACAGATGTCCAGCTTTCCAATTATGAGAAATAGAAGAGGGTGAGTTATGAGATTGCAGCCAACCAATGACCAGGAACATGCAAAAAGTATAAGGAAGTACCCAAATTTCAGAAGGTAGCAAACATATGTAATATATAACTTGGGAGCTCTTGTAATGTTATGTTAAACGCTCTGGCTTGTGCACTTCATTCACGTTGGACACCAGATTTTTGTTTATTTTATAAACTGGGGGTAAGTTACATCATAGGTAGGTAGGTAGGAAAGATACTTACCTGCCTACCTACCTACCTAATGATGGTACTTCGCTTTTGAGTTCTTCTTCTCCAACAACAGGCCTGTTGTGCTCCTCCGTCCCACTGTCTGGGAATTCGCCTCTCGTAAGGCCCCCCCCCCTCTCAAGCTCTCTCGTTCTTTGTGCATGCCAACGTTGCCGGGGGGCGGGGAGGGGACGCTTTCACTTCTCCTTTTGTACCTCCCTTGTCCCCCATCTCCCTGTTTCCGTTTTTGCCCTCATGGCCCGGAATGTTTCTGAGATTGGTCTAAAAAACAGGAATCTTTGTGGCTCTGGTGGTGGTGATAGTGGTGGTGGTGGTGGTTTGTAGTGTTTTTTTTTGTTTGCGGAAAAAGTTTGTAGGTGTTGATGCTGGTGGGTGTTGGATGTGATTCAGTTTGTGAAGTCTAGGGTTAAGGGGAGGAGGAGGGGGTGAAACAGAGGCAAGAGCCACAGAGACACCGGCAGAGACAGAGGCAGAGACACAGAGACATAGAGGCAGAGACAGAGATATTTGGGGTTTTTTTGGTGTGTGTGTGTGGGGAGAGGGGGGGGGTGGGGCGGAGGAGGGTGGCTGTGTTGTGTAGAGTGGTTGTTTTGGGCGGGAGAGATGGCGCAGGGCGAAAGTAGAGAAGAGGATTACAGGAGGAGAGAGAGGAACGGGGAGCATGGGGAACCCAACTGTGATGACAATGAGTACAGGATGTTGTTAGTCGGGCATATGTTGCCCCTGATTGCCACAAGAAGTACGGATGATCAAGGGTGGATATTTTCGTGGGATGAGGATTCCTTGCTGTTGCAGCTCAAGGCAGGTTTGCCCAGGGAGATGGAGGTGATCTACATTGGCTGCTTGAAAGTGGACGTGGGTACAGCAGAGCAAGATGAGGTGGCGGCGACTTTGCTGGAGAATTTCAACTGTGTACCTGCATTCTTACCATTGGATGTCAGGACACGGTACTACCATGGGTTCTGTAAGCAAACCTTGTGGCCACTTTTTCATTACATGATGCCTCTGAGTCCTGAGCATGGTGGCCGCTTCAACAGATCCTTTTGGCAAGCTTATGTGTCTGTGAACAAGATTTTTGCTGACAAAGTCATGGAGGTTATCAGCCCCGATGATGACTATGTGTGGATTCATGACTATCATTTGATGGTGCTTCCAACTTTTCTGAGGAAAAGATTCAACAAAGTCCGGCTAGGTTATTTTCTTCACACACCTTTCCCATCCTCCGAAATATACCGCACTCTGCCAATGCGGGATGAGATCCTGAGAGCTTTATTGAATGCTGATCTGATTGGATTTCACACCTTTGATTATGCGAGACACTTCTTGTCATGTTGTAGTCGAATGCTGGGGTTAGCTTATGAGTCAAAGCGTGGGTACATTGGATTGGAGTACTATGGGCGCACAGTTGGCATCAAAATCCTGCCTGTGGGTATCCACATGGGTCAGCTTAGGGTTGGTTTGCAGCTTCCTGATACCAAGTGGCGCATCAGCGAGCTCCAGGCTCAGTTTGAGGGCAAGACAGTGCTGCTCGGAATGGATGACATGGATATTTTTAAAGGCATTGGTTTGAAGCTCCTTGCATTGGAGCAGCTTCTGTCCCAACACTCGACATGGAGAGGCAGGGTTGTGCTTGTGCAGATTGCCAATCCTGCCAGAGGCCGAGGAAAGGATGTTGAGGAGCTTCAGAATGAGGCATATGGAATAGCTCAGAGAATCAATGACAGGTTTGGGAGTGAAGGCTACAACCCAGTTCTATTGGTTGAGAGACACGTGCCATTTCATGAAAGGATTGCATATTACACTGTTGCGGACTGTTGCGTTGTGACTGCTGTGCGTGATGGGATGAACCTTATTCCATATGAGTACATTGCATGCAGGGAGGGTGGCTCCCAATGGGATGCCCACATTGTACCTAACCCAGAAACCCCAAAGAAGAGTATGCTGATAGTGTCGGAGTTCATAGGATGCTCACCATCACTCAGTGGGGCAATTCGGGTCAACCCTTGGAATATTGAGGCCGTGGCAGAGGCAATGAACTTGGCCATAACTCTGCCTGACTCTGAGCAACATATGCGACATGAAAAGCACTTCCGGTTTGTGAGCACCCATGATGTAGCCTACTGGGCACGCAGTTTCATGGGAGACTTGCAGCGCACTTGTAAAGGTCATGCACGGCGCCGCTGCTATGGAATCGGTTTTGGAATGGGCTTCAGAGTTGTTGCTCTTGACCCTGATTTCCGCAGGCTGCGCACAGATCTAATAGTGTCAGCTTATAAGAAGAGTAGCAACCGAGCCATCCTTTTGGACTATGATGGCACCATGATACCTCAGGTGTCCATTAACAACCCAACCCCAAGTTCAGAGGTGCTGTCTGTCTTGAATACCCTTTGCAGTGATCCCAAGAACTTTGTGGTAATTGTCAGTGGGCGAGGTCGCAACATTCTGGATGACTGTTTCGCCTCTTGTGAGAGACTAGGTCTTGCAGCTGAGCATGGTTACTTTTACAGGTACCTCTTATTTCTTCTTTTCTCCATGTAGAACCAATAATTCATAAACCAGTCAAGATATTAAGATGAGTCTGCTTTGAAGTCTGCAGGTTCGGATTTATGAAAATGTAATGTTGACCCACAATCTGCATGCAGGTTGCATAGAGATGCAGAGTGGGTGAGATGCAGGTGGCAGAGAGAAGACTGGGACGCATCAGTGGTAAATTTTGAGTGGAAGCAAGTGGTGGAACCGCTGATGGAACAATACACAGAGAGCACCGATGGATCATACATTGAATGGAAAGAGAGTGCAATGGTTTGGCACCACCGTGATGCTGACCCTGACTTTGGGTCATGGCAGGCAAAAGAGCTCTTGGACCATCTTGAAAGTGTGCTTGCCAATCAACCAGTAACTGTGAAAAGTGGTGCACACATTGTTGAAGTGAAACCTCAGGTGATCTTTTACACACACCTTTGTTATTGGGACAAGTTTATGATCTGCATTGGGGTGCTCTTTGATGACATAACTGGAGCTAATATTTTTTTCTCCACAGGGTGTCAGCAAGGGTGTAGTTGTGGAAGAGCTGCTGGCAATGATGGCTTTGAAGAGTGCCCCACCTGACTTTGTGCTGTGTGTTGGAGACGACCGCTCGGATGAAGACATGTTTGAGGCTATATCGACCAGCATGGCTCGATCACGCATTGCAGAGGTGTTTGCATGCACTGTTGGGCAAAAGCCAAGCAAGGCCAAATACTACTTGGATGATGTCATGGAGGTTATCAAGTTGTTACAGGGGCTAGCTGCAGCCTCAGACCCTGCAGCTGTTCACTGCTTGGCTAGCTCTTCATCAAATCCTAGCTTGGAGACATCCTTGCATATATAAACAAGTAAGCTGTTCTCTCTGTAGAAGCCTTCTAGTTCAGAATCAAATCAACTCTTTCAAGTGAAAACTTGGTCCAACAAGTTTGTGTCATTATTTTCTGAGCTCAGGATGGGGAGTGCTGCCTGTATGGAGACTTCCCCCGGTCCATTTTTGTTTTGGCAAATGGATTGTCAACTTTTCCTAATATAGATTTGGAATGTCTTGCTGCTGCAGGCTGTGATTGCAGGCATTTATTAGAACTAGTTTTAGGAACATGGCACAATGCAATGGCTGGATGTGATGCTCTGGAAGGTAAGAGGCTTCACCATCATCTACACCTGGAAGGGTTTATGAAGTACTTCATTCTCTGTCAACAGGAGGAGTCTTGCCCATCACTAGTTGAGTGTGCAGCTTTAGAGATGTATTTATATGAGTATGTATTGCCACTTAATGTTTCACTCAATGCGGAGCTACATATTCTCCAAACTATGAAGCTCTAGGAGCCAAACGTAGATAGGAGTTAGAAAGCTGTCACAGGCAAATGGCATAGGTTTCGCAACTTGGCAGGAGGCTGGATCAGTATCTGCAATGTTGAGAGACAATGAGTGTCAGATTGATCCATGAGTGGTATGTAGATGATGGGTTGTAGTTGTAGTGCAAGGGGTTCTCCTTTTACCAATGTTGATGTAAAGCCCACCTCCATTGTACTACTTCTTCCACCACTGAATGTTGCAGTTCATAGGGTTGAAGTTTGACATGCCAAGGCTGATGTCCATCCCCTGTGGTTTGGTGGCCATCCATTCGTAATTATTGTCGGGAAACTGATTTTTAATTGATGCTCAATTTCGACATATATGGAGAAAATGCATAGTTAGTTACTAAGATGGGTATGGTCTGTTGATCATGATCACCTGCTGACTTCATGCCCATGAAACCAGTAATCCATCAGAACTCAAGAACTGATTTATGTACAACTTGCTTACTTTTGGGTCAATCAGTAGCCTTCTGTTTCTGCTCAGAATGCATTATAAGTTGTCCACAGGATTACAATTCTGGGATCAAGATCAGTCATTGTACTACGTACAGCTGCAATTTTCTGCCTGTAAACATTGGTAGTTGCTGAGCTACCCTGTTGGACTTTTGTAAGTACATGCCAGTCTTAGCCCACTGGATTTCATACGGAGGGATGGATTGGCATTCCAGCACAGTCAATTAGCCTTTGATGCCCAAGTGAATTATGCTTGAAACACTTTATCTCTGATTTTAACAAAGTGGTGTGCCTATCTAGCCTTTTCTGAACACTGGTTGTTCCTGGATGCATGTGCAGAGTGCAGCAACTGTTTGTGATTCACTCATCCAATGCATCCAGGAAAACTAATTACAAGGGTAACTAAATTAAGGGAGAACAGATAGCTAGCTAGATGTGATTTCGATCCAGTTTCTTGCTGCCTGTTGAAAGTATGAAGCTGTGATCTACAATCTTCCACCCTATTGCAAGTTATGAAACTTCTAGTGAAACTATGTTCATACCAGTGTTGGGCAAGCATCACCAGCTGGTATAGGTATTGGATCATTTAAAAAAATTGATCAGCCTGGTGCTAGTACTGGATCTTTCTTTAACTTTCAAACCAGCCTCATCCTGATATTTAGGGTCCAAGGATGAGGGTACCTACTGGGCAGGTATTGGTATGAGGCTGGGTATTACCTCAGGTACCCACTGAGCATGTATTGGTACCAGGCTGGTATTATGTCAGGTCCCTACCCTTACCATGTAGGTACATGTATTAGGCTAGAATTGCCTCAGGTTGTACCTGTCTGGTTGGTTCTTTGATACCAGGTCTTGTACCATTCTATGTCTCAGGGTTCGTACCTGCAGGCAGCTTGCAAAATGTGGCATTTTGAGTTATCATAGACATACAATCACAGCATTTCAGATAGATGAGCAAGTGTTATACTATGTTGTTTTTGTAAGTGTTATGTTATACAATTGTGTTGGTGATTAGTATTGTTAGATTTTCTTGATTTTGTTATAGCCACATGTTGGCATAGTATAACCATAAAGCCTCATTGAGGTAGCCCAAATTTCTGAAAGCATTGGAAGGTATACAACAGCTTGGGAATACACTTGATTGCTTGCCAATCAATTGATTGCAATCCTTGGGCATGCTAGAAATGAAGCAAACCCAGGGTGAAGTGAAGCAGGCAGACCAGGTCCAGCAAAAGCTTTTTTAATTTTATAGATGCATTCATTATTATAGGTATTATCTTTTGAAGATCATTTCTAATTTTAACAAGTTTAAGAATTCTTAACAAGTCATGAGAAAAAAATTAGAATTTTGTCTCATTGGGTGAGAATATGTTCAAAGACTCATTAGGCATGTGTACACAAATTCTTTTAGCCTAATTTTTTTTTATCACAAACACCTTAGGTGTTAATGTGTATAAAACATTTAAATGTGACAAGGATCAAGTGCCCTATTACAATGTATAAGGTTTCAAACAATGAAAATTTTAAGAATTGATATTCTTTAATAGAACATGGTTCACATTGGAATTTTTTTTAAATTTTTTTTTTAATAAGTGAAAACAATACATACTCAAAATATATAAGAGTTGAAGATAATTTATGTCATTTGCCATGAAAAAAAGAGAAAAATTTAGGGGATATCTTATGTTTTATGAAGGAAAAGATAAGGTAAGGAATTCCAAGAGTTTTTATTTGTGTTTCAAATGGGATACCCCAATCATATTTTGACCCACATGACTTCTTAGTAGGCTTTTTCAAACCAATTGTGAGATTTATGAAAACCACAAGAATATTGACCAATGATAAAAAAAATTGACAATGAAAATCAAAATGTGAACTTGCATGACTTGGGGGCATAATATAATAACAATTTATGCATTTGTATAGTAAACATGTATGGTCATGTTGTAACCTAGAAGTATGTCTTGTTGTTTTTAGGGTTTATCGTGTGAATGGAAATGTATTTTTCATTGTCTAAGTGTTGAAACCCACTTGCTACTTTGTCTTTTTTCATTCATAGGAGTGTGCTATGATTTGCTGGTGTTTTTTTAGCAATGGCTTTGGTTTTATGAAGGAGTGATAACTTAGGGATTTGTATGGTGTTGTTTTGTTTTCTTGTGTGTGGATGTGGATGATGTTAGCAATGGAACTAAACTAAAGAAAAATGGAATTTATAAAAAGCAATGTTCAATAAAAGTTACTGACCAATATTTTACTTTTGCTTTATGTATTCCATAGATTGAGGTTGTTTTGTGTTGTTCCACTGATGGGAACAATGCCCAAAACTTCTATTTTGGTAGTTTGTGCATTTTTTTCCAAGATTTGTGATGTCTAGGAAAATTGGTGAACAAAATACTAGGTGCAATAGAGTCAATAGAAGCATTTGTTGGAATTGATGAAAGGCTCTAAGGTATCATTATAGTTGATTTGTTTATGGTTTTATTTTTCTCAAGTTCAATATACTTGAATTATGTTGGGAATTGTTGAATATGGGGGGCGTTAAATACCTATTTATGTGGGAGTTCTAAGCATGAACTTTGTTTGCCTGGAAGTGATTATATAGTTTTGAAGCTCAATATGTAATTTTCTTAGAAATGCAAATTGTTTTGTTTGTGAGGATGGCATGTGCATGAGTGTAAAGCTTGAACTTGGAGCTTTGAGCTTGTAGCTTAAACTTTAATGTGATTATAATTCACTTACATGGATGAATGTGTTCATAAATGAAATATTTTATATGGATGAATGTCATTTTTACACAAATGAATTTCATTTATGAATTGAATTAAATAAATAAATCATTAGATGAAATTCATCCATGATTGGGAGATAAATAAATAAATAATATTTATATCCATCTTCATTTGTGGTCCAAATATTAATATCTCAAACTTGAATGTCATTTAATAATGATGGATAATGTGATTATAGGGGAAAAAATGATGACGGGATCAAAATAATTTACAATTTTTTGTTTAAAAATTCATCTTCATCAATAATGCTAAGCAATTAAAAAACTATTGTCATGGGATGAATCTTACCTCCCCCCCTCACCCTTTAATGTTGTTAACAACATTATATATGTATTTTGTGCAAAATTTGGGCACCTTAAAAATAAATAAATATTTAAAAGAACCCCATTGTCATTTATGATAATAAGTTGTTTGAAGAAAGCTAATTAAAGTGTTCTAAACTGAAATTTAGTTTATTTCAAAATTTTTTTTTTTAATGACAATAGGTAGTTTAAATATATCTAAAGCATTCAAAACCCATCATTGTCAACAACATTAGTTAAATTTGACAAAAGTTGTGCCACCCTCAAAAAAGAATGGAAAAAAGTTTTTCATTGTCACCCACGACACTTATAAATAGGTTTGAGGGAAGTTGTGGCACCTTTCACAAGGAAAAAAACTACCCATTGTTGTAAACGACATTCGGTTAATTAACCTAGAAAATTAAAATAAAATAAAACAAAATAAACAACGAACATGGAATGGATGTTAGTATGATAATAGTAATATTGTTAAAACATATTGAGAATAATGGCATTTACAACCATAGCCATCAAATACATTTATAATGAAATTTACATTACATTATGCAACAAATGTTATATCATATAAAATTAATTGTGTTTCATGAAACCAAGGGGGAAAAGAGTTTCATTGATAACAACTTAATGATAAAATAAAACATTCATCCATAATTTTGATAGAAGTTTTAAATATTAAAAACATGTAAATTCAATTAATATTTTCATCCATACATTAGATGAATAAAAAGATCATTCATTCATAATGAGGATGAATGCTTACATTCATCTCCATGTTTGTTTTTAGGTTTACATGTATAACATTCATTTTGTGGTTAAATTCTTAGGTTTTACTTGCATGTGTATAGGAAAAAAGACATTTTATAATTTCAAGTTCTAACTCTAGGCTTTAAGCTCAAGCTCTAAACTCATGTAACAACTTGCCTCTTTTGTTTGTCTATAACATTTCCAAGTTGTGTTAAAAGGATCAATGTTGGTTATTATCATGGTTTTGATGGGGTGTTTTGTAAAGTGTATGGGGTTGTATGAAGATCATTATAACCTTAAAGAGAGGGGATCTTGAGTGTTTTGATCCATCATATCTTTTATTATTTTAACAAGGATATTTTGTCAAGTACAAGTAGAATGTAATGAATAACAAGGATGTATAGTGTCTTTGTAATTGCATGACTTTTTAAGTCTCAATCTACAAACATTATGTTGTTGATGAATATAATATTTGGCATCTTTTGTATGCCCTCTTTTTTGGTATTAAAGTAGGTTCTATCTAGTGTCAATATGTTAAGTTAAAAACTAGACAATTGAGGGCGATGTGTCATTTGGTCATAACATGACAATTCTAGTGAGGTTATCAAAGAAGATCCTTAGGTGTTGCATGCACATAAGTTGATACAATTGTTTAACCTAGTTATTGGAATGTTTGCATCAATACCTAGATCCATTGTTCTCTGAGTATGAGTTTTGCAGACATCAAAATTGTTGGATTGAACCCATCAAAGGCCATAATGAGGGACATAGTTATAAGAGTATCCCATAATGGCTTAGAAACTTGGGCCCAAGTTTGGATGAAGATGTGCAATGGTAATAGAGCTTGCCAAAGTGTTGTTAAATTTCAAGGAAGAACTTACTTCTCCCACTTCTTTTGTTCATCCATAGTTCCCATATTTGAAGAAAAGGATTCATTTATTTGTAATGGAGACATCTAGATTCCTAATGCAACAAGATCAAAAAGTCGGAGAGTATGTTTCTTTGTTTTTGGGATGGAAGAATTGTTTGCATCTAGAGACAAGCTGATTAGGGTGGAACATATTGGGTGTTTTTTCTAAGGTGAGGAGTTGGAGAGCTAGACATGATCAAATGTGGAGAAATCCAGTGGAATTTTGGAATCTTTGAAATTGTTGCCTTTGTTGTAACACCTACAAACTTTGGTGTGGCATCGATTGCAGGATAAAGCTAATAATTGTTGATTTGAAGAAGTGTTTTGTGAGGGTTATCAGCATAATGTTACAGTACAGTGTGTGAAAAAAATTGTGAAGGAATTTCTGCAGAATGAATTTACATGGGGGGTAAAAACTGTAAACCCAAACCTAATGGTTCTTGAAAAAGCCAAGAACTAGCCAACATTAGTATATACCAATGTTATGGGGTTATTTGAATTTATAAACAGCTGTCAATTAGTCTGGTTTAAAAATTATTTCAAAATTAAAGAATTGTTGATTCCAGATTTCTAAAAGAAATCAGAATCAATGAATGCTAATCCTAGTTATTTCAAAACCTTCCAAGAACATGTGGTTGTCATAAAAGAACATATAATGAACTTGCAATTTTATGGCCAGTTATTTGTTATTCAAATCTTTTAAGGAAGATTCATGGTTAATATACCAGAATTTGGATCTTTGATTTCTTGAGAATGGTGTTGATGAATCATAAGAACCACCCTAATAACCATGGGGGTCTGTTACTGTTAAGAATAACTCAACATTGATAATAATATATCTGCCACATACCACATAGTACCATCATGGCAAAGGGCTTGTGGAGGGAAAGGAGGAGCATACAAGGCATATTTACCAAAGACCCTTGAATAGGAGAAAAAAGGCACCTACCATTGTTGGGTGGTTATTAGAAACATGAGTAGGCCTCTGGTGGCTTTAAGTTTCATAATCATGATTCTAAAACAAAAATCAAAAGACCTGATTTTGATATATAACCACAATTCTCAAAAAATTAAAATAATTAAAATAATTGATTAACAAACTGTTGGTTTTTTACCACGTCCTTAATTAAAATGGGAAGTTTTTCAAGGTTTTTGAAATAACCGGGACTAGTAGTTCTTAGGTTGTCAGGTTTTTTTTTCTCCCAAATTATTGAAAGTGATAGTTTTTAAATTTTGAAATGTCAAAAAACGAGAACAGGCGATTCTTTGAAAATTCAAATAATCACATAGGATTGCACCTATGTTAAAAGTTTCATTTTAGTTATGTGTTTATATCCTAATTATTATAAATAAATTAGAGTAAGGTTTCAATTGAAATCAATTTTGGTGTGAACAAGATTTTAAATATTTCATGTTTGGGATATAATTTCAAGGTTTGATGATTTAAGATTTTAGAGCACAATGTGTTTTATTTGTTTTGCAGTTTTTATTTGTGTGTGTTGTGCAATTTTCATTTGCACATGATTTTTATATTGTCTTTTAGGTTAAATTTTTTGCATAGTTGTAAGTAAACTTAATTTTGCTTTGGATATGAAACATTAGGGTTAGGATGATACTGTGTTGTTTGGATTATGTGCGTTGACAACAAGGGTTGTCAATGAGGGTTGTAAGCACCAACATACGAATAGTCAATTTTTGGCCTTAATGAAGAACCTGAAGTTTAAATTAGATTCTTTAAATTTTTTTTTGGAATGGTTTTGTTTACACAAAAATACGAAACCCTAAGTTTAATTCTGCTATGGTTTTTGAGAAAAAAAAAATTCAGGCTCCAGTTCTGGTTCCAAAAATTAGACTCAATTCTAATTCCGAGTAACCTGGTCTAAAACTGACCGTTAACTAGCTGTTAACCCCCAGTTCCAAAGGGTTTCCCCAAGAAATAACCTATTTTCAAATTTCTGGTTCTGGTTCCAAAATTGGGGTCTGGGTTTGGTTCCAGTTCCAGAACCATATCTGGCTTTATACTTTAGACCCAGTTCCAGAAATCAGACCCAATTCCAACGTAGTTTTAACTTATCGGAGTCAAAACCGGCAATTCTAACCAGTGTTGGTCTGGTATCAACTTATTTGATACCAGCCTGGTACTGGTATTAGGTTCAATACTGATTTTGAGCTGGTATATGCCTGGTATATAGACTGGTATGAGACTGGTATATACTATAACCTCAAGTCTGTACTGGTATTAAGCGGGTACCAGACTTAAGTCATACCAGACTGGTCTGGTATTTGATACTAGTGTCTGACCCTATATACCAGACCAAGACTGGTTCTAACCAGCCAAACTGGGTAACCACCCAACACTGGTACCTTAACTAGGGTGTGAGATGAGGCTCCATGACGTGAAATGATGGAACGTAGCCTGCTGGCGACGGCGGCGGTTTGAGGCCGGTGGGCTGCTTGCATCTCTGGGTTGCTCCATTTTCTCAAGCCCACGGAATTACATTCTTACACGTCTGCTGCTGCTGCTGCTGCTTCTTCTTCTACACTGCGTGTGTGACCATCATCGCCACAGAAAGTACAATAGTAAATTATGAAGCAGCAAGCGGGAACCGTTCAGCCTCATCAACATCAGACCCCCTGTCCTGATATAATTATATGTCTTTCAGTTTCCATGTCAATCATTCTTGCAGCCTCGATTCATGGACGATCATGATTCCCTCAACATTTCAACATTCTCAACAATAATATGACTTGTCCCATGTAACCTTGGTTCTTGATTCTTGGATCATCGATCCCCACCCAAGTCTTTGTTCTTCTTCCTCCCATAGGTATATTTTCACAATTTGGTCTGCTTTCTTTGGAGTTTCGTTATGGGTGGCAGGATGCCTGCACAAGCCGCTTGCTGCAAGAATTGTACTCTGTATTGCAACCAGATTGTCATCTAGGTCGACTTTGAGATCCGCATTGCACAAAACCTTCTTGGGTCGACCACGACATCGGATCCATCCGCATTGCATAATAATATTTTCCCACCCGACGTCCCTAATATTCCACCGCAATTACCTTGAGTCTGCAGGCTCAATGGAGAGGAGGTGCAAGATTCTGAAACTCAGATGGTCTAGAGATTTGAGTCTACTGCAAATGTCATTCTTTTTTTTCCTTGGTTTTGTGACTTTGGAGATGCAAAATGAGAGTTCTTGTTTAGGGCTTTACTCTATATTCTTGCTTTCTTTTGAACCCATTTCTGTAAAGATTGCTGCACGGCCGGTGCAGATGCTATAACAATTGCATTAGGCTTCAAGAATTGCATCATGACAGGTCCGGTCTTTGGGTGTGATCGTAGGACTCAATTTGAGAACGCTTCAGGAACGTCTTGTTGCAGCAGCGCAATGCAGCCGGTCGAGAGGGGAAGAAGCGGCTTTTCGGCTTCAGATAGGTCGAACCTACGTTGTCTGGGAGCAGCATCTTACCTTGGGAGAAAACTAGCGCCGTCGTCGACGTCCCTCGTGACGTATGCAGCACTCCTGGCTGCGGGAAGTAGTGCAGCAGTAAACTATGATCAGGCTACGGCCACCTGCACCGCTGCTGCACGCTCAAAAAACCTAACACCTGCTGCACCGTCCTCGTCCTGTAGACAATCGCGGGCGCAGTTGATAGGAGGCTTGCAGCGTGGTGGACGTGCAGTAGCTCTGCAAGTGCCTGCCGTGAGTCTTGTATACGGAACTCCAAGAACGGCTCTAGAATTGTCTAGTCCAAGACTGAAGAATCATGAAATTGTGGCAGCAGCAGCCGTAGAGAAAGGGCCATATGGGTTTCTCATAGACTTCATTATGGGGGGAGTATCGGCAGCGGTTTCCAAGACTTCTGCAGCACCCATTGAGCGCGTCAAGCTACTGATCCAGAACCAAGACGAGATGATCAAGCAAGGAAGACTGAGCGAGCCCTACAAAGGCGTTATGGAGTGCTTCAAGCGCACCATAGCAGATGAGGGTGTCGGCGCATTGTGGCGTGGCAATCTTGCAAACGTCATCCGCTACTTCCCTACGCAGGTGATCATCATCATCTCTCTCACATCTCTTTCATGAACAAAAACTATTGCTGCACGTGCAGGTGATGACATTGTAATCACCCTTGGGACTTTTGCATGCAGGCCTTGAACTTTGCATTCAAGGACTACTTCAACAAATTGTTTGGAATGAAGAAAGACAGAGATGGGTACTGGAAGTGGTTTGCTGGAAACCTAGCTTCAGGAGGAGCAGCAGGAGCTTCATCGCTGCTCTTTGTTTATTCCCTAGATTATGCGCGTACACGACTAGCAAACGATTCCAAGTCGTCCAAGAAAGGAGGCGGAGAAAGGCAGTTCAATGGGCTTTTCGACGTCTATCGCAAGACACTGGCATCAGATGGCATCGCTGGGCTCTATCGAGGCTTTGTCATCTCTTGTGTCGGCATCGTTGTCTACCGTGGTCTCTACTTTGGGATGTATGATTCTTTGAAGCCCGTCATCCTCGTGGGTGCTCTTGAGGTAAGAAAATGTATCGCATTTCAAGACCCATCAGAATTCTACTCTCCTGCAAGGATCAGCTGCTGTACTTCTCCGGCCAGCAAAATCTTCCGTTCTGCTGTTGTTCTCTGCTGTTATCTGTTCTCTGATCAGATCTCCTGTTTCCTCGGCTCACGGCCATGAAACTGTTGCTGCTGCCATTTTGCTTGTTGTATGTGACCAGGGCTGTAAAAATAATTCTCATATCCAAGTTTAGTTATTTACTTTTTCGCAACCTCACGCAAAAATCTGAAAATGAGACTGCAAATAGGTGTGGAACTACTAATAGCAAACCACCTGAACCAATCATTATTAAGATTAGCCGAACATAAACAGGGAGCAGCAGCCAGATCATATTTATTTAACTCTTTTCTGGCAAGTGCACAACTTTGCTGTGCCATTTACCAGTCTCAAATATGCTAAGCCAAAACCATTTTCTTGAGGCAAACCGCAATGTTTTGACTTTTCTTCATCCAATTTTAATGTGCAGACTCCCATGCTGAGCACCTCTGGGGATGCTCTATTGAAGAAGAAAGTAATACTGACCCAGGCAGATGGCGATGGGTGGGTGTGCCTTGCCTGCAGGGAAACTTTCTGGCGAGCTTCATGTTGGGATGGGCCATCACCATCTTGGCAGGCTTGGCGTCATACCCATTGGATACAGTGCGGCGGCGAATGATGATGACATCAGGACAAGCAGTGAAGTACAAGAGCAGCCTGGATGCCTTCAACCAGATCGTGGCCAAGGAGGGTACCAAGTCGCTCTTCAAAGGTGCGGGTGCCAACGTCCTTCGGGCTGTTGCAGGCGCAGGTGTGCTTTCCGGATACGACCAGTTGCAATTGATCTTTTTCGGCAAAGCTTACAGTGGAGGTGGTGGCTGACTGGCATCTGGATATGAAAAAATTATACTTTTGCAATGGACTCCAGGCAATAAATCCCACTACGCAACAGCTCATGTTCAATCTTTCCTAGTGCTTGAAAAATTCGGTCTCCTCCCAGATTTTGTTCCTTCGTTAGATTATGGATTGTCTTGGATTTTCATCATAGAGAAACACTGCGTCATCAACAGCTTGGTAGACAGTTGAAAAATTGAGAGACATGGAATCATACACTTGCTGTAAACTTCTTTTTTCTGAGCTCAAGTTGTTGTAGGATCAGGCAACTTCCGTGAGCTCTTATATATCAGCCGGCCAAATTTGGGAATGTCTACATCTCAGCTGGTTTCTTTGGAGCTTGTAAGTTTTGTTTTGGTGCATCCAAGATCATGTCTTGCTGGTGAAACGTTTGCATTTGATAGTCAGGATCTGCAGCATGGCAGTATGCATACTGATTTCTAAGAGAATGGATCTTAGAACTGATTTCTAAGAGATTTTCTAGAATGGGGAGGATACACATCCAGATCACAAAGGGGAGCGACTCACCATTGACAGAAAGGAAGCAGCTCCATGGGACCAATGTTTTTCTTTCTTATGAAGTTTCGCCATTTTTTGACAAAAAAATTGAGAAAATTTTGGAGTTTTTTTCCTAGAGTAAATTCGATTAAATCTTCGTTTTCTTTTTGTTAGATTTCACCAGAAAGTTGAAAAAGAAAAAAAGAAAAAAACGCTGCTCCATTCTACTAAAAGCTCATGCAAGAAGCTGGCTACACAAATTTGTAAGAGTGCTTCCGTGAGGAAAGAACCTGTTGTGAGAAAGAATCACTGTACCGCAAGTTACAAGCAGGGCTGGGTATTTTCCACTGTTGGGCAGTTCTCACTTTTTGTGAGAGTCATCGGTTCCGGTTCTTAGAACAGTTTTAAAAAACTTGTCAGGTTCCTAAAAAAAATTTAATTTCAAGCTTAGAAAATCTTCCAAGGTTTCATAACTTTGAAAAATAAAATTCCAGTCAGTTTTCAGTTGAGCCCATTTCTCATAAATTTGTGAACTGGTGGTTTTCAAAGACGGTTCTCACAACGTACTTATCACACAAAAAAATTGTTGTCAGTTTTTAAGATTAAAAAAAGAGAAAATTCACCTAAGCCTAAAACCTAACACCTACTTTACTTAGGGTAAAACTGCTCATCATTCAACACGTACATATCGTTGAACATTTTTCAATATTTTTCTCTTTCCTTCATCAAATTGAATGATTTTTGTGTCATTGGATGTGCAAATTGGAAATGTTCTTTGAGCATCAGAAATAAAGGAGTAACACAGAAAATAGAGGAAGAGGATGAAGAGGATGAGAGATGATTTGCCTAAAAAAAATCTGAAAAAATAACTCTAGACTCTTCTTTAGTTGCACCCCCATATTAGTCCATTTTGAGTGATTTAAAACTTGATCAGTGCACCAATTAGGGTTTTACAAAAGTTCTATTTATTCCAAAGGCAAAGATGCAATGATCAAAGATTTTAAGTTCGAAATCTTAATGTGTTTTAGTTCACCCATCACTGAACATTAAACCCCCTTACACCAAACACCTCGTATCTTCCTCATTCCTTTAGTGAATTAAACATTTTTTTAGATTGTTGAAAGTGCTAGGTGGAAGGCTACAAAAACATTTTCTATTTTAAGAAGCAAAGGAACAATGTGTGAAGATTCAACCTCCTTTGAATTCTTGAATGTTCACTCATTGGCCTATCTACTCTAAAACCTAAACCTAAAAAATTAAACTGAAAATCAGCATTGACTTTTTTCATACCCTTTTAGTGATACTCATACCTTTTCAGGTTCTCAGTGAGCCATTCTAGTATTGGATAAGAACATAAATTGTGAGCTCTCCTTTCAAAATTTGAAGAAAAATGTTTGACATGGAAAATTTGGTGCTTCGCTTCTTTTGAAAAACCAAGAATGAAATCATGGATTTCATGCTTGGTAACTTAGGAATTGTTTAGTGGGGGCAAGAAGGAGGACTAAGGAGCAACACACATGTTTGGATAGTGGTGTAAAATATAACATTTTCCTTCTTCTTCTTTTTGCTTGTAAATAAAAAACAATGAAAAAAAAGAAAAAACTTAATTCTATTGATGATGAATCATCAGAAGAAATTTAGGTAAGATAGATTTAAGTTCCATAGATTGGATGGTTTCAAATTAAAATTTGTTCAACCCATTCCCAAATGAAGAGACATGAAAACATGTTTTTTTGAATTTGTGTCTTTTTAAAGTTTTTTTTTTCCAACACCATATTCACAAGAATATTTTAAATACTTTCTCCACCAACTTGCATTTCATTTGTCTTCAATTGAATCTCAATCCAATTGTTGAATTAAATTACATTGAATCGAAAGTGAATTTAGTTGAATTGGAATAAATTAAAATCAATGTGTTTGTATTCAATTCAATTCAATTAAATCTAAATTCAATTAAGATTCGATTCAAGTGGCATTGCAATATTTTTCATGCTTTGATTTCATATAGGAATGAATAAATGTTTCACAGTTTAAGAACAATGCTATATTAAAAAAAAAATTGTTAGGATATTTGTCTTTTTCTTAACTTTTCAATGTTTTTAGTTTTGGAGCAAATAAAGAAGATTTATTGCATGTTACACATTGCATCATATCATTATTACCTTTTGACCAAAATTCATTTATATCTAGGTTATTTCAACATTTCATGTCATTGACATGTGAACGTGTTGTCTAATGAAGCTTCATATGAATATTACATTGGCATTGTTCAAAAGTTTGTTAACAAAGAAGCAATGCAAAAGATGAAAATGGAATAATGTCTTTTGCATTAACATACATGCGGAAACAATCATAATGGGGTTGTTTCAATATTAAGCATGGCATTCAATTACTTCTTTACTTCTTTTTTTATTTCATAGATCTTGAGTTGTATAAATTTGTGTGATTTCTTATAATTTTAATTATGAGAGTTTTGAGGAGATGTTATAGGGAGGTTTTTACATAATCCTTCATATGGACATCCTTAAATAATTCCAAGGACGATTCCAATCACATGGTGATCCATACAAATTCCAATTGGAATCCAATATTAGAAGTGGTTTCAACAATTTCAATTATGGTGGTGACGAAAATTAATGAACAACAAATGATTCTTACAACTATTGTAGTTTTATTTTGCTCAGAAGTGTTAGCAATGGTTATTGCAAGTCAAAAAAAAGTAGCAAAAGAAGAGAGGAAGGAAAGCTGCAAGTTTGTAAAGGATTTAGAAAAAGATCTTGTGTAAATAGGAAGGTTGTTGTGCAACTAAAATGAAAGAGAAAAAGAAACTAGTTGTTCATGTTTTGGAAGATTGGGTAATGGGTAATTTTGGGACAAGATGCATTTACTACATTATGGATGGGTTTTCTTTTTCTTTTTTTAAAGAAGAAGTTTGTCTCTTTTACATATGTTTTTTTGTTCATGTGTTCAGAAGACTTTATGGTTTAGGGTTGAGTTTGTTGGGGTTGTGGCATTTGTGTTTAAGGAACATTGTTATTATTCTAGCATGCACAAGCCCATATAGTCATAGCACATGTAAGAATTTTTTATTACAAAGGCTAGGGCATGCTTGTGGAATGGTGGATTAAAATACATCTTAATTCTCTTTGTTGCCCTAGATTTATTAGAAGATGGACCTTCTTGGTTAGATTATACAAATGTGAAAACTTTGCATGTGATTCTTCAATTGCCAATCACGTGTCCAAAGTGTTTTTTACAAAATAAGTTAGATATTGTTTTTTATCAATCTAGTTGTTTCTTCTATTTTCTTCGGAAACTTTTTGTAGAAGTTGCCATCATGGTGCCCATGAAATGATAATTTTATCTTGGTTTTTCTTTTCATTGGATCTATTCTTTTCAATGGATTTGTCTATGAGTTGTTAAGGCTAATTTTGCCTTTGTGAAATTGGTTCTACAAAAAATATTTTTTACAAAAATGTGCATGATTTAATCAAATGTTTGAAAGAAGATGCAACTATTGGAATCAATAACCACTTTTGATGTTTGTCTCTCATCCTAACATGCTCCACAACACTAATGGTCTTCAACACTTTTGTGGTTGTTTTTTTCAACAATCTCCTACCTAAAACATTTGTTTTGAGGTACAACTTTTTACTTTTTTAACACATAATTCCTTCCTTTTCATTACCTTGATGAGTAATCCTTTAAATGTGGACATGCTCTCTAATCTTCTCCCATTGAATCCTTTGCATGCACATGTACATTTTAATTTTCTTATTATTGTTGTCATTTTATGGGTAGTATTGAAAAAAAAAATTGGCATGGGTGATCATCTAATCTCAATTTTTCTCAATTTCTACTTATGAACTTAAGGCCTTAATAGGGTAGATGCAAGCTAAAGTGGCTTATTATGGATTTTAAAAAAAAGTCCAAACGGTACATATTTGATATTTAAAAAATTCCAATGATTGATGGCCAAATTTGATATTATTTTTCTTTTAAAAATCCATGTCCTTCTAGAGGTCGTTGTCCTATGTTTCTACGAAAAACTCAACCTAAGAAACATAAAAATTGAACTAGATATGGATTTAAAGTTTTTCAAGAATTTTCAAATTGATTAAAAGTCTAGAAAAATTATTTTAAAAATAATATAGTGCTAATTTTGTTCAAAACTGTGCTCATTAAAAAAAATTCAAAGTCCTTATAAAGAAATAAAAAATATTTAGGGATTTAGTCTTTATATAAAACAATTTGTTAGTTTGCAAGTCCACAACTTCAAGTTTTATAGTCCATAATTTTTATTTATCTTAATGTATTATAAAAAAATAATTTGCATACTCATTTAGATAATTAAGTTGAAAATTTAAATCTAAGTCCCTAAAATCAAATTATTTTATATGTGCATAATCATGGAGCTTAGAATCATAACACCCTGCAAAATTTAACCCTTATGTCAAAAAATGAACCACTATAACATGTATTTACCCAATAGTTCAAGGTTAAATCAACTACACCTTTGAGTGAATATAGCATAAAAAATGAGCCTACATAAATTTTGTGGGTTTGTTCAAACAATTATTGGTTTGCCTACTATTGAAATGGTGGTGTTTAATTCTTGGGTCAATTTAACTTCCACCCAAGGGCTTTTTCATGACCTACTTGATGTTGATAAGAAATGTAAATTTTTTTTGAAGGTTAGTTAAATTTTATCATGCATTTAATCATTAGTTAATTTTTTAAATTTTTTTTTGGGTCCAATGTTGTAAGGATGTATGTAAGCAAGGTGTTTTGGAACCAAATTCTGTTTATGATGTTTTGTTTAAACTTTTCATAACTAATTTCAACATTGATACACAAGAAGAAATCTTGTCCTTTTCCACCCCAAACAATTCCAATGCTTCAAAAATGATGTTAATTCGACATTGTAGAAGGCCATAGTGAATTTCCCCCAAAATCCTTAAAGTGAAAAAATGTTCCCTAAACCAACCACTTTTGTGGACTAGTTGGCTAGACAAAAAGGCCTTTTAGGAAAACTATATTCCACTTAAGTAGCTTACTATTTATCTACTCCTAATGAGAATTCCAATGTTTCTTCTTTTTCCTTCGTCACCCACACAACTTCAACGGCTTACAACACTGTCACAATCCAAGGTACTTACGCCTTATACACCATCTTTACAACTCCCTCTTGTAGCAACTTTGTTACAACAAATTGTAATTTAGTGAACCCGAAATGGGACCTATTTTGCAACTTGCTAACCAAACAACACCATAGAAATCTCACACACATGTGCACACCTTTACTTCTTTACAAAATTTGAACACCAAAACACGGCTTTCACCACCCAACCACAAGCATGGAGGCATTCTATTCTATAGTGCTTCTTCCTAACCTTTCTAGCCAAGCCGAAAAAAACTACCCCCACCAAACCTTGGCCTTACCTCGTAACATCACCATGGTTATCCTAACTTGCTTCACCTTTTTATAATCTTCACCAAACAATTCTTCTAAGGTTTTTAGGAAGGACATAACATCCTCAGGGAGTTGTATTATCCTTGCCATGAAATTTCAATGGTTTAACCATCTTACAAATATCCTTATTTACATCCTTCCAACATTTTGTTTCTTGTTGCTCCTTGAAACTTTTGGGTTCAAAATGAAGCTCCAAGTCCCGCTCGCAAAGGTGATGTTCTTACTTTTCCACTTGGTCATGATGGGCTAACACCCTAAGAAGTTTTGCTTGCACTATGCAGGCCAAAACATCATGAGTGGTGTCGTTAATCCTAGGTACTAACGCCTTTGATTGAGCTTTGAGGCTCCTTATTTTTACAAATGGTGTTTGACCCCGAAAAGGGTTTCCGCTATCTTGATCACTTAACATGATGATCCTTTATTCAAACTAGGGCCATTAGAAAAAAAAACCTTTTCTACGAAGCTTACTATTAGGGTTCATTCAAAAAAAAAAAAAAAAAAGAAAATTGTTGCTACGATAAAAACCCAACAAAAAGACTAGGCTCCAAAGTTCTTTTCCCCATTTTTTTATTCCTACTTTGTACCAAGTGTGTTATTTTGGATTTGGAATAAATCAAAATATCATTCATAAACATTAGCACAAACCTTTTCAAGTATATTTGAAACACAAAGTTCATCAAAGTCATATATGTGGCCAAGACATTTATCAGTCCAAATGGCATCACCATAAATTCATAATGCCCATAACTAGTTCTGAAGCCCATTTTAGGATCATCCTAATCCTTCACATAGATATGATGGTAGCCACTTCAAAGATTTATTTTGGAAAAGATTGTGGCTCCATGTAGATGATCAAGAAGATCATCAATTCTAGGTAATGGAAATTTATTTTTAATTATGAGTTTGTTCAACCCTTTATAATCTGCACAAAGTCTCGAGGTCCATCCTTTTTTTCACAAATAAGACAAGAAAACCAAGGGGATTTATTGGGCTTTATATACCCCTTATTCAATAGATCATTTATTTGTTGTTCCAATTCCTCATATTTAATAAAAGAGAATCAGCATGGGTTTTAGAATTGGGCTTTGCATCTGACACTAAATCAATTGAATGATCAATTTCCTTAGTTGGTGGTAAGCCAAGTAGTTTTGCAAAGAAAACATTAGGATATTTTTCATTCAAACCATCCTCATTCACGGGCTCATTTATTGGCTTGTGCACACTTATGGTAAACAATTTTTCATCCTTTTGTACCCATTTCTTAAATTGTTGAATAGAAAATAAAGGGGTATTAAGTAAGGCTAACATACCTATAAGTTCAAAAATAAAACCATTAGGTTTTATGCAATAGACCAATCCACGCTTACACACTACCAATGTGTCCATGGGTTTGAGCCATTGCATGCTTAAAATGACATTGTAGACGCTTTTCGGCCAACCTAAAAATCTGTGTAAGTCTCTAATCCTAGAAATTGTACTAACACATTTTTTGTGAAAAGATTTGTGCTATGGACTTGACCATTGGGTAGCAAATTCCATGATGGATCCATGGTTCCAATGGGATGGCCTAGGCTAAGAGCAAAAACCTTAGATATTATATTACGGGTATTACTAGCGTCCATCAACACTAATGTAATATTTCTAGCAATTACCCCTTTAATGTGGATCATAATAGGGTTATGTGCCACCATTTGTTCCAATATGGTTGTCGACACCTAAATAGGCCCCTTGTTTTTCATCCCATAGGTTTCTATTTTGTCACCTTCATTAAGGCCTCTCAACTCAAAGGCTACTACTTGGCAAAACATTTTTAAGCATTGGAAAGATTGATGCTCAATTTTGTGGCAAGAAAAACACTAAACTTTTTGTTTGTGATCTTCTTATTCTTTCTCATTAAGCCTATGTGGGGCCTTTAACGTTGGACACAACCCTAATTAAGGTTTCCAAACCTTCAACAACTTCCTCCATTTTCCCTTGTGGGCTTAGGTATTGAAGGCACTAGTTTTTTCCTTAAGTGTTCTGTCGATGTTTTCGAATGGTTTCTTGTAAGTCTTATTCTAGGTTTCAAAGTTCATGGCTAACCTATAAGCTTCAAAATGATTTTTGGGACTATAGGCCTTAACCATAAACTTAATATGGTCATATAGCCCATTCATGAAAATGCACACTCTATCCAATTCCCCTAGGGAAGAAAAGTAAATGAGGATGGTGAGGAAAACAAACCAATGTAAAAAAGAATTATCAACGAAATTTTGAAACAAGAGGTAGCATCTGTAAACTTACCTAGGATGTGGCAAACATTTAAAAGCTTAACCAGAATATGCATGGGGGAGAGCTTGGAGAAGAAAAGAAGGGTAGGCTAGAAGAGGGTAGTTCTTTTTGGCTTGGCTATAAAGGTTAAGAAGAAGCATCATAGAATAGAGCACCTCCATGCTCATGGTTGGGTGGTGAAAGCTGTGCTTTATTGTTCATATTTTGTAAAGAAGTAAGGTGCGCACATGTGTGAAATTTTTATGGTGTTGTTTGGTTATAGGTTGCAAAATAGATTTCGTTTCAGGTTCATTGAATTATGGTTTGTTGTAACAAAATTGCTGCAACAATGATTTCTAAAGATGGTGTATGAGGCTTAAACCCTTTAGATTGTGATGATGTTGTAAGCGATTGAAGTTGTGTGGGTGATAGAGGAAGAAGAAGAGGAGCTAGAATTGGGAGTAGATAAATAGTAAGCCACTTAAGTGGACTATAGTTTTCCTAAAAGGCATGTTTGGCCAACCAATCCACAAAAGTGGTAGGTTTAGGAAAACCTTCAAAAGTTGTTTAATTCTTCCTATGACATTTTGGGACAATATCTTTCAATGACATATTGTGGCATATTGGGACAATGAGAATAAGAGGGACCTAACACTTGGTATCATCCAATGCCCAAAAAGGTTTTGCCAAACTGCAGCCCTTGGGTTAATGGGCCTTAAAAAAAGTGAAAAAATAAAAAACCATGGGATGAAGCATAAGGAGTTTATTTTGGTGTGAGCAACCATATTGGAATGAATGGTGGTACATAACTCTATTGTGATCCACATTGAGGGGGTAATTGTTGGAGAGCTTACATTGGTGTTGGTGGACCTTGGTGGTACCCATAATTTAATGTTTGAGGTTTTTGCTACTAGCTTGGGCCATCCCATTAGAACCATCAATCCATCATGGACTTTACCACCCAATGGTCAAGTCCATAACACAAATCTTTTCATGAAAGATGTGCTAGTACGGTTTCCAAAGTTGGGGCTTACACTAATTTTCAAGTTTGGCTAGGAAGCGTTTATGATGTCATTTAAAACATGCGGTGGTTGGGCCCCATGGACACATTGGTAGCATGCAAAGGTGAATTGGTCTACTGCACAAAACCTAATGGCTTTATTTTTGAACTTACAAATATGCGAACCTTACCTGATACCCCTTTACTTTCTACCAAACAATTCAAGAAATGGTTACAAAAGGATGAAAATTTATTTATTTTAAGTGTGCACAAGCCCATAAATGAACCCATGAATGAAATGGTGGGAAAATGTTTAGAAAAATATTCAAATGTTTTCCTTACAGAACTACCTAACTTATCATTAATTAAGGAAGTTGACTGTGTAATTGACTTAATGTCATATGTAAAGCTCATTTCTAGAACCCCTTGTCAATTCTCTTTTACTAAATATGAGGAATTGGAACAACAATTAAGTGATCTTTTGAATAAGGGATAAAGCCTAGTAAATCCTTTTAAGGTGCTCCTATCCTATTTGTGAAAAAGAAGGATGGGACCTCAAGACTTTGTGTGGATTATAAAAGGTTGAACAAACTCACAATTAAAAATAAATTTCCATTACCTAAAATTGATGATTTTCTTGATCATCTACATAAAACCACAATCTTTTCCAAAATAGGTCTTCAAAGTGGTTACCATCATATCCATGTGAAAGATTAAGATTTTCTTAAAATGGGCTTCAAAACTAGTAATGTGCATTATGAATTTATGGTCACTACTAGAATTTTTAGTTTTTCAAACTGAAAATTTTGGTAAAAAAACCCAAATTTGGACAAAAGGGCCAAAAGACCATGGGTCATTTTGGACAAGTTGATTTTAACATGTTTAATGTGACTAGGGTGGTCTTTTTTATTAGCAAAGTAAAGACCATTTGACTAGTCATTTTGAGTAGTGAGTAGTGGACCATTTGATTGGTCAAATTATTTAAATAATTTTTTTAAAAAATGATTATCAAAAATATTTTTCTATTGACAAGTAGGTAGGTAGGTCATAAAAATGCAAGTAGGTAGGTGGTAGCTTACCCTACTTTAACCTATTTACCTTAGCCCCCTAAGCATGTACATAGGTTGCAACTATTAAGAATTGAACCTTTCAACCTCCCCAATGATAAACCAAATCCTTAACCAATGGACCACACCATCAAAAGGTGTTTAGCTTTTGTCAAAAAAAATATTGCACATGTTTATTTCGACACATCACTACGAGACTATCAAGTACATAGGTAGGTGGGTTGTAGTAAGGTAAGTGGGTGAGTAGCTAGCTAGTATGTTATAGTAGGTCGGTAGGTAAGTAGGTAGGTTTTAGTAGGCAAGTGGGTGGGTAGGTAGGTAAATAGGTTTAAATTGATAAGTAGGTATGTTGTAAAGGTAGGTAGGTTGTAAAAAGTAGGTGGATGGGTGGGTGGGTGGGTAGGTAGGTATGTATGTAGTAATAACATTGGCCATCTTGACTAAAATTCCATTGGCAATTTTGACTAAAGGTGCCATGTGTTTCTTTCCAACTCGACTAGATATTCCATTTGACTAAATGTCATTCACCATTTTGACCAAGGTTGTCAATTTTTTGTCCAATTTGACTAGATGTCCAAGTTAACAAATAATCAAATAGGTCATTTCAACCATGTTAACTAGCCAAAAGTTACAGATGTCATTCAAGCCCTTAGCCTTTAATCAAAATGTACATGTTCACTAATCAAGAAAGAGTAATCAATTAACTTGGACCATTTGAAAAACCAAGAATTCTAATAATGGGTGATGACATTTGGACTAACAAATGCCCTAGCCACATTTATGACTTTGATGAACTCCTTGTTTCAAAAGTACCTGGGAAGATTTGTGCTAGTGTTTATGAATGATATTTTCGTTTATTCCAAATCCAAAATAGGACACTTGGTATTAGAACAAGAACAAAAAAAGGGGGAAAAAACCTTGTGAACCTAGTTTTTTTTGTTGGGTTCTTATCTTACCAATAGTTTTATTCTTTGTCCTTGTTTTTTTTGTTGGATGAACCATAACAACAAGCCCCACAAAGAGGATTTTTTATATAATTTTTTTTTCTAGTGGCTATGCCCTAGCTTGAGTGAAAGATAATCATGTTTAGTGATCAAGATATTAGAAATCCTTTGGGGAGTCAAACACCATTTGTCAAACACCATTTGTGAGAACAAGGAGCCCTAGGGCTTGATTGGAGGCATTGATACTTGGGATTGACGATGCCACTTGTAACACTTTAGCCTCCATAGTGTGGGCGGAGCTTTTTAGGGTGTTAGCCCATCATGACCCAATGGCAAGGCAATAACATCGCCCTCACAAATGGGATAGTAAAAAGTATCTAACATTAAACACTATAAAGCAAAGCGCCTCCATGTTCATTGTTGGGTGCTAAAAGCCATGTTTTGTTGTTCATATTTTGTAAAGAAGTAAAGGCATGTGCATGCATGTGAGATTTCTATGGTGTTGTTTGGTTAGTAGTTGCAAAATAAATGTTGTTCCGAGCTCGCTAAATTACAGTTTGTTGTAAGAAAGTTGCTATAATAAAGAGTTGTAAACATGGTGTATGAAGCTTAAACACCTTGGATTATGACAATATTGTAAGTAGTTGAAGTTGTGTGGATGACAAAAGAAGAAGAAGAAATGATGGAATTCTTGTTGGCAATAGATAAATAGTAATTAAGCCATTTAAATGGACTATAGTTTTCCTAAAAGGCCTCTTTGTCCAACTAGCCCATCCACAAAAGTGGCTAGTTTTTAAAATCCCTAAGGAGTTGCTTAATTTTTTTATATCTTCCTATGACATTATGGGGTGGTATATTCCTATGACATACTAAAACAATGAGAGCAAGAGTAGTCATGACCCTCACATCACAACATGGTTGGTCATGATGATGGAACTACTTAGACCTTTTTCTAAAAAACATAATTTCATTTCAGACACTATTGTTCACCTATTATTTTAGAATGAAATTAAACCAAAAAAACCTTCCTCCATCCATATTATGGATGAAAAGATAAAAATAAAAATAAAAATAAAGGTTGGCAAGTCTAAATTGGACCAAATCTTGCCATGTTTAAACCTAACCCTTGAAATTAACAAACTTGAAAAAAAATCTGAACTTTGAAGGTTTGGGAATTTAAACTCCCATCAATAGCAAAATTAAAACTATCATGCATTGCCAATAATGGGAGTTGCAAAGCTTCTATTGTTAATTTCTCGTTGATGCTTATTAGTTGATGTTAATATTGTGTAGGGAGTCAATAACATGAAAGGCAAAGGTTGTTGATGCATGAAAAAAACAACAATGCCAATGATGATAATGATATCAACAAATGTGAATGCAATGTGATTTCCACATAATGCCTTGAATGTTTGAGTGAAGAAATTCAACTAGACACTAGTGAATAGCAATGGTGGAAACACTTCGTAGGTAATTTCTATCCTCTTCATTTTTTTCCACCTTCTTTTTCACACTCTTTTTCTTCTCACCCATTTTCACAATTTAACACAACCAAATCAATCTTCAATCCTCTTTTCAAGTTCATTATCTTCCTCTTTCTTCTTCTCATTCAAAACCTTTGAAACTTTGGGTAAATGGTTGTAATGGAAGTTCAATCCCCAAGGAGTTTTTGAATAGGACAATCAAAATTAAACCTAAAAAATTTGCAAACAAATTGCCTCCAAGTTTTTCAAGGTAAAAAATACAAACAAAAAAAATGTTGCAAGGAAACAAGAAAATCAAAAGATTTCACTTCAATATTTTTTTCTCAAAAAAAGAAGAAACAAACAAAGTATTGCAACACACTAACACAAAACTATAATTGCGACTTTCATCTAATTGACAGAACAAAAGCAAAACAAAATTTCAAAATTTCACAAACTTTCATAAATAGAAAAAACTTAAAATAAACATTAGCATTTGTCACAAACCACAAATCTTGTGTAAACATAAACCAATTTTCTTGACTCATGAGATCTTTTGTGAAATTAAAAGCAATGTGCATTCTTACATGGGAGAATTTTCAACTTTAAGTCATGTATTAACAAATAGTTAAACTCAAACCATATATAAAAACCACTGGATGGTTCTTTAAATATTAAAATAACCTTCAATTTTGGTTCTTTAAATATTGTTCAATAAACAAACTATTAATCAGGGTTATTTCAAAACTTTCAAAGAACCAATGGTTTTCATGAAAAAGCTAGCAAATAACTATTATTTTTTGGTCAATTTATTGATCTTCTTAGATTTTTTAGAGAACCACAATATTGGTTCTTCAAATTTTTGATTAAAAATGGGTAAGTGTATGTATACCTAGGTTGATAACTAGTAGGTATTTATCCTTAATTTTATATGAAATGCCCAACACTAATAATATTTTCAAGATTCAAAAGTTTCAAACTTGTTCACACTAAAGTTATTCTTCAAACTTACTAATTTTAAAATTAGCCTATGCAAGGAAATATTAAAGTTGAAAAAATCTTGAACATATTAATTGGTATTAGTATGGAATTTTTAAAAACATTTCATACCCATCACAAATTTCTTAGGTCATGATTGAAAATAATAGTAAAATGCAAATTGTTTTTCATAGGTTTGTATTATCTAAATATGGATTTTGGCATCTAAAACACATATGAATTTGAGTCCTTTAAATTAATTATATCAAATGTTTAAAATGCAATTTTTTTAAAATAATGAAAAGGAAATCATATAATCATACAATTGATTGCAAACTTTTTGTACAACTAAAACATGTCCCTTTCTCTGAAAGTACATGGTCATTGGGTGAACTTGATGAAAAACCAAATCATGTAAAATTTTCAAAGTCTTGAAATTTTGAAGGAAAGGGTTGCAAGGCTAGGGATTCATTTTTAAAACATTTGGCCCAAAACAAATGTTCAACATGGGTTGCAAATGTCTAGCTTTAGGTGCATGTCACATGTGTAGGAAATAATCTTGTCAAAAAATATGTTTGATTATCTATTGAAACTCATTTTGGGATTTTCTGGGATTTTCTATGTTTTAATTTATAAACCAAAATATTGATACACAATTATGTATGCATATGAAAAATCACCGTTATTACATTAATTATCTTAAATTGGAATATTCAATTTTTATCACTTTCAAATAATATTATTTGTAAAAAATAACCTTACAAAAGTCTTGGAGTTTTTTTCCCCCTTTTTGGAACCCCAACCTTGAATAGGCCTAATTAAGAAAATGATTTTGTATGATATTCCTTCTACAAGGAAATGATTCTCTCCATTACATAATGGTTTTCATGGACTAACATGTGATTCCGTGAAAACCATTATGTAATGGAATGATTTAGTATGGTACAAGGAATATCGCCAAGCTAAAAATTATGTATTTAAAAAAAGTTCAATTGTCAAGAAACTATGAGTCAATTCAACTAAATGAAAATTACTTTCAAAATTCAATATCTCCAATTTACATCATGACTCTATTAAAATAGTAGGTCCAAACTAGTGTTGTGTAGTTTTTTGTTTTGTAAAGAACCTATGGTGTTGAATTTTTTTTGTTAAAGGTCTTTTCTAAAACCCCTAAGGTTTTGAAATTCTTAAAAATATTCTAAGACTTTCAAGCAAGGTTAATGTTCCTTTTTTAAAGCACAAACAAGATTTTCATGTATTAGTGTTTAAGCATTTTTGACAAGGGGACATTTTGGGTAGTTGTTAGAGTTTAGAGTTATTCATTAGATTATCAAAAAAAATCGTTCCCACAACATAATTTCCAATTACTATTTCTAACTTCAACAATGCACCGCCATGTTGTGATAGAACTACTAAAAGGAGAAACCACATGATATCATTTTCCTAGGGCTATAGGTTCATTTAATGAAAACCTCATTAATATTATGAATCTAAAGCTCCAAAATGTTGAATGAAAATCTCAAGCTTTTTCTTTACATGAAACCAAAAAGTTTAAAAGAGGTGAGAAGAAAATACATGCCATGTTGAAACAAAAGTTGAAGAACCAAACAAAGTTAAGGTTGCAAGAAGGAAGCTCTAAAGTGTGAAAGTAATGATCGGGGCAATGAGGACACACTCAAGAAAATCCATTGGTGGTGTGGGTTTTAAGCAAAAGATTTGGAAATGCAAGTTCTATGATATTAGGTTCCAACTTGAATCCTATAAATAGGCAAATCCTAAGTTAGGGTTTAGATTTGATTGTTGAGTTAGGGGTCAGGTCAAGTTCAAGTTCACTTTACCTTTATTCAAAACCTTCAGTATTATCTTGACTTTAAAAGAACTACCCTACACTAGTCCAAACTTCATGAAATATAATCAATCACATGATATGACCCCACAAGGTTATCACCAATGTTGGTCACTTCTTTAGTAAGCAAGCCTCCATCTTTAGTTTTGACATTACCTTTATTTTCTAGGTTTTTCAAGTGTGGATTTGAACTTAGTTTTTAAAGATTTTAAACTCTATAGTTTTAGTTTTGGCACATTTTTCCAAATTCAAAAACATCTAGGCCAAGTTCAAAACTTGAGTTTGATTCTATCCCCAAGCTTGGATATTGTATACATTTGGAGTTTTACAACAAATTAACATTGGGGATTGCATAGGTATGAAATTTGGCTCTTTACTCTCGTGGAAATTGCCCCCTTGAAAATTGTGAAAACAAACCCTGTAACTGTTTGTGCCGAGTGTGAAGTTTTCAAATACAAAAAGCAGGTATTGGAACAAGGAGCTCTACGGTTCATGATAAAGCTCAAAAGAAATCATGAGAAATGATGAAACCATTTAACATGGTGAGATAAGTTGGATCCCAAATAAATTTGATCAAAATAGCCTAGAGGCCTCTAACTGTTACCCACACACACACGCTCCAAGTTGAAGCCAAAACTTTATGGCAATACCTTGTAATAGTTGTGATGCGAGGTCTCTTTCTTCTGGACAGTTCTAAGGCCTGCGCACATGCACAAGAAAACGTTTGCTCAGCCAGGAAAAGGAGGTCTGACAGTGGAAGAAGCTCAGCTTCGCTTGGAGGTCGGTGTGTGGGCTGACTTACATACATAGCTGCGATCAGCAACTGTGCTCAGCTTCATCAAGAACAAAACCTATTGCCTGGAGCGAAAAAAACAAACCTTTGGAGGACAAAAATAGCTGGCAGAGTGAGGAAGGAAGCTTGCGTGTCAGCTCTGTAGCTCACATCCCTCCACATCAGTTGCAAGCTTTGCGGCACGGCCCAACTAACTGGCTGTGTGCATGTGTGCGAGGAGAACCCACAAAGGGGATCTGTGGGCCTGCGACTTTGAAGTCGGAACTTGTGCTTGTGAAACAGTTCAGGGCCGGTTTTGCTGCTGTACACGTGTATGGGACTAGTTGCTCAAGCAATGCAGATCGATTGGCAGGGAGGACTGCTACCAGAGTTCGAAGCTCTTTCGTGAAAATTCAGGGACCCATAGGGTGGAGCCACTGCCGACTCGTGACAAGGCTTCCTCCCTCTTTTCACCACCCAACAATTGGTGGGTTTTTACATCGGTGTTGGCTGGTTCTTCCTTTTTATGGGTAAGCCACCACCAATGGAACCAATGGTGCGGCACTAGGTACTCCTCAGAACCAAGTCGTTGGTTCATCATCATTTCTAACTTGTAATTTGGGCTCATCTTTGGGGCAATGGTAAGGCAAAAACATGTATTTATCTAGCTTGCTGTACATAGTCTTGTCTCTATAAATTGGGGTATGTCAATGGGCAGATTGGGATTTCTCTTTAAATTTTCAGACAATGCTACATTTTTCTTGTTGAATATTTTTGAGGAACTCACGAACAAAATTCAAGTTATGTATATCCAAGGAGTCCACATGAGAATGTTTTTGCCAGTTTGCACAAATGCCACTTTACCTCATATAAATTTGAGGTGCATTTCTGGTCATGATTGGACCTGTATTCGACCATTTTCAGGACCCAACTTTTGTTTATTTCCTGTGTTCATTTTAGTCATAAGAGAAACTGAACTGGAATGGTAATTAAATTGTCAGACGTTATACAATTCAATACAATTGACTTGTACCATGGCCTATGATCAGTCTCCACATTGACAGAACAAATAATTTTTTTTTACAAAAAATGAATTCGTTTTTTTAATTTTGAAATTATTATTTTTCCATCATCTAATATAATATTGTGATTCGAGTAGTGAAATTCTTCACATTGTAGTCTATGATAATTATGATGATTTTCAACATACGAACTTCATATTTTCACAAATTTTCATTTCACTATTTTGAGGATTATTGAATGATGAAACTGACCTTAGGATAAGGTACATGTCAACCTCATCCTCCTCCTTTGTCCCTCTCGTCTATACTTCTTCTTTTCCATTTTCCAGCTCCAATTTCTTGGCTTCTGAGTCCAAAATTGTCTTCCACATCTCCGAGTACATAATCATCTCAAACTGTAGAAAAATAGAAGAGAAATCAACACAAGGTATTATCAGCCTTGGTATTGTGTCCCCCAGCCATTAGCCAAGGCCAAAAATGGCAAAGAACATTAGCAATCAAAAAAAGTCTTGCAGCCAATGAGGTGAGCCAGCAATGCACCCAAAGGGTGCAGTTTCTTTGTTTGGGGGATGGGGAATTGTTTTTTGTTCCTGATGAGTTCCCAAACATGTTTCGAAAGATCCCAATCTATTCCCCCACATGTTCCTCAAGTTCCCAATGTGTTCTGCAACATGCTCCCAATACCACCTCACTTTTATCCCATATCCTTTGCCCTAAGATCTTGTAACCTTTATGAGCAGCCCAAAATGAGGAGATTGCAGTACATCTATTTTGTGGCTGTCCTAAGCTTGATTACTTTTTTTTTTGTGATGAGCCAATCAATGATGCCCATCACAAATGAAAAAATTGAACTTTGGGGATCCCTACAACTAATTAATGTGTCACTCTATAATTAGGGGTTTTCCAACCTGGCTGGGAACTTACATGAGTCATAAGTTCTGTATGATAAAAACCCTAGAACCAGTAGGAAAAATGCACATTTCTTCACCGAAAGAAGGTTCTGTGTCAGTGATTTTTTAATGAATTTTCGTCATTTTGCAAAATATATTTGGAAAAGGAATATTGTGTCAAAATTCTCTTTTAAATTTTAAAAAAATCACCCAAAAACGAAAATAAAAATAAAATAGTCCATATTCGCCACAACTACCCACCAAATGAAAGGTTGCTTAACATTGTCTTACTTTCATATTTAGTAATTGCCAAATTTGGTTAAATATTATTATAAATCATCACGATTTGAGCAACATCACAAAATTGAAAGAAAAAAAAACCCTATAAACCCTTTCAGAGTTTTGGCCCTTCTCAGCCTACCAGCCTTGTGAGGGGAGCCTCAACTCTGGAAGGGTCTATACACAGTCCCTTATCCTACACCTAGTGGCGATGACCGTTGCAGAATTCACCATCAAGGGTGTGTTCAGTAGCATAAAGAGCAAGTTCCGGTTAACAGGAGGGTTCCCTCCGACAGCCAATTCCAGTGGGGCAATGACACCACATGGACGGCCTACTCAGCCCCTCTTTCTCCAGGGCAAGAACTTGTGAAGCTTCCGCAGTGCGGGTTGCATGTGGTGGAGGCTTCACAGGTTTTTGCCCCGGCGACAAACATTACCCTGAAACCTGGACCCAAGGCTTTCGTACTTATCCAATACCCATCATAGAGTAATTTTGATGAAAAATTACCTAGTGTTGTGCTTACCATGTGGCATTTCTTTTCTTCACAGGTTTTTTTCAGCATTTTTTTCTTTTGCTGTTGTAATGCCTTAGTTATGTAGAATAATCAATTTACTAAAAACATGATATCCGTGACATCCGAACCCACCTCTGCCAAGCCTAATTACTTCACTCCCAAACCCTACTTACCTTTGTGAACCCTACCCACCTACATGGATATGAAAAGAAAAATTTAAATTTTGCCTTTCCATGTCCATCTTATCAATATTCTACATGAACATGAAAAGATACAATTTAGGCATTATCTATTGAGAACCATATGGGAACATAAGAGGAAAAAAAAATTAGAATAGAGGAGACGGAGGGATTTTGGTCAGTTCAGAACTTGCAAAGGGTAATGTCATTACAAACTAGTTTTCGATGGATTTTTCGTCCTGTGCTGTGCTTGCCATGGGACATTTATTTTCATTTCAAGTTTGTTTTGCAGATTTTTCATTCTGCTGCTGGACATTGATTGTTACAGAATGTAACCAGTAGGTACTGTCCAGTTTGCCTTGGGTGAACCAGAACCTACACTAGTATTATGGGAAATATGACTTAGTGTTTTTTTAATTGGCAAAATTTCAAAAAAAATAGAATTTCAAAATTCAAAACTCAACAATTAAGTGGTTTTGGAAGTATTCAATCGCCAAAAGTGATGGATAATAATAATAACAATAAAAGACAGATTTCTATATTTGTTTCTCAGTGTGTAGCCATGAATATAGAAGGATGATAAAAGTTTTGCATTTCATATATGATTTATAGCCAGATTTGGCTAAATATTCCCCGGATGACCGTCACTTTTTCTACATTTTCCAATGGATGATCGCCACTTTGGCTCAAAACAAAACTTCTTAGAAGAAGCATTGGTAGGAGTAGGGAGGACGGTAGGAGTACGTCAGTGGGACCAAACGACCGTCGCCGACAGTCTCCGACGCCAGAGCGGCATAGGCAGGGGGATGCTCTGCATACGAGTCTCACAACTACTACTTAGATGCACACCAGTTCCTGCAATTTTTTGTGCACCAGAAAAAGTTAGCTTTGGAATTGAGGGATTGCGTATCTTGCTTGGTACATGGATGCGTTTTTGGACACCGGCTGAAGAAGACGAATCGCTGGAGCTCAAGCTTTTCGGGGGCCCGGGAGTGTTTGGGGGTGGGCAGAGGGACGGCGGAAGGCGAGAGGAGAAGTCGATTATCGCTCAGAGTTTTTTTGGAGCCGTGATGTCGGAGGCTTTCTCTGACTACGTTGGCTTTCTCAAGAGGTGGATTACAATCTTTTGTACAGATTTTATTCCCACGTTTGTAGTAATGCTTCAAATTTGGACATGAAGAGCTTCTTCCCCTTGGTACTGTCGGTTTTTTTGGGGAAGATGAGAGTTTTGAGCTTAATATCTTGCACGACTTGTCGTTGTTGTTGCAGGACACTATTGGAAGACGATGGAGTTGGAGATGGAACATTGCTGCCAGCTCGCCGAGATGTTCCTCCTCGATACGTTGCTGTCGGCGTTCGAGGAATTCGCGAGCCCAAGGGGCGGGTAAAAGGCTACCGTGTGGAAGTGCGGCCCTCGGGATGGTCTCGGAAGATCTGGGTGGGGACATTTCACCAACTCCAGCAAGCCATGCGAGCTTATGATGCCACCCTGCACTACACGGGTAAAATCCCATACTATTTCATCTACCCCGAGGGCTGTTTCCGTCCTTGTCCTCCAGGACTGGAGAACGTGCCGCAGACGAAAGAGTTCGTGTCTTTTGTGAAGCGGATGGCGAAGGAATTCGCGAAGAAAGCCGTGGATCTGGATCTCAATCCGCAGCTGTCGGAAGTGATCGGGGCCGCAGAGGATTTTTCCGGGATACGCGTAGTACTTGCTGGTGATCAGGGAGAAGCTGGATCTACGTTGTCGGCAACTGCTACGCCCCCGATACCTTCAACCGCTAGGGCATCATCAAAGCGGAGCCCGACAGATTTCGGGTGCAAACCCGAGGTCATTTGTCTGTCGTCATCTACAGAGTCCGAGAGCATTAGCGGCAAGGGAGCTGAAGAGGTCGAGGTCGTCTCCCCTGCATCGCCGCCGCCGCTCCTTTCGACCATGGACGACCGGAGCTTCAAAATGGATTCCCCGACAGCTGAAGATATTGCAAATCTCCTATTCCCTGATGCTGCTGAGGCCTCTGGACTGGACGAGCTTGACGTACTATTCTGCCCTGACGAGGCAAGTCCTAATTTCACAAAGAGGACTCGAGTTGCTGGCTTTAGGATCGAATCTGCTGGGGATTTGTTTGCCATGCCAGGTGCCGAGAATCCAAATTGCATTACGGCTTCCTTCCAAACTGTTCTCCATGGCTCGAAGAATCGCAACAGTCTGTAGCTTGTGGTTGGCTGCAGAGAAATTAGATGAAAGTATGGTGCATGTCCTCTCAACCCCGATCGATGTGTGGGGTGAGAGTATTTGAGGTCAATTTCGACCTCTAGATGTGGCCAAGTACCTTCCATATATTAGAAACGTTTAGGCAATTGAAACAGGAGTGGATTTTACAATCTTGACTATTATCCTTCCTTGAGTGTGGTTGGTTTTCAGAGAGAAAAACAGGGCATGATGGCGTTTGCATGTACTGTAGTATGGGGGATCTGACACTGGGTAAGAGGACTTGAGAATTTCTTCTTACAACTTTGATGCAGAACTCAAACATAGCAACATGCTGAACATGAGTTCTGTTAGACTCAACCCTGCAATTCAGTACTGGGTTCCATTTTTATATGTGTATTGAGTTCAACATCTATGTCTCTCAGCATTTGATGCATTGCAGATGCTTGTTCCTCCAACCTTAAGGGAGGTGTTTGTGTATTCATGTTACCATTTTGATACTTGAGCCTGGATTATATGGATCATGATCCTTTCTTGTGTAGGCAGATTCCTGTGGGTTTAATATGAATTTGTCCTTATCATTCTCATCGACCCTGCCCTTGAATGAGTTCTTAACATGTTTGAATCTTAATGGCAAAACCTCTTGCTGCTGGCAAGAAGTTCTTGTGTCCTGCTTCTAGTACTCAGCTTGTTGTGCCACTTACAAATGAGAGGTAGAAAGTGAGGAGCAATGAGTGAGCATGGAAATGTTGAATGCTGGACAAGGCTGCTGTACTGATAGTTGGTGCTCATTTTGCATAAAATAATGCATAGCATTGAATAAGGTAAGAACTTTATGCATTTTGTGTATGTCCATTTTATTATCTCTAGTTATGCAATCTGCCCTCATTGCAAAGGTTGGAGTTTAGGTTATAGTTATAGTCCCTCATTTTTGAACCCAAGTTATTTCCCTCCCCCCACACCCATTTTTGCGCTATGTTGGTGAATACATTTGGTCATGAATCCGTCTCCCTACGCTTTGCTTGTCTGTGGCTTGCTGTAATCAGATATATCTTTCAGAGTATTCCAGCAATACAAGATTTGCAGCAGTACTTTTGCAAAATTTTCCTGCTCAACCATGACTAGTATCCCTTCAACTTTAGGTTGTCTGCCTCCGTTTTCTGGAGATTGACAATATGGAACTGCTATGACCAAGGCAAACATGGTTGCCAAATTGTTCCCCCAAGGAGTACTGCTCAATGTGTGAACATTGGCCAAACTCCAGGAAGAAAAGCCAAAGACTCGGGACTTCAAAAAGATACTGTAAAATTGAAGCCTTGGAGCAGTGAAGGTCCTGACCAAGAAGAGAAAAGATTATGATTTCCAGAACAGAAATCTCCCATTTCCAAAAGCTTTTGATAGGCCACTTTGATTGGATTTTGAACAAACTTAGTCAATATTACCCAGAAATCCCAGCGAAACCCAATGCTGATGCATTTGAAAAAGAATGGTATATAGACAAGCCTCAGAACCAAAGGCTTCACCACATGTCCCTACTGTCTCCTGCAAATGATAACTCTGGGAAGAGTCAAGAGATGTAACTTGAGAGCTGTTTGCTTCCGCAAACAGCTTCATGTGCCATTGTTGTTTGAAACAGTAGTCTTTGGCAATGAGCTTGAGATTTTCATAACTTGTGGCATTTAAAATTCTATTTATTAGCTTGTACTCAACAGGTGATGCACAAGTCATTTTTCATTTTTCATTTTCTTCTAATTAGCAGTTTACCACAATTTTATTTTATAAAAATTTAATAACTCTGCCCAGGGGTTTGAAGAATTTGAATTAGAACCAACCTAGTAATTTTGTGTTTGATTCAAAAATAATTCCTAAGATGGCAACAAATGTAGTGGACAAGGCATCTTGAGTTTTGGTGATGATGTTCATGATTTTTTCATATTTCTTTGAGATTGATTTGAAATTTGGCAGTCCGTTACTTTGAAGATACATACTTTATTTGAGCTTTGGCACTCCATTATATTTTAGAGATACATACTTGATTTGAGCTTTTGGCATTCCTTTAGTTTTGAGAGATACATAGTTATATTGAGCTTTGGCAGTCAAACTTTAATTGTTGATGCCATTGGTGGTCTTCATGTTAAATCAGATTTTTACCATGCCATTAGTGAATTTCCAAACTCTATTTTCATTTTATCAAATTTTTGGGAACAATAAAACTTGCGATCTTTTGTGTTCAAATGCTGAAATAACAACGAAAAAATTCGCCCTGTTCCTTACGACAGGCCGTCCAGCTGTACGAGCAGAACAGCCCACCACACTGACCGGCACCATGCAGGGTGTATTGCAAAACGCAACGCCCAGCGCTAGACACTGAACTCCAATTACACGCGGCCACGATGAACCAGTGCACCATCCACTGGGATGCCCGTTATTACTCAGCTGTGGGTGAACCTCAACTGCGTTAATGTTCGGTTTCACCTTCATAACCAATTCTGTAAGAAACAGGTCTCATACATAGGTAGGAAAATAGGTAACTATTACGTAAGTAGATAGTTTATAGTTTATACATATGTTTGGGCTGTTTTTACTACCTACCTACTAACTAACAACCTGCTTGTGGGTTGTTGGTGGGTACGTAGTTTTTTAAAAAAAGCAACTGATCTAAGCACCATGGTTAGCTAAGGAACTGGAACACAACAGAAAACTGTTTCCAGACCATTTATCATCCATCTTTCATGGTGCACTGATGGGTGCTGGTTCACTGTGGCCATGACACGCGTCGTATAACAAATGAAGCAATATATTAGTACGAACCGTAAATCATGCGGCAACTGACACGTATGGTATATCCGTAAAGCTACGACAATGGCAAATATAAAGTTACGTATTATACGTCTGTAGTCAACCATTGGAGACCTGACCGTAGAGATTGAGAACCTGCAACATAAGCTTCACTCTTTCCCAGCGATGGAGACAAGCGACAGGTACGGTAGATCAGTCTCCGACGATGCACGTAGCGTACATTCCTGTGTACTAGACCGTCGGCGACCGGATCTCGTACATTATTAAATCGTAAGATTTTTCTCTTCTTGGAATGCTCGTGGTAGAGAGGAGCAACGAGTGAGCTTCATAATGCTGGACATGGCTGCTGCTGTATTGATAGTTGGTTCCCATCTTGTATAACATAATCCATAGCATTGATTGGTTGGAACCTTGTGCCCATTGTATACATGTCCATTCTGTAGCTCTAGTTTTGCAATCTGCCCGAATTGCACAGTTTGGCATTTAGGGTGTAGTTATAGACCCTCAACTTTTAAGCCAAGTAGCCTCCCCGTTTTCACTTCCTTGTAGAATATTTCGAGATATATCTCTATGTCTGTGAATGCTCATGCATCCTTCTGCCTGAGCTTCGCTTGTCTGGGGATGGCTAATTGGTTGTAGTCAAACATATCTTGAGGCTATTCCAACTGTAAAAGATTGGCAGCTGTATATTCTGTAAAGTCCCATGATCAAGCATGACTAGAATCTCTTCAACTTTGGGACTACTGCCTCAATGTGGAATTTGTCATATCCAAAAGCAAGGCGGTTGTCAAATTCTTCCCCCAATTATGGACCTCCTCAAGGGAATAGCTGTGTTAGATTCAGAGAACTAATTGTGATACAGCTGCTACCCACTTTCCCTGAAGCAAAACTAAGATCTCAAGTCTTCAAAAAGAATATATAAGTATGCAAAATTTTGTGGCATACAACTAATGGATGTAATTTGAGTTCATCATTTTCTGTTTACCCCATCATTGCACACCTCATTGCACAGAAAAAACCCTATTCCTGCAAACCAGCATGCACACAAGACCATACCATCACACACATCATACCCACTCTTTCATTTACAAGAACCCCAAATGCCCTCCTGTAAGAATGCTAGGAAACAACAGTGTGTGACAGTAAGGTTTTTGTGTGCAGGGAGAGGGAATAACATTGTGCAGTAATGGGGGAACTGGTGTGCAATAATAGGGGAATAGCATCGAAAGGTCCCTTTATCATCCTTCCAATTCACAAATCCAAAATTTACACATGAAGATCATGGACAAACAGAGGGAGACACGTTTACAGATCCTCAATTTATGTAATAAATAGATCCAGGACAAAGTTGGCTTGATAGATAGCACAATAGTCCTCCTCCCATAATGGACAGGACCGCCAACAGACAAACTGAGGTTTGACACAATACAGGAGAGTCCATCTTACAAGCCCCCCAAGGGGCTTGCATGAGCCATGCTACATACGGTTATTAGACTCTGGTGTATCACAACTGGATCCACAAACAAAATCAACATCCAGCAAGGTAATCAAGACATGAGCATTCCATGCATTGCTGCTGTCTAAGCAAGATCTTCCATGAACTAAAAGACAACAGATGCAAGAAACATACTGCAACTGCAAAGTGAGTGGAAGACACTGTGAATTTCCAACATAAACAACTGTCGGTCTTAACATTTGCAGATGTCGAGCATTGTCAGTAATTGGGAGATCAAGTTCTGAGGAAACTATCAGTTTCTAGCCAGCAGACCAGTTACAGAAGAGAATAAAAGAAGCACATTAAAATATGTCTGATAGTGTCAAAAATATCATAGTAACATGAGTTTGCAGCCGAGAGCTACTGCTAAATACATAGCCACCAAGATTTGGAAAGCCTCAGGGTTGAGCACTACATACTCCCAACTATGGCAGAAAATGGATTCAGGAATCATGAACTGACCTTCCTTATTCATCCAGTTCTGAAAGACCAAAATCATCAAGATCTGGACGTGAGTTCAATAAACTCTCCAGCCATGGATCCCCTCCCCCATCCTTTTCCAGCAGTGAAGAAACCTGTTGGGATGGTGCCTTAGCTTTCTCATTCATTGCCACAAAATTCTGAGCCTCTTTTCGCACAAACTCTCTGATCGCTTGAACATCCTCAAGTTTGTCGAAAGACAGATTATCGGGGAAGAGTGGTAGAAAGGCAGCAGGAGACGAAATGTTGAAAGGAAGAGATTTGCCGGTGTAGTAGATTCCTACGTCAAAAGCCCTGGCAGCAGCTTCTTTTGTGGGATACGAGCCTAGTCCAATCTTAATCTTCTCCTTCCTCCACAATGGATATGGAGGGCGAATCTCCGCAACATGTTTACCCTGATCATGCCTCTCACTGGAACCTCGCCATGGCGAGGTGGACGATTCTCCTCTTTCCAAAGGAGTGTCGGGACCGTTTTGATCCTTGCTGAAATTGGAACATTGTAATGATAATCCGAGCGCTCTAGCAGCAGTGTGGTTGGAAGACTGTAGCTGCTCCTCCTCTAATCCTAGTGTTCTGCTACCAGCTCGAATTTGTGTCCTCTCTCTCAATTTTCGCCGTTCCCTCTGTTCTGTCGCTTGTTTGGCTCTTTTCTTCTCTCTATCCGGATAAAGAGGAGGATCCTCAAAACCAAAACCGCAATAGGTGCAGGGGAAAGAGTTGCATGAATGAAGGTCTGGCATCTTAAGTGACCAGAAACACAATGGCCTTGCAAAACTACAGACAGAAATTGTCCTGAAATACTTCGACTTGCTCTAAGTGAAGCTGAGAAAAGATCATGTGCGAGTGAAGTATATATGCTGTGCAATCAAAACTCCTACAAATGTTTCCTGAAAAACCCTACTCCGCCTTCGATCGCTCACCCTTCCTCTGCCTCGTGCTTGCACTCTTCTCTCATCTTAACATCGCATTCATTTTGGCAACATCACCTTCCCCCACTTTAACCTCTTGTCTCTCCTTCTCTCCCATCCGCAAATCGCTACTGCTTTGCCGCGGCTCACCCACACTCTTGTCAAGCGCCCCAGCTATGACCCTTTGCGCTCCTCAGCAAGAACAACAGCACAGGATGCACTCGGGTCTGCCACGATCAGGTGGTCCTCGTAGGAAGAAACATGGATCCAAGTGTTGTCTCATTTTTTGTCGCCTCTAGAAGCGAAAACACCAGTACAAGCTGCACCAAAATTCACTGCTGCAAAAAATTCATCTCTGTCGCTCCGGAGAGTGGAGCTGGTGTTGGAGAGCTAGTACCTAGAGCGCAAAAGGGTGTCCAGAAAACCTTGAGAGATTAAACAGAAAAGCCTTGAAAAATATGCGAACAGCTCCTGAACGCCAAATTATGATCAGTTCATCATCAACTGTACGCCGATTTCTCTCTTCCAAGATTCAATCTTTCGCGCTACAACGATGCTGCTTCAAGATGCCATCTCTGCTTGCTCTTCTTCTCAATGACCAACAACAGTGCGATACAGAACAGGGGAAGAAGGGCCTCCTTTATGGAACATCGATCCACCTATTCTACACTGAGACTATCCTACGTCCCTAGTGGAAATAGCGGCCATTCCTCTATTAGTGACACCCACAGATCCTTGCACCCAAAACACTCAAGCCTCTTGGAGAGATTCTCAGAAGTGTAAAGTTTGGAAGGCAGGCATACAATCCCCCCGGCAGGCATTGTGGTTTGCAAAGGCTAAACCAAAAAGCCATGTTCAGTAAGTCATACACAAAAGTGCCCATTCTCCCTCTCATTAACGTCAGGTGTGGCTGGTTTCCATGTCTTCCCGAGGGCGGGAAGGGGAGTAGGGATTCTCCCTCCCATTAACGTCAGGTGTGGCTGGTTTCCATGTCTTCCCGAGGGCGGGCAGGGGAGTAGGGATTGGTTTCTGTGGGAACCTACTCAGATAATGAGTGGGTTTGGGAACGCTTTGCATATGAATCCCAACTATTTGTATTGGGAAAGTAATAGGCCAGCGGGCACTCATGGAAACGTGCAACTTATGCAGAAGCAACCAGCTACTGTGGCAGATTTGGCTCAAAAAAAATTTAAACGCATGGTTTCTCAGGATCTCCTGCCTTGGGTGAGCCTATGGGCATGCTAAAAGGCATATTGGGACCTAGCCGGCTCGCTCTCTAGTACAAAATGGGAAGATGCTAGTTACTTATAAAGACCTCAGGGATTTTCCCCAGTGTTATAGCCTAGTTGGATGTCACATTACAAAGCAAATGTTTGCCTGGGCAAGAATGGTGGGCATTCCGTTTTTGTAAAGCTCTCAAATGTTCCCAGCGGGCTTTACATTTTACGTAGTGCCTGCTTAGCTCCCCACTGCATTTGTTGCCCCATTTCTCCGTCATTTTTATGTGCACTAAAGCCCTTGTGTGAAGGGCATTGCCAGACTTGCGCCATGCTTCGCTCCACCTCGCATGGCCCCATATGTTCCAGTAAAGCCTTCCCCCTCGAACTTAACCCACCACCAAATGAGCACTATCCTACTTGGGGAGACCCACACCCACTGGTAGTCTCTGACAAGTCCCAACTTTCTTTATCTGGCAAAATTTCATCAACACAACAAAAACGTTTCAAAAGAGTTTCCACCTTTCGTCTGACCTCTCCTCTAGCCAAAGTTGGCTGTCCTCTTGGGGATGATGATGACCAGTCCACCTACATTACAAAATTGAAAAAGAAAACCCCCACTGAAGTAGAACCTCAGCTGGTTTGGCGATAAGGTGCCTAATGATTACTATTTTCTGTTAATTATGTTTGAGAGTAAAAGAAAAATCTACAATTTGGCATTATATGAAGCTAATGTGCTTGATAACTTCATTTGTATTTATGGCATGGCACGAACTCATTTTTCAGAATTTTTGGCAATTTCAAAAAATAATTAATTTGTGCATAACCAGCCTAGGTACTCCTGTAATAAAAAAGCATCAAACGATGCACAGTGATTCCAGTACTTTCTAGAGTCTAGATTCTCATATATCAGTCTCCGACTAATGTATCTAGTATACATCCCTTGGTAGTAGACTGTCGGAGACCCAAACGTATCCGTCTGTCCTATACCGTCGGAGACCCAAAACGTATCCGTCTGTCGAATACCGTCGGAGACGAATCTCTACTTATGAGAATCTGAATGCCAAAACAAACTATAGTTCAATCATTCACATCTTGACTACAGTTATATGACGCAGGGTGAGGTAGCAACTACTTGTGGTGGGTTTGTGTTCTAGGCATGAGCCAACACACCTTCTGTTTAAAATTGATAAGGAAGGCCCACAGGTAACCAGAATAAGAGAATCTCCACTAACGTTCCATATGTGAGCCTGCACTGGAAATCTTGGATGAGGCTCATTAGTAAATCCAGTGGAAGACTGCTGGCACCCTGCAAAATACCACAGTTTTCAGAGCCCTCGAACACTCTAATAAACACAGTCACATCGTATTTATTCACTGCTGCCTGTTTCTCATTGGCTAGATAGTTTGATTGGTCCGAGTGGGTGGCTATTTGTAGTCTCCCACCTACTTCCAATCCCAGTTTCAGCTTTATATGTGGGGTTCGAAAAAAGTTTGTAACTAAAACTTGGATGTCAAAAATATTTTTGTAAAGTCCCATACGAACTTTGGTGGAGATGCTGTAAGGCTGCTGCCTGAAGTGGCAGTCCCGGTCAGGTGGTGAATCTTGGTAAGTCACCTTCCCCAGGCCTTACGATGCATAATAACTTGTCAAACTTTGGTAAAGCACTTCAAGCTTTTCTTCTTTGTATTTGAAAGCACCTGCCCACACCCAAGATTCTCCTCAGTTGAAGGACCATTCAGCTGATCACATTGAGACCTTCCACCACTGAAATAGAAAGCCTTTAGTGCTTTATGCCAGGAAAAGCCTGCTCCCACTCGCCTCCCTTAATTTTCAAGCCTACACCCTTGGGCTACCATCCTCTAGGCTATGACCCTTAAATTAGGGGAGGCCCTAGGGAGCAGGGCTTCACCTATACTTTCCATATCCGACGGCCAACAATTCAAACAGCTTGTAAGAAACAAAAGAAAAGGGCAGTCGCTTACTTAGAAGCCACCCTGAAATGTGGCCACAGTGAATGAGCAACCACAAGCGTATCATCCACTGGATGCCCATTATAACACAGTTGTGGATGAACCTCAACTGAGTTAATATTTGGTTTTACCTTGGTAACCAATTCTGTAGGAAATAGGTCTCAATTTTCATTTGAAGGGTACTTGAGAAATTAGTGTAATTATAAATTGGTGAAAAATTTTGTAACAATTTTTACTCAAAATTGTATATTTTCACAATTTCATCCATTTCAAAAGTTTCTTCAAACTTTTCCAATTCCTTTCCTAAATCTGCATCAATTTTAATTATCTTTATCAAGTTAAAAAAGAATTCATAACCAACCCTAAGATTATTTAGATAATTCTTATTCACAAAAATCAAACCTTTTTTAAGGTGTATAATTGCCAATGGCACCTCCTTAAATTCATAAATATTTCATTTAAAGAAAAGATTGAGACTAGCTTGCACTAATTTCAGTTCCACCTTCATTGCACAAAACCTGAAATAAAAGATTGATTACTTCTCCTTTTGTGCAATCAATTGAAAGTGGCTACCTGTCTTTTATGTGAGGATTGAATTTCAACTTTAGGAAAATTTTAATAGGGTGCATAGATGTGTAGGTACTTTAAGGATATGGACGTGATCAAAACAGGATTGCAAGTCAGTTCCAGATTTAGTTCATTAGAAGGCGGTTGCAAGGGCTGATTCAGATTCTCAATCCAACAATTTTTTTGGGCAAACACTCCACAGGAACAATGAATTAAATGTGAGATTGGTCTCAACACAATTGCAAGACAATGCTCAGCAAGAAAAGATACTTTCAAAACAGTTTCAGACCAATTTCGCATTTAATTCGTTGCTCTTATTTAGGGTTTGGCTAATTTACTGAACCTTTCGTCTAAATACTCTAGAACCATATGTCAAATGAGAACATTTAAATCAGCAAAAGGTCCTTATTGCAAGCAGTACAGAAGTATTGACTTTGTTTTCCTTAACTGCTCATTCGCTCAACCAATATGTGTCTAGTGGTGCCCAGACACATCTTGGTGCTGCCCAAACACAATTTGGGTCTGTATTATGCATGTTTTTGTGTTAACCCTTGAAAAAAAATTAATTAAACACACTGCAGATCTAGAAAGAGTAAAAGGGGGGGAAAAAAATGAAAAGGATTCCTTTACAGGACATGAAACAAACAGAGACTAGATGTCAAAATCTTTTGTCTCAACAACCAATCACTTGTAGGAGGTCGGCCGTGGTGATGGGGGTGCATATTGAAGGGGTAAAAGTTGAGAGGTAGTTAGACCTACCACTACTACCCGGCTTAAGATGGAGGATGCTTGCATCCTTTATAATGTAATTGAGATTTTTTTATGGAGAAAAGTAACCAAGACAAAGATACGAGGGCTCTCCAGCCCTTTGAAGTTCCACATGACATTGGCACAATCGTGTAAGAACACATCATCTTGTTTGTTTAAACATCCAAACATTTCAAATGTTAAAAGCAAGAAATGATCAATGGGGTGTTAATTGTGATAACTCCTTTTTTTGGCTTGAACTACTTTGGAACCAATAAATCTTTAGGTTGTGTAGGATCAACGAAGTAAATCTGCTTTTGTTGGATCAACAATGATAATATCGATTAAGGTGTGAATTCCATTTTTGGTGGACACAATGTCAACTCGTCAATGAAAGAAATGGAACACGATTGAAAAAAGCATGTGTAGTTATTTTTGTCCCACATGGAAATTGGCATCTCATGCAATGGCAACAAAAGTGTTATGAAATACATCATGGGTGCTCGTGCGCTCATTGCCATGGGCACAACGTAAAAAGTGGACATTTATAGCATCGATGGGATGTGTGCACACGTATCAAGGGATATGTGTAATTGAAGGATGTGGTAATCCAAGTCGCATTTGGAGTGTTGTGGGAAAGGATGGAGAAGACAATCAAAAGGCTGGTGGTAAATGTGGATTAATTTTTCCATAACCACTCCACGCTTACTATAACAACATATTTGCATTACAAATTATACATTCATTCACAACTATACACTGATTCTAAACACATGTCTATTTGCAATCCATCACAAACTATATTCATGATTATCTCCAATAACCAAAATCTGTAATCCAAAATACAATGTCAAAACTACAAACAAAATTAAAATTCATTTGCATGATATTTTTTATACCACAAATGATTCACACATCAAATTGAATATGGAAATCAATGGAAAAGTCTATATTTCTTTGTTTATTAAAAATTTCAACAAAAATACAACAAAAATCCATGTTCTACTAACAATAAATCAAATCTATAATATTCACTACTAGAATCTATAATTTTTCTACAAAATACCTAAATCTCTATTTTTACTTCAAAATTGTGTGTCTACAAATGTTTTCCATTTTCCCAAAACTCTCTCTTTTGTGCAATCCACAAGTCACCATCAACATAACAACAAAATAAAATTCAACAAGAATTCAAAATTCAAACCCCCAATTGTCCAATGATTTATTCCTATCCATAATGCCTTGTAAGTCTCAAAAACTATATAATTTGTCTACTCCTTTAACAACTAAGAAAGATGGTTGAGTTGTAAACCAAGTGCCCTCCCTAAGGCCGAAACATAATAAGATTTGAGCACAATGGATTTAACTATCCTATGAAAGAGCATGTTGGAAAAGGTATGATGGTGTAAATGATCCAAGATGGAATCTTGAAGTTGAACCATTTGTCACCCAATGAATTGTTCAAAGGGAAGAAGACATGCTCATGCTAGGGTGGTAGAAAATCATGAGCCACCTTGAAATGTTGTTGGAAAAAAAGGTGTTGTTGTCGAATCATGTTAAGGCTTCAAGCAAGAAAAAACATTGATCAACCATAAACCTAACATCTATGATGGAAGCTACAAGGGCCCAACTCCCTAAATAGGTTGTTGGGGCAATGGTGGTTGTTAGTATGAAGCCAATGTTGCCAAAAGTTATTGAGAGAAAAGCTTGTTTACAAGTTAAAGGTTCTTCTAAGCTCTCAAAGGATCCTAGATCTAAAAAATAACCAAACACTTGAAGGAAGGAAGAATCAAAAAAAGTAAAGGATTTTATGAAGGTGGAAGATGGATGTGTGCATCATAATGGGTATGATGGTTGTTGCACAAAGTAATGAATGAGAATTCCAAAGGCTACCTAAGCATCACTCGGTTTAAGGAAAGATCAACAAGTTGAACATCCTTTAATAAAACATATTTGATGAAAGATGATGTGAAAGATGAAGTACCCAATGGAACCCCCAAAACCTTAATTCCTTCTAACATGGTGTTAAATAAGGATGAGGTGTCAAAGTTAGGTGGCAAACTAGAGGGGGGCCATGTTGCATATTTGTGAATTTGGATAAAAAGACCTATCTTGTGGAACTCATTTTGGAAGTGTTCATATGTAAATCGTACAATTAAAGAAGGGCTTATGATGTGCGTGTCATCTACAACACATGGAAATAAACAAGAGGGGAAACAACTAATTATAGAACGTACAGCTTTAAAATGAGCTAGAGCAAATGATACCCTTTTCAAGGGATCACCTTCACGAGTTCCCATGGCAAATGGGATGACCATGACCTCGCCTTCAAGATTATGATGACTATGAAACAAGGGAAATTCAAATGCATAAAATGCACAAACAAAGGGGATGAGTCGTATGATGTCCCCATGTTAACAAGATTTTTTTTCTATGCCCATTAATTTTTAACTTCCTAATTTCTTCAATTACAAATTCTAAAACAACAATAGGTCCATTTGAAATTTAAAAATCTATGTACATTCTTACAACATGAACTTGTTTTTTTGCAATTTCAAGAAATCAAAGTTGGCTAAGAAAAATCACTTCATTTCTCCAAATGAAAAAAAACAACAAAATGACTTGAAAGTTTGAAAGTATGAAAAATTGATGTAAAGCATTTTTCCTAAATTTTGAACAAGTACAAACTACTCAATGTTAACATGTATTTTAACTTCTAGCGAAAAACACAAAATTGTATTAAAAAATCAAAGTTTGTACATTAGAAATTTAGGAAGTAAGTATGGAAAGTAAAGATTTGATGTCTTTCATGTTCTACCATCCTTCTTTTATACTCTAAATTTGAACTTTAAAATGCCTTATGCAACAATTAGTTAATACATTTTTTTGTTTTAATCAACTAATAAAAACTTGCCAATAAAACTATTATAAACAGTCAAAATTTTCAAATTTTACTACATGTTATGCTAACTACCTATTTTGTCAACTACATGTTTTGTAAATTACTAGTTCAACATGTGTCACTATTCTAATTTGTGTCACTAATTCAACTTGTATCACCAATTAAATTATTATCGATTATGCTATCAATATTGGTTCATCAACTTCCAATTAACATATTAGTTCATAGAGAAATTTAGTTAACACCTAACTATTACACAAAGTTTTTAAATTTGAACCCTTTTAACATCGAATTAAAAATATTTGCCATGTCCAGCTAAAAATCACCTAGTGAGGGTGAAGGTCCAAAGTGCATTTCATATTATGGATCACGACTTCACATCTCCCTTGGTTGCAACTCCAAATTGGTGTGGGGAAAAATGGGTGCATTCATAATAAAAGGAGCTAGTCACCCAATGTGTAGGTCCTTTTTACGGACTATGTTTTTTCAAGTTTAAAACATGGCCTCCATGCTTTGGATAGGGCCCATTATAGGATGATAGTGCAAATTTCAAAAGTTTACTTCACACATGTTTCCATGAATTTTCAAATAATACATAATTAAATTTATTTTTTTAATGATAAAATTTCAAGAAAATTAAATGTGTAGATTTCAACAAAAGTAAACTTGTCAATATTATTTAAATAATGTGTTTTCAAACCTTCAATGATACATTATACATGGAGTTTTTCAAACACACATTTATTTAACATCATTCCAAATGGAGAAAAAACATATTCACAAATTAAAAAAACAATTTAAAATAATTATATATATATAATTATAATAACACATTAATATTCATGAAAATGCAACCTTTTCTATATTAATGTTTTTTTTTTCTTGAGGAAAAATTTCAAATTATGTAGTTTTAATTATCAAAAATATGTTTAAACATTGAAAAGGAACTATTGTGGATAATTAAAATTTAAAAAATACTCAAATTTTTAATGATAATATGCCTTCATAATCATCAATATGTCTTCATCCATAAATTTTCAAGATTAATCTTTTAGTTTTACATAAAATAAAAAACGTAAAATTTTAACACCATGTACACATAGAATTATCTGCTCTTTATTATACACTTTATGACCAATGGACATATTGAAATTGCACAAAATTCATTGTGATGAAAATTCATAAGTATAAAAAACATTTGGAAAGTGATTTCATTAAATTATAATCCTTACAACTCATATAATCATTTTTCGAAGACATGGGGGTACATGTACTCCTTTGTTCCTTTTACTATAAATGCACCCAAATGCATTGCAAAAACATCACAAAATTGAAGGCATAAAACACAACTTGTGAAGTGATACAATGTTCCCCCATGACAATGGGACAAACTCCACTTGAGGGCTTGGTCATGGTTAAAATGCGAACCACTCCAAGGATATGTGCAATTCAACATGGGATATGAGTTTGCATGATATGACAACAAAGTTGAAACAATTGTGAAAATCCACTTGTAGAATCTTTTGGGTGAATAGAATCTTGAAGGTGTTTAAAAACTATCCCAAAAAAATGTTTGCAAAAAAATGTAGCATGTGTTGGAATGCTAATTTGAAAGAGTCAAATGAAAGATCAAGGTTTTGGTTTGGTTCGTAGTTTTTTAGGAAAAGTGGGAGGAAGCCATCAGAGTGAAGATGTAAAGGAGAGATAATTGAAATGGTGTCATAAGATGTGGGTGCAAGAGATAATGGTGCTAGAGCATGAGCTATTCAAAAATATTCTTTTGCATGTCCAAGGATTAAACTATGGAAAAAATGTTTATGAGTTGGAAGATCACACTGGGGAGGAGAAATTTAATGCAAACTTAACATTAAAGCTTGGGCCCAAAAACAGAATTCTTCGTACATGTTTTCCCAATTGCATGCTAGAAAATGATTGAATCGGATTCATGTTTCCTTATGCCTTGTTGCCCCTCCATGAGGAGGTGGAGCAAGACACCATAGGGGTAACAAGAGGAGTAAATGCCAAACAACCACATCATAAGGGTCTTGTGTTAGCTTATCCAATGGAAAACAAAACACCACTTGTACATCACATTGGAAAACGTTATGGATGCGATTGTATCATTGAAGATGACGAAAGCCAAGATGGAAGGACCTAGAAACATTTAATGTTGAACTCAAGCCCGTGCTAATGTAGGTGAATTGGGAGTAAGGGAGAATATTGGGTTAAGATGGTCGTGTAGGTTTGAATTCGATGGATTGGATGTTTGACAAAAGTGCTAATGATGGGTTAACCTTCAAAGAGCAAATTGATGGTCACAAGTGGGGCAAAAGGTTTTAAATGGAGGTTGTACACGTGTTGGGAGGGTGGGGGTAGGTTAGGGGGTCTAATCATGGACAACTATAGGGGTTGACATAATGGAAGGGGGAATTTTTTTTATATGTGCATTATTTAAAAGGATTAGAAAGTGTTGTGTTGGGGTTCCACATTTACATGAAAGGTTGAGGGTTGGTAGGAGTTAGTGGGTGGTGCATGAGTTGTTAAAATGGTAAAGGGGATTGGTGAGTGGTGCATGGTTTGCATAGGAAAGGTAGTGGATAATGGGTCGTGGTGGTGTGTGAAAGGACAAATGGGCAATGGCTACAAGCTTTCCCGATTGAAATGAGGGGAGGGTACCCAGAGGGATGGTACCACCACAGATGAAGGGTCATAGGACTGCAACTCAAAGATAACCTTTCACCAGCCTATAAGTCCTTTGTTAGCATTTTGACCATGCAAAGTTATAATCTTCAAAAATATCTTATAAACCCTGGGGTCTGTTGGATGAAGTGCCTGTGAGGTTTCCATATTTGGGGTTTTCAGGTTCGAGCTCCAACACGTAGAACCCTGGGAACGCAGACCTGAAGCTTTGAACGCACATTTCTTTTTAACCTGCAATGGTCAAATAAAACTAATTCACAGCAGTCAAATAAAATTAGCCCCCATTGAAAACATTCATTTTTCACAATAAAGTGACCAAAACTCAAACCCCTTGTTTTTTCCAGCCACCGTTATGGAGGCAAGTTAAGCACCTAAACTGTAATAAAATTCAGACACCATTCACTATTGTTTTTCTCTCAACTTCAAGGTTGCAAGACTTTGATGGAGAATTAAACACAACCAAAATCACTCAAAATGCTAAGCCCATCACCACATCCTTTTTGGCAAATTTCACAACAATGTATGTTGATTAAAACAACCCCCCCCCCAAAAAAATCTCCCTAGAGTGTAAAAGACAATGCCTAAAAACATTTAAAAAAAAAGAAAAAGCCTTGACCCTTGAAAAAAAAGAGGAAGAAACAAAGCCTATAATTACACTCCAACAAGTCACTTGCTGTTTCACTCTGTAACTGTCACTTGCCTTGCCATTCACATTAAAAAGAATCTTAAGGCGAAAGAAGAACTCAAATATTTCACCATGCAAAAGTATAGTCTTCAAAAAAATCCTCTAAAAGAAACCAAAATCCTTCAAGATAACATAGGTCTATAACTAATCTCAACTTTCAACACAAGCCAAAATTTCACCTCTCAAAAACCCTCATATAAAAATAGACCTATTATTACTTAGGGGCCTATAAAAATCCCTTAAGCTACTATACCCTATAATGAATCTAAACACAATATCCTTGCCTTGGTAGGCAAGGCCAACAAAATAACATGCCGAACATCAGGAGTGTCTACTCCTCCTAATAGGACACAAACATAACACCTTTGTTAAGGGACTCTCTGGTCCCAACTGGACGTAAAATTGTAAAAAGTTATGGACACTGCCACAGGAGGAGTGGTTTTTTTCACCAACTGGTTGCCAAATATGGAAAAGATTTGTGAAAAATCTCTTGATTCTATGTCAGGCTCCAATAGGTCATCATCAATATAGAAGGATGCTTCATTTTTTCAGTTCCACATTTTCCTTAAAGCCAAATTTGGGCTAAATTGTCTTAACGGATGATTGCAACCCTCTCAACATTACAAAATTGAAAAAAAGTCACTGGACAGGAGACAATTTCTAGTTGACTTGGGCTTGAGTAGAGTAAAGCCCCAGGGTAATGGCATTCCAAAAACAAGGGGCCTAGGACATTGTATAACCAAGTTGGGCACTACATGTTGGGAATGCCTATGAGGGACATTCCATCACAAAGCATCACAAAGCCTATGAGGGACATGGCTTTACCCATCACAAAGCATGAGGCAAGCACTATCATGAACCTAAACATATGTAGGTCACAAGGTGTAGGAGGGAGATGGTTCCTATGCCTACTTCTTTGAGTGAGAGAGATCTTACAGATATATGAGTGTAAGATCCCTGCCCTTTAGTTAGGAAAAGTTGTTTGGTGCCATTCAATACACTAGAAATCTCTCAAAGTGCTTTAGGAAATCAGTATCTTCATATCTTCAGACAAAGTCTGCCTGCGGCCGGAGGCCTCAGTGCTGCAAGCTAATAAGCACCTAGTGGCACATGGCGTTTTGATGCATGTAAACGAGTTTTCTTTTTTTTCAATTTTGTTGTAGTCAAAATGATGACCATCCATAAAAAGATTGAGCCAAATTTTGGCTTTAAACAAGATATGAATGTAAAAGAAATTTAAATGTCCTTTTATATATTTTCTCTACTGGAACTTAATATAAAAAATCTCATGATTTCTGTTTTAAAAATCTGAATAACTTTTCTTTTGCAATTTCCAGTTTTGTTTGGGAGAAAAACATGATGTAAATATAACTGGACATAAGCGAGACACTCCCTACAATCAACCATGGACTAGCTAACTAGCAAGAGGGTGCTGGTTACCAGACATAGTCCACTGTATGGGAGCACTGAGCGTATAGGTTATGGGACACATCAGAGGGTAGGTTATGAGATTCAGCCAATCAGCAACGTGCAAAAAGGCCTTGGGGAGGTATGGATATGTCCAAAGGTAGCAGAACAAGTGAGATAACCAGGGAGGTCTTGTGTCTTGTCCAATGTGTGCTACCATTTAAGCTAGACACTCCCTACAATGGGCTATAACTTGTGTTATTTTTACACAAGCACCTACTATAGTTTTTGGATGTGTTCCCCCCAAAAAAATGACATACATGAGTATGTGAGACATGCTCTTTTGAAAAACTTTGATTTTGGGACGTGTATAAGGACATTTTGCAGAATATTAGGTTTTATTCAAATACATACAATTGGTACACAATTACTTTAAATTTATCATGTTTTTTACCATATTGAAAAAATCAAATCACAAATGATGTAAACTCATACTTTTGACATCTTAGTGTCATATTTTTGCAAACCATACAAATATGTATGATTATTCAATGTAAGTAAATGCAACATCGTAAAATTTCAAGAACAACCAAAAATAACAATGTAAATTAAAGAATGTAGAACTTACATCTAATCAAGCATGACAACATGTAAAACTTACATTTAATCATGCATGACAACATGATCCAAACTGACATAAATCAATTCCCATTTTTTAATTGTCAAAATCAAATACCCTTAAAATTTGCAAAGTTGCAAAAAGAACACAATCCACATGTTTAATAAGACAACATCTTATGATAATCTATCAATCTAGCAATATTGATATTTTTCAATGATAGATGGTAATAAGAAATTTGAGTTTTTGGACGTGTTATTTTTGTTTTGTTATGTTTGTAGACATGTCCAAAATCTAAATTATTGGTTTTAGTGTTCCATTTTTTTGCATTGATCATTTTGATGTTCAAGACACATGACAAAAATGACTTTGTGTAAAATCAGTGTGGCCGAGATGTATGGAAAAAATTGAATATGAATTTACTTAATAGTTAGATATACATATCCAAAATTTATCTTTGTTTCAATATCTAGGATTATACGTTTCTAGCATAAGGCATTCAATCAATAACTCATAACAATGTATATCTACATGTTAGGCACTATGTTGGTATTCATATTTACATGTTCCTGTTATTAAGGGCTTGAATGTGGATAGTAAGGTTATGCATATGGATAACCCATATGCATAACTTATAGCTAGGCTTTAAGCTCAAATATGGAGCTTGCATTAGGGTTTAAGGTTTTTGTTTTTGTTTTAATATTTTTTTAATAATTTAATTTTTAGATTTATTATTATTATTATTATTTAATTTTCTTTTTTCTTTTTGAAACAATGGTGAAATTTGAATGTGCTTTGTCCTTGTCACAAAAAATTTCATCGCTAGAATGTTAGCACATTTGCAATATTTGGCAATATTTGAAATAATCTTGAATCTCAAGAGTCTTCAACTTCGAATATGTTATGTTTCTTTTAATAAAATTATATGCATTGTGGTTTTGGTTTTTTTGTTGTTGTCTTCATTTTTGTTGTTGTGTTTTTATTTATACATTCTTTGCATTGTTTTTATGCATTTATGCATTCTTTGCATCATGTTTATGCATGTTTGGCTCTTCAAATGCTTTTGCAACTTCTTTTAATGATTTTGATCTTTCAACTTTTGGGAATTTTGATTTTTTTGGTTCTAAGTTTCAAAAGAATTGATTTTGCAAGGTGAGACTTCAATTTTCTCCTTTGATTTTTTTGCAATTTTTGCTTTGTCATGTTTGTTTTCTTTGTTGTTTTACCAAAACAATTTGCAATATGTAAGATTGAAGTTTCCATGCACATACACTTGGGTTGTAATTTGTAAGTTTGTTTTCTTTTTGCATTGCATTGCCTTAGTTAGGTGTTAAGTCAATGGTCTATGCCTAATGTAATGGTTAAAAAAAAGGATGTATGTTTGGTTGAATTTGTTAACAATGTTGATGGGGTTGAAGAAAATTGTTGGATGCCAATGTCAATTTCTATTGTACATGGTAACATCTTAGATGTTGAGAAAGTGCATATCTAAGTTACTACAACTCATTCTGCTATTGCAACATGTTTTTATCAAAGTTGAGGTTATGTAGCTTGCAAAATATACACGTTCAAACTACAATTTGGAAGCCACATAGTCAAAGCAAATCGCTTGATTTGCTAAAGTTTTTTTACTATAAATGACAACCTACAAATATTGTGATGTATTATTTGTAAAACAAAACAACTATAAATTGTAGATGTTGTGATGTATTATTTGTAATAAAAAAAACAACTATAAATTTGTAGATGTCGTGATGTATTATTTGTAATAAAAAAAACAACTATAAATTTGTAGATGTCGTGATGTATTATTTGTAAAACAAAACAACTATAAATTTGTAGATGTGTGATGTATTATTATTTGAAATAGGCAAGTGCTTATGATTCATGCGAACAATTTATTCTACAAAAAGTTTTTATCAAATATAACAAGTTCAATGGGATCATTCTTATGAAAATTCACAATGAATTTGCACATCCAAAGTTGATTGCTTAAAGAAAGTTGATGATTGCTAAAACAATTGTCAAGACAAATTGCAGTCAACAATCAAGAAAGAAGTAGTATGGGCCAACTAGGTGTGTGATCATGCATTTTTTAGTGCCAAAAATCCTTACAAAAGATCTAATGAGACACAAGATCAATTTCTTGAAGACTTCATGTCATATATTTGTAAAAGGTATATGGCCCTTTCCACTTGTGAAAATATTTGGTTACAAAGGTTAATATTTTGACAATGCCAACATGTTGTCTTTCTTTTTCACTTTGTTTTGATAGAAAAAATGTTTTTTACAATGGTCACAAGACCATGAAATTGCATGTGTTGTTGCATCATGTTGAAACAATAATTATGTCTTGCTAGTTTCATCTTTGGATGTCTAAAGGCGGCATGGACACATTTTCCCTTGTAATTGATTATTTGAATGATTTTTGGACCCCTATGCATGTGACTATTGGTTTGCTTAAAGTTCATGAAATTAGGTGGTTTTTTATGGTTCGACAATTACATACTTCATTAGAAAAATATGATTTGATGAATTGTGTGATTGCTTTTGTAAAAGATGAAAACAACTTGATGTCTATGGTGATAGAATTACATTCCATTATTGATTGTTAGCTTTTGAAACTTAAGCAAATTCTTGCCACATTATGTTTAAAGCCTACAAATATGCTACAAATGATGAAAGGGTGAGTATAGGTCTAAAACACATTAATGTGAAAGGTGAATTGCAATTTACAAAAGACAATCACATGGACAAAATAATGAAGAAAAGGAAGACATGAATGAGAAAAGACATGTGTTGAAAGGGGGTTGTGACCTTGTAAACTTAGGACCTTAGTGAAAACCAAATTTGTCAATAATTTGATTATGTTTGAATAGACATTATAATCCAAAGAGGCCATTATCTTATGTTAGGGGTGGCAAAAGACAATTATTTTGCAACAAAAAGTTCCTAAGGTTAAGGTATGGGTAATTGCAAAAACATTCACAAGAGTTTTGAATTATTGTCATTACACGTATGAATGAACCAATCACAAGGTCATTGGCCACTATTTGATGTTCTCACTATGTCTATCAATTTGACATGGGTTTTGAAAGTTGAGATGGGACATGTATTGACTTTTTGATGTTTTTGATGTCTTTGATGTTGAGGTTTTCATCTTTCAAAATAACAGGCGAGTTGAAGTTGTTAAGATGATCAAATTATTTTTTGTAAACTTTGAAAGTTCATAATTCACATTAGGTTGACAATATGTTCACCATTATGTTTGATCCTCATTTCAAGTTGTTACAAACTATGGAAAACTATGTGAAATGTGAGGATTGTTTTCATTTTGTTTCTAAGTATGATGTAAATGTGATGATCCTTATTCTAGTGATAGTCTTTGAAGTACTAAACCCTATTATCTAAGCATGTGCAACAACAATTGTTGTATTTGATGATTTTATTAAAGAAGACCATAATATATTTGGTGTTAGTAGATCTATGGAAAAGTTTTTGACTGCACTTGTTGGGGAATTATCTTTGATCAAAAAGTTATTTGTAATTTTTGTTGCATGTGTTGATTCCTTAACTTGGTGGGAAATTCACGAAAGTCAATTTCCAAATGTCGACTCCCTTACTAAACAAATTTTAGGAATTCCAAGATAGTGACATATTGATATTAAATGTGTGTTCTCTCTTGGTATTATGTTGACAACTCTAAAAACATTGTAAGTTTCAGATGGAAAGTTTAGATTACATCATGACCATAATGAAAAACTAGCCTTATACATTGTGCAAAGTTTTTTCAAAACTTTAAAGAACTAGGATTCAATTCCCCCACAAGTTATTAATTTTGCAAAAAAAATAGCCAATGCTCTTCTAGAGCAAGTGTGTGATTGCCAAAATGAATTTCAAACATCTAAATTTTATCTCTAACCTTTGTACATATCATGTAGTTAGTCTGAGTTTGAATACTGGCAAATCCAAATCTGTCAAATTAGATATATTTATATTTATATGTGTGGATACAAATACATTGCAAATTATTTTTATACATGTACTTCTGTTAAATTTTAGAGAATATACCATATTGATAACCGGAGCAGATCCTCACAACTTCATATCCTCACAACACTGGTAAAAACGACCAACGCTATGAACATATGTTCGGCATCACTCCGTTCCAAAATCTCTTTCTCTCTCTCTCTTTCTCTCTCTCAAGTGCAGAGCCGCCCATGGTGGTCAGATTGCGACAAGTGTCTCAATTTTATTCACCGCAGACGAATATCTTGGGTGGCCAATCAGTACCCCGGGCTAGCCACAAAAAAAAAACTCTTTGTTTTGGGATTGAGACCTCACCTGAGTCCGGACCATAGACTGAGTCTGTCTAAGAATCTGCAACACAAGCTGCTTCCTTGGCAGCAAGAAACTTGAGTGCGAAATTAATGACAAAACTCTCGGCTTTCTGTGTCTTCCTACGAGGACATGATCGTGACAAACCGGGGTACATCCTGTGCTGTTCTTGCTGACGAGATTGGCAAGCGTCTTCAGAGGCCGCTTACCACGGTTGTGCGTGAAACCGGCAAATGAGGAGTGACTTGAGGTGGAGGAGGAGCAATTCTGAGGATGGGAGAGAAGGAGAGACGGAAGTCCAAGAGTTTATAGGATCGTAGGAAGACGAATGTAATGTTATAGCGAGAGTGTAGACTTGTTGAAGGTTCGTTTCCAAAGCCAATAGGTACTTCTTCGCTCGCACACGACCTTTTCTCAGCTTCCGCTCAGAGCAAATCTAAGAGCTCACTGTGTGTTTGTGGTCACATAAGATGCCAGATAGAAAGCATGTTTGTCCCAGTTTCCCCTGTCTTTATTGCCATGGTGACCGCGGCGGTACTCCTCTTCGTGGACCCCCCCCCCCCCCCCCCCCCCCCCGCATAGGGAGACAAGAGACAGACGAGAGACAGAAGAGAGGAGGGAACAGAGAGAATTGAGAGAGAGGATACCAACTCGAGGTACCAGAACAACACGAGGGTTGGAGGCAGAGCAGCTACTCTTCCCCAAAGAGACTTCCACAACTGCTGTCCCATTATCATCATCATCGCAATGTTGTTCCCATTCCAGCAAGGATCAACGAGGATCATGTTCCGACACTACTTCTTTCCACATAGGAGAATCCTCCACCTCCTCAAAATGCGAAGGTTTCAGTCACAGAAGCAAAGAAGGAAGGTGGGTTGCGGAGATTCGCCATTCTCGTCCGGAATGGGGCAATTTGAAGATTGCACTAGGCTCCTATAAGACTAGAAAAGGTGCTGCAATGGCTTACGACGTCGGAATCTTCTACACGGGGAAACCTGTGAGATTCAATCTTTGCTCTCCTGTTGACTTTGTTGAGCCCTTCCCCAAAGATAGATTGTCTTTTGAAAATAGCCAGCATGTTCTCGATATTGCAAGGTTTGTGCGACATCAGGCTTATGCATATGTGGCAAAATATGAGAAAGCTGAGATACCACCATCAGAGGGTTTGCTACTGCACCCCCCAGAGAATGGGCATCAAATGGTGCCCATACAAGGCATTGACTCCATGGAATCCAAGCTGAGCGTGGAGGTCAACAATGAAGAGCTTCAAGAAAATCACAAACGCATCATCACATCAACCTTTCCTTCATCCACAGGTTGGGAGAAATCAGAGATGAATGTGGCAATATCTTCTTCACAAGATCTATGGCTGAAAAGGTTTTCGGACTCATTGCCAGATCCTGCCCCTGATCATTTAGACTTTCCACAACTGCAGGAATGAAGGTCAGTTCTTGATTCAGAATGCATTTATAAGTGCCTCTATCAGTCTATCCACAGGATTGAAAATGAATTTGGTTATCTAAGTACTAATCTTCATCATCTTTGTCATCAAGGACTAGGTATGGGAACATGGAAATAGTGGCAACTGAGGTTATTGCAACTGTGATCATGAGCTCAATTTGGAAATGCCCAGCTTTCTGACAACTTTGTACAATGTGTCTCTAGTCACTCAAAGCTCAATTCAAACGCTGTTACTCGTTGCATTGTGGCTGTAGAGATTGGAGCTGATTTTTCTGTTTGGATGTGGATTGTAATAGGTGTCTGAGGTGCTGGCTTTCAAGCAACAGCAGCCAACTTAGTCATGTGTGGCTGTAATATGCAATATGCATCTCACCCACTTCTGTCTTGCAGCTGAGCTCCCCCTCCCACAAGGAGATCTGGAAGGATTTTCTGATCAGTTCTTCTGTAAGAGCTGCAAACCTGAGAAATGCTGTAACTTGTACTGTACCAGAAACAACATCCAGGAGTTGCAGAGATATGTATAGAGTCAAGGATATCTGTGTCCTGCTGAAACATAGCTAGAATCAGACACATGGTTACCAAACTCACATAGGTATGTCCAGAAGTAAATCAAGATCCAACAGAATTGATGAAGTTGAATCATCACCATGTGATTTGAGACCTCGTGTCCTTTCAGCTCTAGGTTCAATCTTTCATGGAATTTCTTTTGCACTATATCCTCCATATGGTTGCTGAGAGAAAATGGGGTCAAGGATGCTTTTTCACACATGATGGGGGATGGATTGTGGATGATGGCTTTCCACACCAACCATATCCATGTTTTCATGTCTTGAAGGGACAACCAGTTGGAGGACATTATAGAAACTCCAGAGAGTTTGCCAAAATCTTCATTTTGAAGATGTAGTTCTCAACCCTAAGGCTTCTCCAAATCTTAGTGGCTATGTATTTAGCAGTAGCTGCAAGGTGCAAACTCATATCACTATGAGATTTTTGACACTATCGGACATATTTTAATGTGCTTCTTTTATTCTCTTCTGTAACTGGTCTGCTGGGTAGAAACTGATAGTTTCCCCAGAACCTGATCTCTTAATTAGTGATGATGCTAGACATCTGCAAATGTTAAAACTGATGGTTGGTTATGTTTGAAGTCTACAGTGTCTTGCACTCACTTTGCAGTTGCAGTATGTTTCTTGCATCTCTTGTGTTTTAGTCTCATGGAAGATCTTCCTTAGACAACAGCCATGCATGGAATGCTTGTGTCTTCATTACCTTGCTGGATGTTCATTTTGTTTGTGGATCCATTTTCAATACACCAGAGTCTAATGACTGAATGTAACATGGCTCATGCAAGTCCCTTGGGAGGCTTGTAAGATGGACTCTCCTGCATTGTGCCAGACCTCAATTTGTTTGTTTGGTGGTCCTGTCCATTGTGGGAGGAGGTCTTTCATGCTATCTATGAAGCCAACTTTCTCCTGCAACTGCTCATTACATAAACTGAGGTTCTTCAAACATGTCTCCCTCTGTTTGCCCATGATCTTCATGTGTAGATTTTGGATTTGTGAATAGGAAATAGACATGAACAACAGATTCTCTTGGACCTCTTAGCTAAATCCTGCTACTGTGCTTTCCCACCTTGGCCTTCTACTAGGAGACTTTGGACTGGAGCATTGGGTCTCTTGCCAGTGCAATTTGTTTGCATTCCAGGGTCTCCAGAAGAGGTATTCAACAAAATGGTGCACAAACTGCCTTCCAACTTTACTGGTATCTATCTCCAGTTAAGGTTGAAGGCTGTTTTTTCTTCTCGAAATCCTCAAAAATTATTCGTGCCAAAAATTCTGAAAATCTAAAAGTTTGATCATTTTCATATGGCTCTTTGAAATTTGTTTTTTTTTTAACCCACAAATACTAACCTATTCCTAATTGATGTATGAAAGCATGACTAGATACCACCTTAAACAAATAATGTATTGCACACTCGTTATAATCAACAAGTCAATATCACCTTTGAAAAAAAAAGTGTGCATGTTGGTAGGAATTTTGTAATCACTAACATTGTCAATGTTTGGTACTTATATATATATATATTGTTGTAATTTAGTCACTGCCAATACACTCAATGATCATGTCAAAGACCTCATCATCTTCAAACAAATACTTTAAATCTAAGTCTTCTTCATCACTATCCTTAATCATATCATTTAAGCTTGTGAACGAAAAAGAATGTGCATTTGACTCCATAGCTTCAGCTTGGAATTTTATGTTTAAATGTCTTCAGTAGTCCACATTTACCCCAACTTCTCACTATCATCTACTTATGAGAACCTAAGCACTTCCAAGTCTCTAATAACCAACTACACAAGTCTACAAGTAGTATATTTATTTGAAGATCAAGGTGAACATGAGAGTCTTTGTTCTTCACTTGTTCCTATATGGAGGATGTTGGCAACCATCATTTGAAACAATTTGCAAAGCCACATTTTAGAGACCTCCACAAAATGACATTTGCAAGTTATAATCTTGACGTGCAATTAGTCGACACAAACAATACAAAAATATTTGAATACTCTTCCTTCATCCACAAGAAAAACTTTCAAATTTGTGCACAAACAAACAATCAATTAGCCATTTTAATTGTTCTCTTGTTCTTTGGCAATGACAATTCTCACTCGAGAACATCCTCAAAGTATGGAATTAAATTGTGATGTGCAAATTGTTGACATGTCTTCAAATCTGACCAATTGTTTTGTGTCATTATAAAATGAAAGCCATGATCCAATCATTTCCTTCCACCTTAAAATTTGGGCAAGCACTAATGAAAATAACTTGAAAAGGGAACAACATACCATTGGATGCACATGATACACAACATTTAATTTGCCGCTTGCCTTCCATTCAAATTACCTTTATATCCTTGAAGCCTTTATTTTCCCATGTATTCTTGGAACAAGGTGAATGCCTACACAACATTCATTACACATTTGAGTTTTTAAATATATGGTAAGCAATATTATGCTATTGAAATGGTATCGCACAAGCTTGAAGATATAGTATGAATATCATGTTTCATTGAAATATGTAAATCACTCTTCACAATTTAAAAGCAAAACCTATCTTACATGTTTGATCAATATTCAAAACCAAACTTGCAATAATATCATGGGTTTTTTGTCAAAGAAACAATCCTATATGCCATGTGTTTTTCAAGACTCCTCCAATTTGGTGGAAGTTTCTCAAGAGTTGTGGTGGCATGGCAATAGCTCCAATGCAATTGTTTTTTGAACCCCCATGTCCACTTTATCAACACTCTAAACTTATTCAAAAGGTTTTGGTGCATGAACAAAAATGAAGCCCACAATGATGGGTTGCACAATTCTAACATTTAAAAATTGTCTTGCTTCTCACATTGTTAAAAGCAATTCACATACACATATATCTTGTATCACCTTAGGTATTGATGCAAGTGGTACTTTTGTTGAGTTGTTGCTATCAATCTACAATTTTTCTAGACACAAAGAACATATATTGGTTCAAGTCTCCCATATATTATAAAGTAAGTGTACATATTGCTATGAACAAGTGTCAAAAGGGTTTAAATGTGGTTTAGGCTTTCTGTAAAACTATCACATCCAAGGATTATATGAGATCAAAATGATTAAAAAACACACCCCCAAGTTATTAAAATTATGAGAAATTGTGTTTGTGGAAACTTCATTGCCCTATACAACAAGGTGTTTGGTGCAATTGATGCATGCAACTATCCTACATCCGTTCCATGGAAATATGCGGCATCTAAATATAAAATGCCTTGTTAAAGTTCAAGTTCTATGATAATTGCATATTAATTACAAAATGGACCCCAATATAGTTTGAATATGCCCCACATATATAACCATGGTCAAAGTATTTTGACTTTGTGAGTAAGTTGCATCAAAGTCATTGACAACTACCACCATCCAAATAGTGTATGGCGTTGATATGTACATTCATGCCACGTGTGCACATTGCCACCATGGCAATTGCCATTTAACATAATGAAATAAAAACTAGTTAACATAACTACATAAAAACTATTGCTCCATTATTGTAAAATTGTAAATCAACTATGTTATAACTAATCATTAACTTGTTGTAGACTCAAGTAAATATCACATCACCTACAATCTATTTAATTAATTGAAAGTGTAGTCTTGAAGTGAAATTGAAGCATTGCATATATTGTATTACCAATGCCACTATCTTGTACATGCAAATCCTTCATAATGAACCTCCTTTTTTTGGCTTGAACTATGAAAATTTGTGTCCACTAAAATTGAACATTTGCCATGCAATTAAATGTTTCTTGCAGTTGATGTATAGTTAAATTTCAACTATCAACACAAGTTTGAAGTTTGAAATTTGCACAAAATATGCAAGGGCATGTGACACACAACAACAACTTTTATTGATTCTTAGGACTTACATCTATGGTTATTATGCACTTTTGTCTAGTGTCAAAAACAATGTAAAGGATGAATAAGGAGACGGTTGTTCTCCTTAACTTGGAGCCCATTGATTTTTTGTTAGGCAACTAGGAGACATGTTATGTATAACATTCTTTTACATTTTTGGCTCCTAGTCTAGAGAATGAAATGTTCAAGTTATAAAATAAAATTTTCGTTTGATAGCATGGAATGGACATTTGATTTTTTTTTGTTCATTTATCTAGTTGAACAAAAAAAAAAGTCAAAAAATTTGATTAAAACCATCAAAGTTTTATTTTTGATGCTTTTGTGAAATTATAAAAGCTTTTTTTTTAAATGTAATGAATAAAAATATTCAAGTTTGTGCATTTGGAATATCATTCAATATCCTTATGCATAAAAAAATTATGTTGTTAGGTTGTTAATTTCTATGCATCTAAAATGAATTATCAATTTGAACTTTGATGGTGTAAATCCCAAGGTGGTTATGTTATAGACTTTTATGTTAAAGTAACAAAGGTGAAGGTAAGATAACATTTACATATGAGGAATTTCAAAACCAATGTATTCATATTTTACTTGTAACACCTTATTTTGAATTGAAATGGTTGTTCGTAAATGTAAAGCTTTCAATTTAATCTTTATGTGACTATGACATGTGTTGTTTATATTTCATTTCAATTATAAGTTAATGATGACATTGTATGTACATTGCTTGTTGCATTATAGTTGTAGAAGACTCACATTTAAATTTAACATATGAGCAAAAAACAACTTTTCACATTGCAATGAAATTATTTTCACATTTGACAACTATTAGGATGTAGCCTAGCTTTTGAATAGAGATAAGGTGGACCTTTTAGCAATATAAATAACAATTAATATTTGATAAAAATTCTTTTAACATGTTTTAGCTTAGCACAAGAGATGTAAATAAAATGCACACTATTGAAAAAGACCATGGATCATAAAAATTGTTCATATGAATATTGACATATTTTCCAACATTTAATGTTAGCAAATAAAATTATATTATTAGAACAAGGTGTTTATCCTTATTTATGCAATGAAATTATATGTACTATATTTCATGATGCAAAATTATTATTGTTAATTATAGTAAGTGCAAAATAATGCCATCCCTACTAGACAATAATATTTCATCTACAAATTGGTAAGTTGCAGTTTTAAATTGAACTAATTAAACATAGTACCATTCACAAAATCCATTAGTCACAAGCCACTAATTTGATAATGCATTAGTTGTAAATTAGTTTTAAGGGACATCAATAGATTTCATTTGCTGATGGCTGAATGAAAACCACACAACATTTTTGTTCATCTTTGGGCATTTTCATGAAAAATTGATGTGGATACATATTTACAAAATAATTGCACAAAGTTGCATTTTTTTTTTCATAATATATGTTTATATATAGTTTCAATATGCTCAATGAAACTATTGCAATTAATTCAATAACATTAATGATGTAGAAATACCCTAGGTTGCAAGTGACCATTACAACTTTAAAATCCAATTACAAGCTTGGTTGCAATTTAAGCCCCAATTTTATCATAATGTAAAACATTCAAATGCAAAAAAAAGTCATCATGTACATAAATATAATCATAATATGATAAGGAATTAATTTGATGTAAATACCTATCAACCAATCTCAAATAGTGTGATGTTGTAAGTAAATTGCAATGTTGCTTCATAGTATGTTCAATATCAACCATTTATCCTTAGCAAAGTAATTCACATATGTTTTCTTTTTCTACTTGTGCCTCTTTTAGGCTCATTTTTCATAATACTTGCTCACAAGAAAAAACATGCAATGGAGAATTGTACATGGTGAAAATTAACACATTGAATAGAGGTAATACCTTTCAAGATTTCCCTAGTTCTTGTGGAATATTGTGATTCAAAATAAGAGCAAATGGTGAACAAAATGTTGAAATAAATGGTCGTGATTCGAAAGCTTTGAAAAAGTTGTTCAAATTGTGCATTTTTGTCTTTTTAATTCAAAGGTCTAATAAATCCTTTCAAAGAAAGTTGATCGTTAACTATGACAAAAACTTGAAACCTAACTTCAAAATTAAATGTAATAGGGTGAAAGTATCCTTGGATGGTACCATTAGGAACCACCTCAAGGAATGAAAAAGGAACCAAAAATAGCCAAATCATTTTCTTGGGCCCTTTACTTTAAATGTTTTCACAACTATAAATTATTTTTTCTCATGTGTATCAATTACGTGCACTAATATATAGCTTGAAGTTGATTTTGGAATTAAATTTTTTTGAATTTTCTTTTGAATTTTTTTAAAATTAAAATGGCCCCTTGATAAATTGATAGCCTTAATTTTGGAAAATCATAATTAAATTATACTTATTAAATTTCCTAATAAAAAGTTAAAAATAGAGTGACTTCCAAATTACCTTTTTAAAAATTCCCAAATTATGTTTCAATTTTTTATTCTTAACAAAAAGTTTAATGAAAGGAACCATCGTTACATTCTTTAAAAAATTTCTAAATGCAATTATTAGAAACATCAAAATCCAAATATTTTTAATAATATTGAAATTTCAAAATCTATGGAACGTAATAAATTTACTCATTAAAAAAATTATGAAAATATTTATTTAAGTGTTTCCTATGATTTTTTCAAAATTCGATGGGCCTGAAAAAACCAAGGTGTGATGTTCCTAGTGGTACCACAAAGGAAACTTTTACCCAACAAGTACACATTCACTTGGGCAACTATTTCTTAACATATAAAATGTATATGTGCAAGTAAATTTTCTACCATTGTTCTCTAGTACATCATTCACTTGCTATTCATTACATACATTTCATCACATTTTGCAATATTGGCCTTCTTGCTTTAATCACAAAGTCCATACAATCACATTAAATATGCTTAACATTTTCCCATAAACTAATTTGTAAATTTTAGAAAAAAGAGAAATTAGATTTTCCAACAACTCCCAATGTTCATGGAACAATTAAAGGTTCCTCATGATGGCATTAACTATTATTTATCTCTCTAGAAGCCAAGTAATTAGATGTTGCGAATTTACACTCCCATCACTTTCTACTTCCTTACCCTCCTTGGATCTGCTTTCATAAATTCAATTTCTCCTTTACAAATTGGTAAACAGAAGGACTTTACTTAACACAAAAGAAAAAAAAAACAACCACTAGGTCAAGACTCGGGGGCCAAAACCTAAGGCACCACACATCACTCACCTAACAACCCACATCTAGGTCTTTCCAAAGAGCAAAGAATTTTTTTACCACTTCTACTATTGATGATATGTCTAGAACCTCATAGCTTGTCAAATTCAAGTAGTAAGGATCCTTCCATATTCAAAGTTTTACTAACTCTAAACAAAAACTCCTTCCAAGGCAATCGGCAATAATCTTTTACAAACTTTTGCTTACTCATTATCCCCATGATACATTTTTCATTATTTTTGTATGCTCCCATACTCCATTACCATTGGTTTCCTAAAATGGAAGTTTTCCCCTTGCTTGTTAAATCTAAATTCTTAAACTTCATGCCTTGCACATGAAACCTAGAAAGTAATTTTCAACAAACATCACTTATTATAATTAGCCTTTAGCTTCAACTTTTGAGAATTTCAATCCTCACAATTAAGGGTTTCAGTAACACAACAATTTAATTTTTTTCTCTTCCACAATTATTTTGAACAAAATTTTTGAAATCACAGCTAAAAATGTTAAAATCCTAGTTTAAAGGACAAAAAATATAATCATCCAGTTCTCCCCCATATACATCACCATAATGTTTGATTGCTTCCTTCCACACCTTCTCTCTTCAAAAAACTTTCTAGGTTCCCACATTTCATTTTATTCATGTATTCTTGTGCCATTGCTCACCTTTGTTTTTTTATGCCCCTAAAATTGTCATCATATTTCTTTCCCTTTCTACCCTATTTTATTCTCTATCATGTCCATAATACCTAATTTGGATCACCGACACACAATATAAAAACAATTAGTGATCAGAATATCCTTCGACATGCTTAATATGTTCTTGTAACGAAAACAATAATTTTGCTTACTTACAAATTAATCTTTCAAACTTTACCACATGTCCACATTACGTTCACAAAAATGAAAATGAATAGCTCCATTCTAAATTAAATTTGAAAAATTCCACCTTCTATCAAAGTTCAAATCACTTAACTTTGTTAAGATCATCCACATCATCCAATCTTGTCTCCCATTTATCCTAAATGTCATGACCAACTCCAAATATATCCACCACCTTTATGAAAACGTGATAAAACACACCAAAACAAAGAACCAAATACATATTACTTGGGCTAGTTCGATAGGCTCTTATCAAATATTTAATTAATTTTCAGAAATCCAATTCAACATTTTTTTAATTTTTTTGATTTTTTATATTAAAAAATAATGTTATATTTTTGGATATTTCGACAATAATAAATATTATATTAGTGCTTTCAATGGGCTTTTTTTTTTTTCTATTACACACCATACATGATCATTTGTAGTTTGATTTCTTTGTTACAAATTTCTTGATTTAGAGTTCTATGACATAGGTATACCAATATTGGTGCATTGACAACCTCATTTCAATTCTTGGTATCACTTATCTATTTTGAAGGAATAATTTGCAATGGAAGATGATTTGCGTTGAATAAATTTTATCAGGTATATACTTGGAAATGAATGGAAAGATTAAACATAACGTGAATTCTTGTTACTTATTTATGTCAAGAGAGGTTTGCATCAAGAATAATTTGCATTGAAGAGCTTAGTGTATTAACAAACATGCAAGTGCAAAAAAATTGCTAACCTAATTCTATGGAACATATGTTTGCAAGAACTTACTATATTTATATAGAAGTGGAAAGGTTGAGTGAAGAATAGTTTGGTCCCTAAATGGGCACTCAATGAAAATGGCAAAAGATGTTAACAAGTTCGTTTAAGCCCATCACAAAAGATGAACATCTCAACATTTTACAACATGAAGTTGAATTGTTGAAATAGGTTGCACAAGAGAAAGATACCCAAAGCACAGTGCAAAAGCGTCTAATTGGTTGGCCTAGAAAATTCAAGTCAACTCTACAAGCAAATGATGAAATCAAACAAAAGTCAAATGAAAAATAAACAAGAGAAAAATTGCATGTTCATAAGCGCATGACATACATAAAATGGTTTCAACAAGACTTGTGGCCACCCATCATGGTAGCAATAAAAAAATACCATGGTAATAAAACTAATGCCCTCCATTTCTTGAAAATTGCTTTTAAAAAACTAGGATATTATAGTCCTTATGAAAAACTTGGAAGATCTAACCTCTATGATTGGTCTATAAGTAGAAAAAAAGTTGAGGCCAAATATGCCCATCTAGCTAAATTAGGCACACGAGTTCAAACCAAGAAGTAGAACTTACTAGTCCTTGAAAATTACCTTGTACTTAGAAATTCCATGGTAGCCATGTTGCAAAAGATGAAGGAAGGAGGTCAACCCCTAGAATATCTATTGTTCAACCCATATTTCGTGGAATGATCAAGCCTTTAACCCCTAGTGTGATTTGTGACACCAAATTTGGTGGGTTTAAGATCACTCAATAATAGACCCGCCAATTCACAAAACATTACATGAATTGGACATTTAGGGCTAGTATCATAGCTACTAACAAATTTTTAGCAAATTGGCAAGAGAAATGTAAGTTCATGGTTTTACCTAGCCAAGGCTTACGACATTCCCCCTTCACTTGTTGTCAATAGTGATCAACTGGCATCCATTTGGTACCTACAATAAGAGAGCATACATGAGAAAGTAGGGGCTCCAAACATATCCATGTACTTGGCATAAAGGACAAACGATAGGTGATTATCACCCCTTATCTACATCAAGAGTATTGTTGCCATTGCAAATCATCTTCATACGCACTACAAGGATATTGCCACCAAATAAACAAAGAAGAACAATGTGTGTAGCAAATGGGTGAGATCTAATTTATAATGAGAATCATTGGCCAAATTTTGATAACACAAAACATTTTGTGGAGAATGTCATGGTTCCTTACCACCAAGCTCAGATTGAATTATTAGGACTACAAACACATCAAAAACTAGTTTGGTTGTTACATTGTTGGAGTGTACACAAAAGTCAAAAATTCTTGGATTCGATTTTTTTTTTAATCCAAATACTTTTTGTTGTTTTTGTTCCAACAAATTGTACAATTGTTTTCCAACCAATTGATGTGATTTTGCAATGTCCACTCAAACATGCATTCAAGATGGAGTTCAACATTTGGACAATTAGGGTACTCAAACAACAAATTGAGAGTGGCAAAGATCCCAATGTTGATTTCAAAATGAACAATTTGAAACCACGGATCTATGAGTGGTTACACAATGCGTGGAAAAAATTAAGAAGCAAACAAATAACGATTTTGAAAGGATGGGAAACAATAAAGCTTACAAGAGTTTGGAACAATGAATTTCAACTTGCTACCTTGGAGGCAAACAAAATCGCTTTTCTTTTTACAATAACACATGACATTGAAAAAGACATGGAAATCGAGAAACCATGCACTAATCACTAGAAGAAATTGTGTCATTTGCAACCAACCCACTTGCAACTAGATGCAACTAGTTGCCACATGTAATTCAAGTAGTTGCAAGTGCAATTACATTTTAATTTGAGATGATTTTCGGTCACCTTTGTATCTATGGTGCAATTGGTTTTTCCTTCATCCTTCGAAATGGATGACTTTTACACTTTGATTATATGATATTATACATACAATATCATATATACATTTGATTTCATACAAATATTTTACCAAACAACTTGAAGTCTGAAACTCAATTTGGTTTTCTTTGCTTAAACCAAACAATGACCCCTTTCACTTCAAAAAAACATATCTTGTTCATTTCAACACCAATTCAAACGATTTTGTTGCTTTGAATGTGCTAAATGTAAAACTACAAAATCTTTTTGAGGCTCAACTACAATAGAGATATTACCAAAGATTTTGAGCTTCAAATTACAAACTAGCTTTATTAGCCTAAATCAAACAATTGCCCCTTTCACTTGATAGGAACATATCGTATTCATTTCAAAACCGATTTGAGCGGTTTTTATTGCTTTGAATGTGCTATGTGTAAAGCTACATAATCTTTTTGAGGTTAAAAGAAAATAAAGCAATTACCAAAGATCTTTAACTTCAAATTACAAATTGGTTTTATTAACCTAAACTAAACAATGACCCCCTTCATTTGGAAAAAACATATATTGCTCATTTTAAAACTAATTCGAACGATTTTTGTGATTTTGAATGTGCTAGATGTAGAGCCAAAAAATCTTTTTGATGCTGAAAGATAACAAAGTAATGACCAAAATCTTGAACTTCAAATTACAAATTGGTTTTATTAACTTAAACTAAACAATGACCCCCTTCACTTCAGATGAACATATCTTGCTCATTTAAAACCAATTTGAATGTTTTTTGTGGATTTGGATGTGTTAGGTGTAGAACTACATAATCATTTTGAGGCTCAAAGACAATTGAACAATGACCAAAAATCTTTAGCTTTAGATTGTAAACCGGTTTTATTAGTCTAAACTATACAATGACCTTTTTTACTTCAAAAAAACATATTTTGTTTAATTCAAAACCAATTTGAATGATGTTTATGGTTTTTGATGCATTAGGTGTATAATTACATAATCTTTTTGAGGTGCAAGGACAACATAATAATGACCAAAGATCTTCAACTTCAAATTGCAAACTGGATATATTAGCCTAAACCAAGTTACAACTAGAATGTAATTATATTTTTTATCCCATATTGGTTGTCATAGCTTTGAAGCTTGTGAACTATTTATTTCTAGGTGCCTTACTTCAAGGAACAAATGACAATTGGGATGAACAAAAAAAATGTTTGACCCTAAATGCTAAACCCAAATTTTCTTTAATAAAAAATTATAAATCTACCTTTTGATATAGATTTATATAAGTACTTAGGTCCACTCATTTACTAACCTACCTACTTAGGCCACCTACCTGCCTACTTAGGCCTATATATTTACCTACCTACTTACCTAGTTGCCACATTTCAACATCTTATAAACCTTATATCAAATGGCCTAAACTTGTTCAATTAATTTGAATAATAAATGTCAAATAGACTTAAAATGCTATGTGTCATTAAATGGTTGGCTTTTAAAAAGACATGTGTGATAAAAAAAAATCATTTAGTTGCACGTGTACTTGCATATGCACCTTGTTGTATGATTATGGATGGATGGAAAATAGAAAAATAATGTATGTATATCATATGTATAACATGTCGCATGTAACTAAATGTCACATGTAACTTGTCTTATGCCACTAAGCCAAAAATCAATTGCATGTGTTGCATGCAACTAAAAATAGTTACATATGATAGTTGCAAAATGTTATTTTTATTCTAGTGGATCCAACAAAAATAACGTTAGTTTTCATGGAATGTTATCTAAATAAAAAATTAACATCACCATCAATTCCAACAAATTTTCATTCTTCAAGTGTAAATGTTGATGGTTTAAGACTATGGTATAAGACTATGAACATTAGTTAGAAAAAACAAAGTCATAAGTAATCAAGTTTTTCAATTTTGGAATACTGAAGTATAGAAGAAGTTAAGTACCTACACAATTGTTAGCAATAATGTTACGAATAATAGTAGCAACCACCTTACTTCTACATATTTTGCCATAAAATATAGATGGACTGCAAGCAACTTATGTTGCTCCTACACCTAGGAACTACCTTGCACAATGTTATGACAACATCAATGAACTTCTCTTTACATTCATTTACAATTTTCTTGCAAAAGGGAATAATAGCAACAAAAGCCTGAAATCCAAGTCCAAATTTTCCCAACATAATTTTTTATATTTAAAATTTCAACTCACTGTGACTTTTGTCATTTTTTATAATTGATATTCCATTTCACATTAAAATCTTTAAACTTTTATTTAAATTTTTCGACCAATCACATGTTTAAGGATATTTATAATGCGTCTATTAATATTTGTGACCAAAACCATAGGGGATAATTATAGGATTTATAATTTGATAATTATTTTAAATGCAAAAATTGTAGCTAATGTAAGATGTGGACTTTTCAAAATGTCAAACATGAGCCACCTAACCATGTTTTTACCTAGCAAGTGGATACATCTATAGAAGTTTGTCAATTAGACCTACATGTCATTAATGATTACTTGTCAATAATGTTTTCCTCCATACAGAGGATTCCAATTACTTCCATATCATGTTACATGTTTTAATCTAGAATTTGCAAGATAGAAGAATTTGCAATAAGAGTCAAAGTTCACATTTTCATTCCACAACCCTACCTTACACAACAATGCAAAGTCAAAGAAGGAATCACATTGAAACAATGGGCATAGTGGAGGAGAACATGCATGTAAAATGTTCAATGAGTTCCTAATCGTTTTGTTGATGTTCTTGTCTTGATTACTTAACACTTAGAACAACTACCTCATCTTGCATACAAGCTGAATTTGGACTGTTATTGTTGATGTTTGTCACTATGGGTTGAATCTTAGAAGCTTGATTTATCATGAGGTAGTTGCCTTTGCTACCTTTACATGAACTAATTTGTTGAAGAATGATCTTTTAAGTGCAATCTTGGAAAACACATAGAGTGATGTAGCTACACCAAGTTTGTTTTCCAGTCTTTCATCTCCAGTAGTTGGGTACACCAAGGGATGATGTTTGATACTAGTGCTACTGAAGATTTCTACAGTTGTAGGTTGAAGACTTGCATGTGTAGATCTAGTACAAAGCTTGTGATTTGGTTTTGGACTTATGGAACACAACAACAATCATCGAAGATTTTTGCAATGTCAAATTCTTCTTCTACATAATCAATGCTTGACATTTTTCACAAGAACCCAATTTTTGAAAACCCTAATGAATGTGCATCCCACTAAAAGATGCCATAGTGTAGGAACTACAATATTACCTCTAGAGCTTGAGGATGAAGAGTCTTTCTAGAATAGGAGCTCAAGAAAACAATAATTGTTGCAACTATGGTAGTAGAAATCCCTTTTGTTTCTCCATTGAAACTATGATGGTTCTTGTGTTTTTGCTGTAGTTGTTGCCAAGTGACAACGACTTTGGATAATGTTAGTCTTCTTAGCCATTGCAAAAATAATTTCTTGAACATTCGACGAATGATGACCAAGTTTCGTGAACATTTGACAAATGGCGGATAGGGTTTCTAGAACTTTTGACTTAATTATGTACCTTTTTCAGAAAAATTGACAGAATCTGAAATAATATAATTAGTGTGAAATTGGCCCAAGTATTACTGTAACTGATTACATTATTATAGGAAGCCACCAGCTCTATTCATCTTCAGCACATGTCCACAACACACATAAAACAAAAAAATAATTTTTAAATTTTTTATAAAAAATCTCTAGCACAATTCTACTTCCACATAATTGATGTTTTTACGTCACAATAGTTTAGATTGTAATGTTGTGGAGGAGTAGAGTCAAGAAGTTTGGAGCCTTTTTTTTAAGAAGTTTTTAAAACCTAAATAATGATGTTGAATTGTCCAAACCTAATAGAAAACAATTTTTGCCACTTCAGTGCTAATCTTGCCATCTGCATAAGGTATTAAAAAGAATGAATACAACATCCAAATGGATAGGTCAGGGTTTTGAAAATTTGGATTGTCATGGAATTTAATATTAATTTACAGGTATATTGTTGTTTGATTCTTAGGTTTTAAGGGAATCATAAGTTCCAGGTTTCATAAGAGAGTAAGCTATTAGTTTCAAGTCTTTTTAAAGAAAAATAAAATCAAAGCTTGTCCATTGGGGATTGGGTCAGATTTTCTAGATTGCTAGTTCTTGGATCAAATGATTCTTATTTTGATAAAACCTATCAGTTCCAAGTTCAAGTTCAATTTCGAATTTTAGGGTGTTATTGAAAAGTTAAAAATCTAAACTTCAAAATCCATCATGAATGTTCAATGTAACCTCAAGTAAAGCAATAACTACATTAACCTCAATATATATATATATTATTCACAAGCATAATATCCGAACTCCAACACTTCAAAGTTTAATCATTGCTATTCCCCCCTCCCTTACAAACCATTTGAGTAAGGATGAAAGAAATTGAAAATTTGTATACAAATTTGCATTTTCTATTTAGCAAATAGGTATGATGTGCTTTATAAACGGGGTATCAGTTAAGAAGGAACAGAATATGCATACAACTAATGAGAGGACTCAACATACACAATGGTTCATCTTTTTTCCTTTTGAGGGGTGTGTGAGGATTTATTTTTAAAATTCTTTTGTTCCCATATGTTTTTAATGTTGTTGCTTAGGTTTCCAATGAGTTCTTATGATGTCCCCCCAGTTCCCAAAGGTGTTCCCAGTAACACCTCATTTTATCCCATATCCTTTGCTCTAAAGTTCTCCCCTTCTCACCTATATTGGCAAGCCAAAGAGAATGCACTTCATCCTTACATAGAAATTGCTATTTTGCGGAGCTTCCAAGTTTCAGTTTTTTTTGGGTGATGGGCCAATCAAAATGGCCCATTGCCACAAAAAAACACACACACACACACTTGGTTGGTAGCCAATCTAAAGGATAGGAGAAGAGAGGTGAACTATATAAACATTTTCATTTTCATGTAGATATGGTAGCTTGAAGAGTCTTCTCATTGATACATTACATCAGGCCTAGGACCATGGAAACTAAAAAACTGAGCACTATCTAAACCCAGGACCCTAGTCCCTACCTAAACCTATGATCATAGTCCTCACCTAAACCTATGACCCAGAGCTTGTAAAAGATTCCTTAAGACCAATTGGGTTTGCTTCTAAGGCATGTGTAGCTCCATGGAAACCCATTAGGTCCAAGTCCATGTAGAACTACCAGGTCCAGTTCTAAGGCAGGTTCAGTTCCATGTCGTTGCCTTCATGACAATGTAAAGCAAAGGCAGAAATGTTTTAGTGGATTAGGGGGGGCGTCTTATTGAGCAAAATTTCTCCTGGCCTAAGTGCAGGCCATTTTTCCCATTAATCCCAATGGATACCACAAGAAAATGATTTTTAAAAATAATTTTCTGCCAGTGCTTTACATTGAATAATTCCTTTGGAGTGGGGTGCTCTTCCTGAAATAAGGGCCCCTCAGCTCTGCCTGAATTGGGTTAGGGGAGCTTATTTCAGGAACACCCTGTTTCTCAGCCATTACCCCACACAAAACCCTAGTAGAATTTGCATACCTTAGACCGACATGGACTTATGAAATCCCTAACTAAATATGTAAGGAAATGAAGAGTTGAAGAGACTTGGTAAATTTTCTTGTGAAAAAAGTAAGGAATCCTGGAGTAATATAAACGCACACTGAGCCCATTACTTCCTCAATGCTGAATAGGTAGGGTGTTTTTAGGAAGAGCTATTAACCCAGGCCAAAAAAAGTGGCAGCCAATTTTATGAATAAAATTTCCATGCAACCAATGAGAAGTTGGCATCAATGAGTGAAGGGGCCTCCCTTCTTTCCATCTTTGGGTGGGGGGAGATGTTCAAAGAAAAGAGTTCCCAAGTTCTTTGACATGTTCCCAAAAAGTTCCCAATAGCACCTCACTTTTATCCCATATGCTTTGGCAAATGTCCTCCTTTCCACCTCTATAGGTGGGCCAAAGGGGAGGAACTCTACACTGCAAAATAAAACATTCTATTTTGGGGAGCCTCCAAAGTTTCATTTTTTTGAGTGCTGGGCCAATCAAGTTGGCTCATTGCAAAAAAATAATTTAACTTAGGAGGTAGCCCATCTAATGAATGCTAATATGTGTAGTCTTGCCTATCTTCTTATATAATAGACTTGGTTTTGTCCGCTGAGGGTCGTCCTTTCCATCCATCCATCCCGTCATCCAAGTTCCTCATCCCTGGATGAGGTCGTCCTTTCCATCCATCCATCCTGTCATCCAAGTTCCTCATCCCTGGATGAGGTCGTCCTTTCCATCCATCCGTCCCGTCATCCGTCCCGTCATCCAAGTTCCTCATCCCTGGATGAGGTCGTCCTTTCCATCCATTCGTCTCGTCATCCGTCCCGTCATCCAAGTTCCTCATCCCTGGATGATGAAGATGATGGAACGGGAGGACGATGACGACTCATGGCGGCGGCCGCAATTTATCCACTCTTCTTATATAATAGACTTGGTTTTGTTCGTTGAGGGTCGTCCTTTCCATCCATCCGTCCCGTCATCCAAGTTCCTCAATTTGGATGAGGTCGTCCTTTCCATCCATCCGTCCCATCATCCGTCCCGTCATCCAAGTTCTTCATCCCTGGATGAAGAAGATGATGGAACAGGAGGACGACGACAACTCATGGCGGCGGCGACGGCAGTTTATCCACATGATCATGTGATCCTATTAGCGCAGTTTGTTTGAGCGCTGCAAAATTGTTTTTGTGTGGTCTGCAGGAATTTAGCAGAACGAGCGATGGAGGGCCAGCGACAATAGAAACCAAATGGAGGCACGGAGAAGAAAAGTACCAGTCCGAAGCTGTCGAAGAAAGGAGACATCTTTTCTCCGTTTTTTTTTTCTTTTTGGAATTTGTCCACTGAAGTGAAAGAGAGCTTTGATCTGTAACCTAAGAAATTGGATTCAAAAATGGAGATGTGAACCTGATGTGAATCATCATCAGCATCAATATCTTTCTGGTGAGTTCCATATTAAAGATAAAATCTCTGGAGGTACTCAAAAAAAATTCTTCAAAAGAGTTCAGCAAGATTTCAAAAAGTTAGCCGAACCTGCATTTGCTGTTATTGTAATAAGGTTTGCTTTGCAAAATTTCCAAAAGCCTCAAACAATACTGGTGTTGTTACTTTGTCCTCCCTTTTGTTCTCCTTGCTCAATAATAAATGAAGCTTGACAGAGAGCATCATGCATCATCTTTGGTCTTCTAAAACTTTAGTTCTGAATATTGCACTGCCATGCAGACTGCAGCTTGGTATGTCCATAGGTGAAGAAAGTGTGCCCTTTCCAAAACCACTACTGTGCAGGCAGTATGTGGTTTTGGATGCTAATATGTGTATTCTTGCCTATAATGACATGATATCGTTGAGAGTGTCTGCAGTTGAAATCAAGGTCCTGGTTTCCACCCCTCTTTGGCATTGGTTGCCAATGTTTGGAAACTTTCCATACAGATCTAAGATATTCGACGACAAGAGCAGGCGAGGTGAACCAGCACCCACGTTGGTGCCTTCATCATTTTGAGTGAGGCGTCTTAGTGGCCATATTAAGCCAAAAGAACTGGTTAGATTTGAACTCAGGGACCCTGATTTAGCCTAAGCATGGGTGCTGTGTAATGTTTAGAAATTATTTAAATGGATTTTGGGAATTTTATATGGTACCAAAGTGACTCCCAGTTCACCCAAGGCAGGAGAACCTCGTTATTTCTTCAAGCACCAGAAAATATTTCTAGTGTACCTGCAGGGCATATTATCAGGTGGAATTTTTCCTCCACAAAAGAGCCTGGCTCCTATTTTGTTTTCTCAACATAGATTATCAGGTTGCAATAGGGGGAGGTACCTTCAACTAAAAAAGCCCTTCTTGGTAGGTGTAAGAGGCCTCTTGTAAGTTTACAGTGTCTCCTCTCTTTGGGGAGGCATAGTTCACAAATATAAGAGGTGCCTTCAAATACATGAAGAAAATTCTCTGTGCTTTGAGATATCGGAAGGTGGGGTCTAAAAGGAAGGTAATATGGCAGAAGCCAAACTTATTGCCCTGCAGTTTGGGCATGCCTTTGTAATTTTTCAGCAAGCTCCCACAGTTAGAAGGCCTCATCTCTTCCACACATTGTAGTTAATGCACCTTTGTCGTTAGTCGATTTGTGGTAGATGACATCTTTTCAATTTAGAATTTTTTATTTTATTACTGTATTAGTGATGTCTGGATTGTTATGTTTTTTCGTGACATGTGTTCTCATGCTTTTATTTGTCTTGTACTTCTCATGGATGGGCCTCCATCCCTCATTTTTATATGTACAGGTCCAATTTTTGGAAGTTAGGATTATAGATGAGTGTGAGTCTTTGATGGCACAAACATATTAGAAAACCATTGAATTGTTCAAGTAAACAAATTAGAGATTTCTATGAAAAAGCAGTGAACTTATCACCCTATGTGATGATCATGGTAGTTTCTTTTCGTTGTTTTGGGCCTTCCAGCACTTCTGTACTAGGGTCTTGAATGGGGGAAAAGTTCAGATCTGGTTAACTGTGACAATATCCACTGAATTGTCTGCCCAAATGCTGGAAGTTACAAAATTAAATGTCCATAAGTCATCAAGAACTATGAAGCAAGGATGATGGTGAGGGTATGTATTCTCATGTACTCATACAAACAATTTTTCAGCCAAAAGGTACAAAAGCCACACAAATAGGATAAAGCCCTAGGTTGGGAGCCTTGGACAAAGCAGTAGTCAAGTCCTGCCCCTCTTTTCTGGTAATGACCTCACCTCAGGTAAAACCTAGGAAAAAGCATTGGGCAAACATTACAATTAACAAAGGCTTCTTTTACACTAGAGATTGAAAGCCCAAACAATCAAAATTCAAAATCTTTGATTTCACGAAAAGATAAATTAGGGTAGGATGGAGCCTAGCCTTTGGGCATGTTGAGGAGTTTGTGCATGATGCCAAGGCTCTCGTCATTCTTGGTTTAGCTTTAGCATTATCAAAGATTGTTTCCGCATTACAAGTCTTGCATCTTTCAGATTCGGATTCCTTTACTCAAACTCCTTGATGGATTTTTAGACAAACACATATGTGAAGTTCTTTTTGGATTCTTTAAGTCAATTTTATTGTATAGGTCTCACTGTTAAGATGCAATTTGTTAAGCATGATTTTTGAACATTTTCGAAATTCTTTTGACCTCAAGAATTCAATTAGTGGTTCCATTCAACTTCATCAATTGAGTTCCCATGTGTTTGTTGGCCACATCCCATAGTTTGTGACTTGCATTCTTGGTGACTTTAAACTTTGGCCAAGCCTTCAAGTAGTATTCGGTCGATTACGATGGGCGAAATGTTCTATCAACTCATGAATAAAGCTTTATGTCTTCAGTTTTGTAATGTGTTTTCTTTTCATCTATCATTGCATCAATTTATTGTGATAGTTAAAGGTGGTTGTGAACCTAATCCATAGTATTTGAATTAATTCGGATGTCCAACTGATTCAAATTGGGTGGTGCTTCAAATGGATGTAGCAAACACCTTCAACACCATCTTTCATGTAAGGCCATGTTCCAAAAACTTCAAGTGCCAAGAGGCCAATTGTTTCAACTTTTCCCCTTTATTATTGTTTTCTGCCTTTTATTTCCTTTGTTTTTTAATCATCACTTTTCCTTCGGAGATTTGTTTGTCATCCTTTTGTCTATCAACATGTGTCAAATTGACCTATTTGTCAAGCCTTTTTTTTCACTTGCTCATTTTTCATGTTTTGCATTGTTATTCAGGCATTTTTCCTTCATGTCTTTTCTTTTATAGCTTGGTCGACGACACCCACATCTTTGACCTTGCTTATATTGTTCCCTTTTTATCTTTATCATTTTATTTCCCGATTGGTCTTTGTTGGATTGGTCATTTTAACCTTGCAAATGCCCAATTTGGGTCCCTTTTGGTTTGCCTCTTAGGTTCACCTTCCTAACTAATCTATGTTGCATTATCAATGACATTAGGATCTTGGGCCTCCTTTTTGGTTTCGATTAATTTTCCTCATCTTTTTTGTAAAAGGTTTTGGGTGAGGATGTTCACCATGTTAATGCATTATCAAGGTTAGGGGATGTTGTGGTAACATTTGGGATCATGTTGGCTCCATTACTTCCCCTTTTTTTCAAGTTTTCATGTGAACCAACATTTTTTTTCAACGTTGTTGAGATTTTTTGAAAGGTTTATGGGCTTGAATTTTTTGGAGTGCCTTTAGGTTCCCTTAGTTTGTTGGCAAGTTTGTTTTTTCATTTTTAGTGGAGGGTTAGGTTTCATCTTTGCAAAGGGCATTGCTCCAAGGGCCTATTTAGGAAGTTGGCGTCTAATTGCCCCTATCATAGCCTTTAAGTTATTGTTAGACTCTTGCCCATTCTTATTAAGCTGATAGGAATAGGTAACTTACATTAACTACCCTTCCATTCCCATTTGAGGTTGGCATAGGAATTTTTTCCTTTAGTGGTGGTAGTGTACATACCACCATTTGAACAATTAGCAAAAAGAGGAGCAAATCAAATTGAAAAGAATATTTCCAAAAGATTACATGACTATTTTTTTTCTAGCATCCTCTTAGATTTGCCTTTTGATTTGCATTAGGTGCATTTGAAGTATTTTGTAAGGTCAAGTGTGGGTGCATGGTTGTCTACTCACCCAATGATTCTTTTTTCTAATTGGCTTCACATGTTTTCTCCATTTTGTTGTGCATTTGGTTGGGCCCCCCATCTCTTAATCCTTGGTTTGTCACATTGCATTTGTGGATCAACCTTTGGACCCTATAGAAATCCACCTTCTTCATTGCCCCCATCACGAACAGAGGAAATACTTACCACGTCGTTGTTTGGGATGTTTTTGCATTTATTTTGATTTCAAGTTTTACATGAATAAACTCACATTTTTTGGTTGCCTAACCTTTAGTCTTCACGTTAGTAAATTGACATTGTGGTTTTAATGGATGGTGTTTAGATTTTGGTTGACATGATCATCATTCACTTCATTTGAATAAATTTGGTTTCACGAACAATTATATTTTGTGAGGTTGACGCAAGAGCTATGGCTCATGTTAAAAATGGCCTTTATCACGATCAATACCCAATGGACATGTTTTCCTTTTAACCATAAAGGTCTTTGGATGTTTGCATCAGTAGGACAATTTTTTTCATTGATGTACTAACATGATGTGAAAGACAAAAGGCACTAGAGACCTTCTTCTTTCAATTTTGTGTTCATTTTACAAGTAGAAGTTGTCATTGGCATTGTAAGGAGTAGAAATGATCTCTATTTTGAAGTGTGTTGTTATTGTAGGTGAGAATTCTTCTAGGCTAGGCATTTTTTTAGGTGTTCTTCCCTTCTCTTTATCTAATATGCTTCCCTCAACTAGGGGAGATTCGGGTAACTGAATTCCCTTAGTAATCCACCTTCTTTGGAGGTTGTTTCATTTGCCTAGACTTGGTTCCTTTTATCTTGTACCTTCCTTGTGCCCCCCCCCCCCCCCTTTTTTTGGATGTTTTGTTTTATTGATGATTCACAAGTTTTCATTAATTAGGGTACAAATTCACTAATACATAACATTGAAAACCTAAGGGACCAAGGAAATGTGAATAAATGAAAAATGGACATTAAATATATTTTGAATAACATTTCATGGTGTAATAGAATTTGCACCATGCCTATGATTTTAAAAAACCATGATTGGTCTAAATTTTAATATGTTAATATACATATTTTACAATACATTTCACAACTAAAGCTCACACATAACTGATTTCTGAATTTCCATTGGACCTTTGGAAATGTTTTGAAGGCTCTCCACATTTTCATGGTGATTGTCCCTGATCATAGTGTGAAGGGGGCTTAAACACAAAAAGAGGGTTATTACACTTATTTCTTAAGAGTAGAAGGGGGCTTCCCCCTAGGCATATATAAATTTGCCTCCCACTCTCAAGGAGTACACATAAAATTCATCCTCTTTTCTAGGAAGAATATTCATAGAATCCACTAGGATATTGTTTAGAATGCTTCTTGTGACTCAATATGCTCACTTCAATATGCAAAACATTGACCTAAGGTACTCAATTTGGGCTCCACGTTGCTTTGCACTAGTAATGACAATTATTAAATCATCTTTTTTGAACATAATAATTTTTTTATAATCAATTTTCTCTTTAAAAAAATAAATTTCTATAAATTCATTATATGTCATTTTGTTTCATTTTTGTTGACAAAAATCTAATTCATTAAATAAATTCACAAGACACAATCAAACAAAAACATTAAAAAGGTGCAAAACAACCAACAAGAAATGATTTTAAAATGAAATTTGATCTATGATTATTTATAATCTGAATAGCTCTAAAATTATCAAAGTGACAATCACGAAAATCCCATCCTACATCAACCGGTTCCAATGAAACATTGTCACTGGAATTATGAATACCTTAATTGTAAAGGTGACATGACACAACCAGACCTAAAGACTCATCGTAAGGGACCAAGGTAGCCTACGTCCACTTACATTCTACTAGATCAGAAATTTGTCCCTCCTCTTTCCCTTTCTGAAGCCCTAGGCCGCCTCCTCCTCCCCCCATCCCGCAGTGTTAATTGTTCAATCTTATATATAAAACCACTACGTCCGTGTGTCTATGACGGAGCTCAGGTCCGTCACGGACGGACGACCAGGCCCGGCCCGGGACTCCCGGGATTCGAAAAACGGGAAACGGGATTAGGAAAATGGGATTCGAAAAAAAAACGGGAAACGGGATTCAGAAAATGAGATTCGGAAAACGGGATTCGAAAGGGCCCGAGACTCCCGGGATTCGGAAAAACGAGCGGCCAGACAGGGCAAAGTGGGGTAGGGGGCAATGCAGGGTCCGTCTGTCCGTCCGTCTGTCTTGCAGGGTAAGGCAGGGGCCAAATAAAGAGTAAAAGATAAGAAAAAATAAAACTTATAAAACTTCACAGTGGCTGAAGGTCACGGGCACCCACGGGGGACTTCAAAGTAGCCTTCGGCCACGGGCACCCACTAGTGGCTTTATATGTAAAAAATTGAAAAGGTTGCCATTTCTTGAAAGGAAAAAATCACATCTGTCACATTTAGACAATAAGTTCCCATAGGTCATCAGAACAAGGCAGGATTCTAAAAGAATCTACTTTACTCTTTTAACTCTTGCCAAATTTGGCTCATTCCTTTTGTGGAGGATTGGAAATCCACCTACTTGACAAAATTGGCAAAAAAGACCTTGGTTATGGAACAACCTTGGGGGCCGGGGGGAGAAGAGGACATTGTATAATTTAAGTTGAGGTCTCACAATGTAAGATACTATTATTTTTTACACTTTGAATAGTTTATCACCATCTATAATGCAAAAAACTACGATTAACTTGAGTAAGTTTAAAGTTTATGAAGATCATCCTTTTTGAGAAACATTCAATATCTCATCAGATAAGCATTGATCTAAGCTTACGCTCTTTTTGCTCATATGTCACTTTGCTTTTTTTGTTGCTTCGAACATCCAACTAATAGATATGCATTACTTATATATTGTAGTATTGGAATGGATTTGACAACAAATTGTCGAATAATTAATTAGAATTCAAATCTTAATTGGGGCAGTTAATTTTTTACTAATCACACCTCCAATTCAATGTCATGTCGTCCTATCATGTTTGGATTTATTTCCTTTACGGTCTCTAATTTTGAAATTGTGGGCAAGTAATGTTTATATAAATAACAAACATGATATTCCTGTCTTTGTGGACAATCTAAGTGTGTCTAGACTGTCACATTCTTAAAATTCAAGGATTGGCAAGTCTGAAGTTTAAACCCAACATTCAAATATTTCAACTTTTAATTTTATAATTATTATTAAAATTTCGATACAAGTAATAAATAAAATTTCAAAAATTCGACAAAATTATAAAAAATAAATATTGCTGAAACTGTTGGTGTACCATTGTATTATGGGTGACCAAATTTTCCACTTGATCTTTTTTTGCTTGGACAAGCAAGCATCTACAAAAGGGCCTTTCCATACAGATCGTGTCATAAACTAATTTTTGTATTTTCTTACTACTATTTTAAATCCACCTTTGCTAGGCTTTCCCCAAGGTGATACCAAGGGTCTACCTCCATTGAAATCTTAGGGCCTTATGGGATTTTGTACACATTTCGAAAATTAGCCAAGCAAATCAGTGAACTTCAAAATGGTTTTGTTTATCATTATGCTTTTGTAATGTTGATGGGCTTAACCATATTTATTACCATAATATATATGTGGGATTTTATTTATTTTTGGGTGGATAATCGATTGTATTTCATTTATATAGTGAGTTTTTTATTTATTCATTTCGAAAGAGACATTAGCATGAACTAAATACTCATACTTCCCAGTATAATATTAAAGAACTTTAAGTGATGCAATGATAAGCCAGTGTTACGCCCCTTTTTTTATGATGTGCAGCTTTTCCAACAATTGATTGAAGACAGGCTAGAAGCAAAGTGAAAGGACTTCTTGAATTGCCTACCAGACTTGGAAAAATGTCATTTTTTCTCGTTTTCCTCCGACACTGGATATTGTCCATCAGACTGTCATGGATCCCTGTCACCTGAGCACAACACAAGTTTGTTGCAATCAGAAAACTCGATAAATACGTGATTAATCTGGTACTTATTATGGCTGTCGGTACTTGAGATATGGCTTCAGTTACTACCTAGCTGAAGCCAATCAAGCAAAGCAAGAAAGCTAACAACTTGGAAGTTGGGTTCTTCCAACCCTTTACACTTTTTCCTTCTTGTAGGTAGGTAGGTAGGTAGGTAGGGTTTCCATTGCACCCAAAAAAAAAGAAAAAGTTAGGTAGATCTTCATCAGCTTCATCATATCGTTTGCTCACCTACTTGAACCGTGTATCGAAAAATCTGGCGATTTTTTCCTTAATGTTGGTCAATTTATGGCTTTTGAACATCTCAAAAAACACGTGATTTTAACACTTTTAGTTTTAATATAGCTTTCTGGCTATATATAGCCAGCGGAGAAAAAGAAGCCTCGTCCCTGTGCTTTGTCCGCCCTTTGCGTTGTGAGATACCTAGGACAGTGCATAAAACACTCAGAAGCTCATGGGGTGAAGAAGAGTAGGCGGAGCGCGAGTCCAGCTTAAGGACGCCCATGGCCCGGTGCATGCCGGCGGGTCGGGGGTGAGGGGATTTACACCAACAAGAAGAAGAAGTTGCAGGGAGTGTGGTAGGGGATCTCGAGACGTTAATATCTGTTTCGTTTCTTCACACTCATCTCTTTCTGTCATCTACCAACTTCTTCATGTGTCTGCAGCAAAAAAAAATCTAGTCTCTGATGGATTGGGCAGCTTTGTGGAACGTGTTTGCGTTCGAGTCCCATTTTTTTCTAGAGGCGGGCAAGCTCAAAATGGGTTCCAATCATTTTCTCTTCCTCCAAATCGGGAGCACTGATTCATCTTGTGTCGTTCTTGCTGATAAAGGCCACAAGTCTCCCGTAGTCTGAGCCGCCGTAGCAGGAGTGCTACCAGGTGAGGAGCAAGCGTGTGGAGACGGAGAGAGAAAGGGGCTTTAAGGGAGGAGCTTAGGAAAGAGTTCAGTGATAGAGGGTTATTGGCTAGTGGAAGAGGGAGTCAGGGGAGTGTTCTCAACAAGCTGTAGGGGAAAGCATGTAGTGTACACTTGTTGCAGACCAGTGGTAGTTTACTCAGAACGCATACAAGAGATCTCGTCCCAGATCAGCGCACTTGAACAAGTCATAGTCTTGCGAACGATTATGATATTTTGTCTAGTGTAACTATTTGCAAGGGTAAAGACTTAGTTGTGACCGGAGAAAATGCCAGACCATCTGCATCACTGCACGGAGTTCCCATGTCCCATATGCACTCCCGCCAAACCTGCCAAACCTGCCAAAGGGATTTGGCCAGGTTATAGTTACAGAAAGGATCAAATGTTGTATGTCGCGGAGATTCGCCCTCCAGAATGGCGCGGCAAGCAGAAGATCGGACTAGGTTCCTACAGGACGCAAATAGGTGCGGCGATGGCCTTCGATGTCGGAATTCACTACACGAACAAGAACGCGGGTTTCAACATCTTGTCTCGTGCTCCTCGTGTGCCGCCCTTGACCTCCGGACTGTCTTTCGGGGACGGCAACGACGTAAACGCTATCAGGGAATTCGTGCAAAAGCATACCAAGGAATTTGTGGAAAAGAACGAGCGTCTCGTACCGGGTTTGCCCTCCGGACTATCTTTCCAAAACAGCAATGATGCAGAGAACATCAGGACATTTGTGCGAGGGGAGGCCAGGAAATTTGTGGACGTGGATGAGCATCATGTGGAAACAGCACCACCCCCGACTTCCGGACCTGTGGAGGCGGCAGATCTAGGGTTTCAAGGAACTGAAGCATTAAGGGCAGCAGGTTCACCATCATCATCATCTGAAGATCTTGCATTGAATCCCTATATGGCTAGGGTTGCTAAGGACAAATTACTGGACAACCAAGCTGACCGAATCTTTTGGGAATTGCTTCTGATGCCAGCACCCCTGAATCCTGTGGAGGTCAAAAATCAAGGGTCTCAAGATGTCAAATTGACACTACCAGCTGCTTTACTGCCAGAGAAACTGCCACCATCTTCCAATGATCAGTTGGTGAACTTATTCCCAGCACTTTTCCTCTCTGGGATCCGCTCCCCGATGAAGGTCAGAGTTGTTTCGCATGCATTTGTAACCTCTATCTATATATATATATATATATATCAGCACACCAATTGCTCACCCCCACAGGATATTGAAGGTTTTTTGGTGGGTTGGAATGCACATATGAACTTAGGATCAGGGCTTATTACCCACTTATGACTTTGGAGGTTCTATGCCCACTTTTGATTTTACATAGCTTCTAGTTGCATAGCTTCTAGTTGTTCTTTGTTTGTTCCTTGCTGTCCTTTCCTTTAAAGTTCTGCTCTTCCTTTTCTGTTGGTCTGTTTTTTGTCTTGTCCTTGTGTTGTGGTCTGTTGCTAGCCAGTAGTATGGCTGAGTCTTCCCTTTGCTTCTGGATTTGCAGCAGGAACTCCGTTTGCAGGTTGGTGTTTTTTCCTGTTTTTTGTTTGTTTTTGTCTTTCCTTGTTTGGAGCTTTTTGTGCTCTTGACGAAGTGTTAAACCTTGCTGTGGGTTTTTTCTTCATCGTGAGAATAGAGATTTCTCTATTCTTATGAAAGATACTTATTACCCACTCATATCATGCAGATTGTCAGAAGTGTATGAGAGCATGGTTTCTGAATTGCTGCTATAGGTGAAGGTAAGAATGCACAATTCATGTAATGGTTTGCCCTGAATTTTTTGTTGGATCACTATATGCTTATCTACACTAGCCATTGGGAGCTTGATGAAGTCAGTGTGTAGCTGTAATGGCAGCTCATCACTGCTGTTTGTGATGAAGGTGATGATGATCTGACATGTTGTGAGCAACTCTCATAAGGTTATGGTGGCACTCATTGTCATGTTTCTTTTCAAAATTGCTGTTGTGGAGATTGTTCTACAATTTCATGGCTATATGTTCCAGTTGTTTTAGCAGATCTTCTGCATCCAAGTAGTCACCAGTAGTGTGGCTTAAGGATATGAACTCAGGGTGCAGAGCCCAACTATGACCTTTTATGTAGGCCTCTCAATGCCTTTGGCTTAGATGCTTGCTTCCTTGTATAAGGACAAGCTAGAATGAAATGAAGCTTACCCATGCAAGCTTGTTGGAGCTTGACTGAGGATACTATTGATTTTTTTATGTCTCTTGCGTGCTGGCTAATATCATGCCTGAGTCTTCTTGTTGATTCCAAAAATGAGACAGACACTCTGGATGCAGGTTTTGTATAACAGTTTGCCCATAAACATGGGTGGATCATTATATACTTATCTACACCAACCATGGGAGGCTGATGAAGTCATTGGGTAGTCATGGCAGCTCATCACTGCTATTTGTGATGAAGGTGATGGTCTGACACCATGTGAGCAACTCTCATAAGGTTATGACTGCACTCATTTTCATGTTTCCTTCAAATTGTTGTTGTGGAGATTTCTCTGTAATTTCATGGATTTGCAATAGGTCAAGCTTTGGAGACCTGGGTCTTGATCATGGTAGGAATCTCCCAGTTGTTGTGCAGTATTGGGTACAAGTCTTAGTGAGTGCGAGTTTGGGAATGTTATGTGACACATACATGCAAAATGTCTCCAGACTGGGAACTGTAAAGCAAGATGTGTCTACTGTGAACTATCTGCTTGTTGCTTTGGAAAATTTTATGTGGGATTCTGGACTGTGACAGGCATGTGAGCTACTTCTGAGCAAGACCAGCCCATATTTTCAGGCATCAGATGCATTGGACACAGCCTTACCTTAAGTCCTTGAAGGGTCTTCTTTCTGTACAGAGCCACAAATTAATGACAAGCATTTCTGGACACATGTTGCAACTTGTGTTGTACTGTTGCAAGAGCTGCAGAATAGTAGTGACATAACTGTGTCTAGTTGCAACATCAATCAAACATTGTTGAACAAGTATGCTGGTGAACTTAGTAAAGGAGTAACAGAGGTTTGTGTCCCGACAGAAATCTACAGTCAACACTATCACTGAAGGTGCAGCAGAACCTTTAAGATTTAGATCTTACAAGTTTCTGGTTTGATGGTTCATAGAATTGAGTATGTCCTAGTGCTGCTCCATATGGTTGCTGAGAGAAGATTGGGCTAGGCTCCACAAGTTTCTCTTAAAGAAATGTGCTTACTTGAGGGTTTCCCTAGTAGGCAGTGCTGGATTTTGAACTCTAAACACTAGCAACATTGTGCTTGTTTTAAATCTGTTCTTTCAAAAGCTGTGCTGGCTAGAGACAAAGTTTAGTCAGAACTCATCATCCTGGGCAATTTGCACGTTAGGAACACTGATGTGGGGCATGTTTGAACGTCATTGGTGTCCTGTACTCCTTTTGCCAGTGACAGTAACATCTCATCAATAGATTATGCATAGAAGATGCTGCTTTCTCTGAGACACGCATGTAATACCTGCTTACCTTACTAGATGGTTTGTTTGTGAAACCCTTTTGATGAACCTCACTCACCAGGTGGCATGGCTGTTAGTAGCCCTTGCAAGGAGGCCACACCTGTATTGGGATGAACAGAAACATCTGTTTGTTCACACAAGTGTTGAATTGCACTGTGCTTAGATTTGGCAATTGCTGTTGGGCTAGAATTTGTGTTATTTAGGCTATGAGAGTTTCCTCACAAGCTTTGGCAAATGCTGGGCAAAAGCATTGGTATGAAACTCCTCCCAGTGAGTGGAGAATGTACAAGGAATGCCAAGGGTTGAGGCCCCTATTTTGAAGCCACTGACTGACTGATTGAGAGTGATTCTCTAGTGTTGAGGAGCCATGACCATGAGAAGAATGTTTTAATCAAGCTTCATAAGATTATGAATGTTTGATCAAGCTATCATCGTAATGTGCTAGGTGTTGTCCACACACCACATATGACAATAGTGCAAAAGTCAAGGTGTGTGATACCACGTTGGCCCCCGTAGAATTGTTCCATTGAAGATGGATGTTGTTGACAATTATTGTAGTTGTAAATGTATATCTGGATTTTTGGGCCCCAGATTCAGATTTGGGCACAAAAGGGTTGTTCTGGATCAAGATGGTTATGAAGCAGAACTTCATTCTGACAAATGATGATGAACAAGAGGCCAGGAATTGTAATTGCAAACCATGGCACAGGCTTCAGCTGCAATACTGTCAAGAATGTTAACAGTCTGAGGGGGAATTTTGAATTTCTCACTACCTCTAAATTTCTACTGATAGGCTTACCACAATCTTTCTACTCTCAATTGTCACTTTTCCAACATGCAGTGTCCTTGAAACCATTCTTTCTTTTTTGGAGTCTCAATGTCAGGACATTTCCAAGTCCTCTTTCCAAGGGCAGTCCGACCCCATTGACACTTAAGAGATGGCAATTGGGTAGCAATCGTTTTGTTTGTGCTGAAATCTGTGCAAAATCGATTGTGATAGTTCCCTGTGTTAGATCCCAAAAAGAGAACATTTTCTCAGAAGAGTGCCTGCTTCCCTTCAGATACTTTCCATCTTCCTCCATCTTCATGGGTAGATTAATTTTCTGCTGAGAAAATGTCCTCTTAATCATGTTAAGCATAAGGAATTACAGATTTGAACTTAACAGCTTAAACAATGGAAGTCAATTGTGTTGGGTTTTAGGCCTGTCACTGTCCACAATCAAATGTGCAGTTTTTGTGTAGGCAAATGTGTAGGCAAATGCACAAGCAGTTTTTGAACATATGGGCAGAGAAAGAGTGCAGCATCAGAAATTTTATGCATCATCAAGAGCAAGATGGACCAGAGATTCTTTTGAGGCATTCCCTTGGTTCACATTCACTGTAGGTCCTAGGGCCACTTTAGATGAGGATCCAAGGTCCAGGGTCCAATGAAATAGGGCAGTCCTATTGGATGAGAGCCATAAATTGAACCCATGGCCTTTAATGAGAGTCCAAGACCAAAAAGTGACAAATTAAAGCTAAACCAGCATGGCACCACTTTTGAGGGAAAATCAATTGGTTCAGACTGAAAAAAAGAGAGCTTATGATTTGAACCAAGATGCAAGCTACATTCCAAGGCAGTGTCCAACTCAAGGATTCAATTTGCTTCAAAGGAGTTCAAATTGGTTCCTAGGAATTTGGAGCCTGGACCCCCATCTAAAGTGGGCCTTAGTTTTGCCAGTGCCTGACTGATGCTGGGATGGAGCATGTGTTGGAACCTTCTGGGATATTAAAGTCCACCACACTTCTCTATTTAACCCACTTGTTACATTCAAGTGTGACAAGAAGCTGTGGTCACATGTTGACTCCTTGAGGAAACCCAGCCAAGCAGAAAATAAATAACCACTGACTCCAGACAAAAAGCACCTTTGTAAATCTCCTGAAATCAGTCTTCAAAGTAATGTCTTAGCAATTGAAATTGGACATCTGAACTTCTACATTTGGAGTGCAGAAAAAAAAATGGGATACAGAATTATGCTCCCAACAATAGAGTAGAGCTTGCAGTTTTTTGACTACTTGAGCGGGATGAAACGAGAAGAATGTGTAGCTCCGATACCAGGCCGACCATGCTTCACAGGCTTGTAGGAGATGGAAAACTCAGCCAAGTAGTGGCCAATCATCTCTGGCTGCATGCAAATCACAAGACCCCAAAAATATAGTTAGTTAGCACGAGAGCCAAAAACACAGCCATTAGAAAAGCAAGTGCAAAGTATGTAACTGGAACAGAGAGCTTTTTGCAGTACCAGGAGTACTTCATGTATTTTACAACTACAAAATATTTGGATTAAACACAGGAGAAAGAGTCAACAGCTTCTTGAATTGCTGAATGAAACTTCAGGTATTATTCACAATTCCCATAAAGAACCAGTAGAATTTTTCTAGTGTCTGTTGAGGGCAACTTACCCTCAGTAAAATCTCTGCCCCTCAACAGAGGATGTCACATTACACATGGGGTTCCTCAATTTACCTTAACCACAGTACAACCTCTGCCTCAACAGAGGATGTCACCTTAGATGGAAGGTTCTCATTTTATGTATCAGGTCCTTCTTTCCACCGGATAAGGACCTTGAAGGGGTTGGCTCTAGGGATTCAGGTTCCTCATTTTACAGGAAGGTTCTTTATATATATACCAGGTAAGGACATTGAACAGGCCAGCTCTGGGAATTCAGGTCCTGCACTCAGCAGTCCCACCTTGCACTGGGCCCTCATTCCCAGGAAGGCCCCATTCTCTGTCTGTCCCCTTCACAGAAAGCATCCACTCATTCTAAATAAAGAGGTACTATATCTCTGCCAACAACAAAAATACTCCTAAAAACCAGTTCCACCTGTGGCAGGTGGGATGGCTGTGTCATGTATAATAGTCCTTTCAGTCTTGCAGCCAAAGCTTCAGAAAAAAATTGAAAATATATCATGCCAGAAACCTCAGTGGGCATACCTTGATCTCAACCTGGTTGAAGGTCTTGCCATTGTACACTCCAATCACACTTCCAATCATCTCCGGGACAATGATCATGTTGCGTAGATGTGTCCTTACTGCCTCTGGCTTCTCACCTGCAGGAGCCTCCCGCTTCTGCAAAAAGGTTGAAAGAATATATAACCTATAATCAAGACTCCCAGTAAAATTCCAGACTCGGCATTTACACAAATCTAATTCTACTTTGGAAGGTAAAGATATTAAGCTCCAAATCTGACGATACAGAAGAGCACTTACTGCTTTGCGTAGCTTCTTGATCAAGGCCATAGGCTTGCGCTTCAAACCCCTCTGAAACCTATTACCAAAATACAAAAAGATGAATACAAAAAATCAGGCAGACCAAATAGGTAGTCACTCTCGCTTATGAACTTTTGTCTTTATTCCGTAGCTCTTTTCAGCGGACAGAGAAAGACTTGTACAATAGCTCCAACGCCAACAGTGCGAGATTCCACACAAATTGCAAAATCGGAATTCATTTGATGAGGACAAGAAAATTCCTGCAAGCGTAATGATGGCGCATACCTGCGACGAGCACGGGCATGGAAGAGTTCGACGAGCTCATCTGAGCTCATATCAAGGAGTGCATCGAGGTCGACTCCCCGGAAAGTGAACTTCTTGAATGTTCTCTTCTTCGGCTGCACAGTCCCGACTTCTGCATCTATATCCGCCTGCGAACCAAAATACAAATACACACACAACAACAAAAAAAAATCTTTCAGGATACATTTCTGTTCCAATGCAAGCTGTTAAAACTTGCCACAAAACCAAATCTCGCAAACAACCCAGTCCGCACAAAACAAGAGGGGCTCCTACCATGACAAGAACCAAACCAAGCCCTTAAAAATACCCCACTCCAGACATGAACAAGGAGCGCTACAAAGTCATGTGCATAAATCCAGGTACGTAAGATGCGTACCATGTTGATGTGCTTGCTCGAACGCAAGGACAGAAGAGAACGGAAGAGTCGGAGACGGCGGAAAACCAATTACCACCAGTGCGAACGACAAAGAAGAAGCTCTAAACCCAATTCCTCGATTCCTAAACCCTAATTCTTATCCACGTCTCTAGTATGAACTTAGGTCTGGGAAAGCTTCGTTTTAGGTCTGGTTCCGTACCTGCCCGGCGGGCTGAACCTGGATGGATAGCAAAAGCGTGGATGATTTTGTGTATATGTACGTACATATATGGGAGCTTTTGGATGAGGGACGTATGACTGCAGCCTGGCTGTGCAACCGACAGCCGAGGATTTGAGCTGCTGCAGTCTTGGGTGTACCTTCACCTTTTTGAGTGAGGCCTCTTAGTGGTCATATGAAGCCCAAAAACTGTTAGATTCGAACTCAGAGACCCGCAAGGGACATTTACATTTTTTCGAAATAACTTGGCTTTGCATTGCTTCACTCTATCGGTGACAATACATTCATTGACACAAGGTCAAAATCTCAATATTTTATTTTTTTTAATTTAAAATAGTTGCCAAATGTTGAGAGTCCACCATAACTACAAAGAAATTTTATTTGTATTCAATAAAACATTCATACAAAAATGGTTTTACATAATTGTGATAAAATAAATTTGGATTGCCAAATATGTTATTATCTCAATAGATTGTTAGTAATCATTGACTTTGCTTTAAAATATGCATAAAATTATTTTAGTTTATATATTCATATTATATACACAATTTAGTGACAATGATAAAACATCATTTTGCATGTGTAATGTCTTGTAAACACTTTTTATTTTTATTTTTTTAATTTTAAATATTTTTTTATGACAAACAAATTGTCAAATGTGAATTTCAAAAATAATATTATTTGCAAGTATACTTTTTGAACCATTATTTGATCATTTTCTTTTTGTATTATTGAAATTTCAATTTGTTTTATCTTTTGCTTCATTTTGTTTAAATAATTTGTGTAGATTTTAGATGCTTATTTTTCTCATTTAAAAATAAAGAAATGTTCATATCATCTAAAGCATATTTAATAAAAATATAAATGGGTTCATAGCATATGGCTTTTGTTATGAAATATTGATGTGGTGTATAAAATCTAATCAAATTATCAATATACATTTCAAAATATATTTTAAAATCAAAAGTAATTGAGACAGGAAGAACATGGAATTCAATATTACATTTTTCTTTTATTAGCTCATTATTTTTTTACTATTTTGTTTCACATAATACATCCTATACATTAAAGCAACAATGTTTGTTTGTGTGCAGTGCCTGGAAGATTCTTTTAGTCACTGCCCGTTCCCTATGGTGACAAACACGACAGGGCAGGGCAGGGCAGGGCGGCCAGGGCAGCCGCTGCGGGGGGCCGGGCGAGGTGCCATTTCTATTAAAAAATTCCTTGGGGAAAACCGGGGGACCTGCATCTAATCAAACAAAAATATAATTTTTTTTAAAAATTATTTTCATTATAAAACATATTTTAAAAACTAAAATCCTTTTCGCAAAAGAAAATAGAAACAAAATACATATATACATAAAAATAAAAATAAAATGAAGATAGACCAAACAAGAATAGAAAAAATAAAAACATGAAGTAAACATAAACCAAAAAAAAAGTAAAAACGCAAAAACTATAAAAAAAAAGGAATGGAAACAAATGAAACAAGGAAAGGGAAATACAGTAAAATAATTTTGAAAGAAAAAAAAATTCCAAAAATGAAGAAACCAAATAAAGAGTAAAAAATAAGAAAAAATAAAACTTATAAATATTGAAGAAAAACCCTACTTGAAAAAGAATGAGGTGTGTCTTCTTTCTCCAAACTTCAAACTTGCATCCAAATAAATATATATATATAAGTGAAAAAAAACACTTTATTTTTATTATACAAAATAATAATAATAATTAAAAACACATAAAAATTAAAAAATTAAAAAGTTAAAAGTTTCTAAAAAAAACTAAAACATGAACCAAGTTTAAAGAAACCGGGGGACTTCACAGTGGTCGAAGGTCACGGGCACCCACTAGTACGTAATGAAGTGAACATGACTTTGTGTAACACTTTAAGTGAGTGCAAACCACAATAAAGAAAAAGAAAATATGTCCATGCCCAAACATAAAAAAACTCATGATAAAAAATATTCCATCATAAATCACAATTTTATTATCTTTAATTTTATGATCAACTTTCATTCTTGTAATTTTGAATTTCAATAATATACAATAAACAATACTACATAGTTAAATTTAATGTTACCACTTGTTGGAGTTATGAACATTATGAAAATTAATCAATGTCAAACCCACTAAGGAATGTTCGGATATAGAGTGTGATTAAAATACATCAAGATGAACCTTTTTTTTCATGTGAAATTTCACACTATTGTAAAAAGAAACTTTTTCACAAAATTCCTTGTTTTTTGAAAAAACAATTGTTAAAAAAATAGTCATTTTGGGTCAATGTAATTAGATTTTTATTGTTGGCCAGTATTAGTAGTTAGGCTATAAAAGGGTTTTTATTTTAGTTTCTAAGAAAAGGTTGTCATCTATTACAAATCATTCTTGGGATGATTGCTAGGGTAGAGAGGCTGATCGTAATACATTTAAGGTACAATTTCTCGTTGTTTTGGTAAGAGGGCCCAATTGTTTATGGTCTCCAAAGATCAAATGGAGCCCTCCTCTTTGTGCATTTATCAAATTAAAAATTAGTAGAAATGAACTAGAGATGAAAAAGTTATGGCCCCCTAAAGTAGGGGAGGGGGGTCATTTTTATAGAAAATTCCTAATCAAACAGTTCATAGCCTATTTCTGAACCCTTCAAAAAATTCTTAAATATTATTCTATTTGCCTTTAAAGTTACGAAATGATTTGTAGACCTTAAAATGGCAACTTTAGAGTATTTTAAATTGTTCAATTTGAAAAAAATAATGAAAAAGTAATGCACTAATGAAGTGGGAAGGGTCAAAATGAAAAAAAATGAAAAAAACAAAAACGTATTTTCTTTATTTTTTTTTTGGTTGCTCCTTTGGCTTTGCATTTCAAAGATGCTTTGTAAAGCTTCAGAAGGTGCTCCTATAACTTTTTAAATCATTCAAAATGGAAAAGAATTGAGAAAGATCTAACAAAGTGTTTGATGATGGGCTAGTTTACCCTAGCAACATTACAACACAAAATTGAAAATTAAAACATTGACCAAAATATGTTCCATTTCATATGAAACAAAATGTTGGAATTTAGGACATTTAGGACAATTTGTAATCATGATGTGTAGGTTAAAAACTTTACTTGTAACTTTAATGTGTTATTTGATATGCCATTAAACTTTAAAATGCAATTGTTGGATAAAAAGATGAAACAAAAATGCATTTGAAATTAATCATGCACTCTTTAATAAGAACATGCACAAAGGAATTTCAAGATTTTCAAAACCTTAAGGTGATACATAATGATAATCAATTAAAAGTCATGTGATTTATGGTTAACATGCAATTTATTTAATTAAAATATCAAATATCTGAGTAATGTTAATTCAAAATCAAAAACCAAAAATTAAACATATTTCAAAAAAAATTATAGTTAAAAAAACATTGTTGTGATTAATTTGCATGGTTTTTTTATCTCATTAAATTGTGTTTGTTTTATGACAACATATTAAATTTTATCCTTTTCTACAATGTCAATAACAATTTTAAGGGCTTCCATAAGTTGAAAGAGTATTTAAAATTCGTATAATAACAAATTAATATTTTTTATGTTTAAGTTTATTAAAATTTCTCATCAAAAATATCATTTAGAATGAAGACAATATTGGTCATTTGCCCATATAATTAATAATCTTCCAAATTAAATTTTAATGAGTGAATCCCAAAAACATTATGAGAAAATCACAAATTCAATCCACCACAAATACATAAAAAGATTGTTTTTTATTCAATAGAAGATTCATGCAAAGGTCTAAGTTCCACATATTTATGATAGGAAAATTTGGATTGTAAAACATGCCATTTTTTCAATGGATCATTAGTAACCATTGATTTTATCACAAGACATGCACAAAATTATTTTATTACATTTATTTATACCATGTATGTGATTTAATTTTTTGAACTTTGGATTGTAAAAAAATGTAATCATAATAAACAAAATAAGCTTTTATGAAATATTATTTTGAATGCATTATGTACATATCATAAAAATTTGGAATCAATTTAATGAGTGAAAAATATTTTATAAGGACTTTTAACCTTTTGTAACCACTACTTTAAAATTGCATAAAAGCAGTTGAAAAATGGTTAACATTAAAAGCACAATTTGAAAGTATTTTTAAAGAAAGTTTTAGGGATATTTTTAATATACACTTAACACAATAGTATTAAAATAATTTATTTTTTAAAAATGACCTATTAAATTATTATTTTTAATCCTTAAAAATAAAGTTTTGGTCTAAGGGGGCACATGTGGCTTTTAATAACATGGTTGGACCTTAAATTGAACATGTTTTTAAGTGACATGGATTTTATGTTCTAAAAATTTCATCACTTAAAACTTACATATTTTTCAAATTATTTAAATAAAATGATGCCAAAAATAAAACAACTTTAAGGTGCAATTTAATATAAAAGAAGAGTGATGAACTAATGATTGGAAATATATATTTGCAAATAATTTTATTTTAAAAAAATCCACATCTAACATTTTGTTGTCTTGTAAAATCAATCTTCAACAAAATTGAATAAATATTTATGAATGTTTACAAATTGTTATACACACAAAATGCCACGGCATTTTATCATTATTACAGTGGTTACAACTACTAATGGTACATGTTAGTATGACTACACCCTCTAAAGGTATAAATGATTTGCTTGTCATTGAATAGGTGACCAATGGCCAAAAACACTTGACATTCAATAAGCCACATTGCTTTTTTTTAAAGGTTTCAAATGATATTTTAAACCTCATTTGTTTCTTTTTTATCTTTAGGTCTACACTTTGGGCTAGGCTAGTTTAACCACTTGCAGGATTAAAAGGTCTAAACATTGGCTTTGCCCATTTGAAAAAGACTAGGTATGCATTTGTTCAAAATTTTGGTTTATCCTTAAACCAATGTGAAGATGTTAGGTGGTGATTGAATGTTATGTTTGGATGGATGTAGTTTCTAGTTTGGTTGGATGTAACCTTAAGGACATGGAAGCCATGTCACCAGTCCTTATTTGAGATTTTAGGCCCATCCTTATTTGAAACCTATAACAAGATTTCAGGACTTGGATTTATCACTACTAAGATTTGATTTCTTTCTTCTTCATCTTGGCTTGGCCTTGGTTCTTCATGTTGTGTGTGGGTCCTTAGTCAAGTCTCAATATGAAGTTTTGAAATTCCATCCCCATTATATCAACCATAAAAAATTTCCCACCTTAAACACAAACCTTTTCATGTTTACATGGGCTCTAAGTTGGGTTTCGATTTAAATTTTTGAAATGTCATCCCTAGTTTATTAACCACCCAAAATCTGCCACAAACTTTGAATAAATATCCCCAAACACCAGTTCCAAATCTTTACAAACATGTGTTGAGCTTATTATTGTGGTACATGTGTCTTTAAAAAAATTCCTTTGTTTTTTCTAATTCTACCATTTAAAAAAAGACCTAACCAATTTTTGGCTATAGGTCAAAACCATGATTTTAAGGCAAAATTTTGAAACAAGGCCATTTTTTTGTTCTACAAAATGAAAAGAAAAGGAAAAAAACAAATGCGTGACTATCATTAAAAGGAATTCTATCATTTGAAACCAGGAAATCAATGATTAGATGTCCTAAATGACTACATAATTGTTTATAATTACAAGATATTATTTCAAATGTTACATTGAAAAGTTGTAGTCATATATTAATGGTGCATTTGATTATTAGATGATGATGTGGTAATAGGAGGATGACTCATTTTTTCATTGCAAATTTTCATCCATATAACATCCATTATTGATGACAAATTGACGTGGATATCCAAGATATCATTTGAAAATGTGATTAAAATAAAGTCATTTCAAATATGACTAAAGAATAACTATGAAAATGACATGGACAAAATGTTGTGTCATTACAAAAACAATGTGGTCATATAATTAGTTTACAATGATTCAAAAATGGCTGTTAATAATTTAATATAAATATAAACATACACAATATACTACAACACATAAAGAATTGATTTTAAATAATATCATACATATAGGTATTATAAAATTCCTATTACATTTTTGAAAAATATTCTTGATATATAATCCATTTTAAATATTCAATGTGAATTGATTAAATATTATACATTGAACTAACTTTTAATTGTGAAAGTATGACCTATTATAAATATTTTTAAATATTTTAATTAAAAATTAAAAATTAATCTAAGATGTGGGAAATATAATTTATTTGTACATTAAATTTTATCATAAATTTAAGTAAATATTCATATGATATAAGTATAAAATAATACACATGTTTTACATGTGTAAACATCTATTATTACAAAATTATATTGGGTTATATGTGTAAAAATGAATAAAATCATAATTTGAAAAAATTAATCAGTATTTTATTATTAATTTATTAATATTAATATTAAATTTATACTTCATATTTAATATGACTAATATAATTTTTTAAAAATATATATAGATATGATTGATTTATGATCCATTAATATATATTTTATGTGGATAAATTGTATGATTCATATGATTAAATTAAAAGTCATTAGTAAAATTATGATATATTGGAAGCAAATTCTATAATATAAATTCGTAAACCAAATGAAGGTTTAATATATGAAAAATACATTTTAGTTATTCATGTATTAGCCATAAAGGTTTTTTCATTTACAAATCATGTTATTGAATTTAATTTTTCCAAAGTATGGTCATTGAAATGTTATTCAATAAAAAAATTCATATATATAGTTTTGAATTGAATTTACATTTTTAAAACATAAATTATGTAGTTATGTACATTGTTGAAAAAAATTTATGAATACGTTTTATTTTCATTTAAACAAATTATCAATAAATATATGAGTTATTAAATTTGAAGTTTTTTGTAATGTTTAAATGAAGTATGGTTGAAATAGATTAAACATGGAGTGGCTTGGTGGGAAATAAGTTGAACTCCATCCTTGGGGTCCAAATATCAAATTTCACAAATGACATGCGTTGTGATCAACATTGGAATATTGATCAAATGTTTCGTACCTACCTAGATTACCTAAGTTAGGTTGTTATCTAGGTGAGCCTAAATAGATAAACCAGGTGGTTTAATTATCCATCTAAATTAGGTTTTAAACCTAGCTTAGGTGATGACACGTGTCAACAATGGATACGGTGAAAAATAATGAAATTAAAAATAATTGAAATAATATATTATTATATATTATAAATTTATAATAATATATATTGTAAATTTTAAAAACAATGTTCCCCAAGTTTTCTTGTCCAATTTATAATAATAGAAAAAAATTAAATAATGACTAAACTATCAATAATGATTTCACGTATGTTTTTCATGATTGGAATACTAGTTATAAACGTAGTCATATATTTGAAATTTTATATTTATTTATTTTTCTAATAGATATTAAAAATAATTAATTAAACCACATTTAGATTTAACGATTTCCTAGATTGTCATTGTAAAAATGTTACATCTCATTTAAGTCGCCATAAATCTATAGTCATTATTAAATGTAACAAGAAAACATCTTATCATTTTTCCACCCCAACACATTGTCACTATTGTTTGATTTGTTTATAATTCAACTACATTTGACCATCTTAAGTTTACAAGTAGTTTGTTGCATTAATTAATAGTCAATATTGTTCATAATTGTTGCGTTTACTATATTATTCATTTATGAGTATAATTTGCACCCTATTTAATTTTTAAATAATTTCAAATTATTGACATGGAAATTAAAATAGCTTTTAATTTTATTTACACAATGGATTATAATGGGTTAATGATTTTTTTGATATTTATTCAACTATCACATGGTACATGAGTTGAATCGTCAACTTTTAACATGTTGAAACCATTATTTAGGAGTTACATTTTACACTTACCATTATTTAATAAAACACATGTAAAATTTTTTAACGCCACATTTATATTTGAATGAATTAGTGATTTTTTCATATTTCTTCAATTCTCAACATGTGTACATGAGTTGAACCATTCACTTTTAATTCCTATGTTAAAGGCATTATTCACAAATTACATTTTTTTTTATTATAATATTTAAGAAAACATGTAACTTAATTTTTGTAATTATATTTTAATGGTTTAGTGAGTTTTTTCACATTTTTTGAACTATCAACATTTTTACATGAGTTGAATCATCCACATTTGAAACCACTATTCAAATGTTGCATATTGCACTTACTAGTATATATTGAAACACATATAACAATTTAATGTTTCACATTTACACTTGAATGAGTTCATGAATATCTTCACATCCCTTCACCTATTAACATTTGCACATGAGTTGAATCATTCACTTTAAATGTGTTAAATCCATTATTCACCACAACTTTTTAAAATGGATGTATAAAAACTTGACAAGCTTCACATTTATATTTGAATGGGTTAGTAACTACATTTTGAAATGTTCATGCATGCAAAATATAAGATGCATGTAAACCTCTAAATTACAATTTTTCATATAATAAATTATTATATATTTATGTGAATTAAAATGTATGTTTTTCCCTTAATTTGTTTGAAACATCATGGACAAGTTTGTTATTGCAAATGTTCATGATGCCACACCCAAAAAATCCCAAAAGCAAATCCCTCGTTTTTTTTTTCTTTTAATGTATGAAAAAATATCCATGTTAAAAAAAATATTAAAATTCATAATTTCTAGACTTATAAAAATAATAATGATCAATAATTTATACTTATTATTTTTATTCTAAATACGATTTATCAATTATTTTAATCTTCTTTTATTACAAATTATATTTAGATATTTAGGGATGAATTTTAAATTTTCATTTTAAAAAATTTGCATGAATGCAACATATAAACAATGTTAATAATAATGACATCAATGATTTTAATTTTTTATTTATTTTTTCAATTTTATAATCTTTTTGAAAATCATCCACAAAATATTTGACCATGTTTTGGCTATAAGCCATATATGGAGGTATAAATTTGTTAAAATATTTATATATTTGGCTACAAGTCTTAAGACCCATTGTAGAATTATAATATTTAGAAAAAGAAAAACATTTAAAATATTTAAAATTTTAATTAAAAAATATTTAAAAATATTTTGTTGATGTTTGTGGCCCTTCTTATGTTTACAAAATGGTGGAATTCACCAAAAAAAAAAATTCAATTACTTCATTAATATTTTTTTTTAATTTTCATAAAAGTTAGATTAGGTTTATAGTGATTTTAAATATTGAATTTAAAAGTTTTCAAATAAATCTAATGTTGGAATTGTTTATGTGTTTAATCTCAGAATTATTAGAATTACTTTTTAAATTATTTTAATTCCTTTTAAATTTTTACTCTTTTAAATTAACTCTTTTTTTTTTCAAATTTGTGATACTTTTTGGCATTTTTTTTGTTGTTCACATTTTCCCTTGAATTTGCACTATTTTTTCATTTTTTTCCCAACAAGAATTGCCAAGTTAGGAAAATTTGAAACAAAAACAACATGTTGGTTGTGGGGGGGTGGGGAGGGGGAAGGGGCCTAATTCAACTATTTAAACCCAAAACTTCACCAAATTAAATTTCATTTACTTTCACAAAGGAAAAAAAATGTAAACTGTATTTTTACATCATTAATAAAATAAATTGTACGTTGTGATTTTTTTCAAAGTTTTGTAATTAATTTTGTATTAGTTTATGATTTATTTTGTTAAATAAATGTGGTCTTGATAATTAAATGGTTATCTTGACTATTTTATTAATGTTTTTTCTTGTGGCTAATTTTTGCCAATTTCAAGGGGCAACAACATTAAGATTAGATTTTTGGAAAAAAAAAAATTTGGTCAAATTTAAAATAGTAATATATTGTCAAATTTTTACAATAAAATATAATAAGTAACCATAATATTAAAGGATTTAAACAAGTTTCCAACAACACAACTCTAATTTTCCTTTTTGTTCGTTTTTTTTATGCCCAACAATTGTCCTTGTTTTTCAATCATCTTTGTCCCAAGGGGAGTTGTTTATTTTCCTTTCACATATGGGCACACATTAGTGTGATTCGTTTATTAGGCCTCTTTTTTATTTTGTTCATTTTTGTGCCTTATGAACTTCGTTATTTTTCCTTCATTTTTCTTCCTTTCATTAGCTAATGACATTCACATCTTCAACCTTGTTTCTTTCATCCCCCTTGTTTTTTGCTATTTTGATTCCCAATTGACTTTAGTGGGTCTAGCTACCTAACTTTGTAAATGCACTATTTGGTCCCCTTCCAATTTGCCCCCCAATTTCCCCCCCCCCTCATGGTTTTTGTTACACTTTGGCTATGCTTTCAATGACATTAAAATTTTAGGGGTCCTTTTTGGCTTTGTGTTGTTTTGCTTTTCCTTTTTGTTGAATGTTTTAGATGAAAACATTCGTCATGTAAGTATGTATATCGGGTTGGGGGATGTTTAGGTTGCTTTCAGGATCCCATTTTGATGTTTTGCACAAAGACCTTCTTATTTGCTTCATGTTTTCCCACACTTCTTGAACTTTTAGTGCTAGCTTGTTTCTTTTGACTTGACCTTCATGTAAGTTCTCAAGAGGTCTTTTGGCCTAGGATCTCTTGAGTGTCAAAAAACCCTTTTGGTGCATTGACATGTTTTGTTCCCCATTTCTAGTGGTGGGATAAGCCTCATTTTTGTAAAGACCATTGTGCTAGTGGTTTACTTGGGGAATTGGGCATTAACATTTTTTGTCATTACTTGTAGATTACTATTGGACTTGCATTTGTTCCTATTGGAGGTTATTGGGGCCAACAATTTGGGTTCATTCCCCTTCCAAGCACTCTTGAGGTTGTTTCAAGAACTTTTTCCCTTGGTTGTGGTAACGTGTCTACCTTTGTTTGAGTAGCTTGTAGAAAGGGGAACATCTTGATTTGAAAAGACTATTTCAAAAAGACTACGCAATCTTTTTTTTCTAGCATCATTTTTGACATGTATTCTAATTCACATCAAGCATGTTTGAGGTCTTATGCAAAGCTTGACATGGGAGCTTGGTTATTTATTCACCTTATCATCCCATGCTTTTGTTTGCCCTCAAATCTCCTTTGTATTATAAACTAAGTTAGGCCTCCCCCATCTTTTGGCTTTTAATCTCACACATTACATTTGTGCCCAATTGTTAAACCCCATGGGTATTGGAAACAACTTGAAATCAAGCAAGAAATGAAACATTCAAGGTTCATGAAATGGAAAAATTGCATTGACTAACTAAAAGATTACAAAGGTTGTATGCTTCAAATGCTACAATGCAAACTATGATTTGTAACAACTAACAAGGCTTGAAGGTTCTATGTGCACTCAAAATCATGAAAGGAGAAAATGAAAGACCATTCAAAAACACTCCACTATATACCATTTCCTAACCTTAAAATATCCGCCACATAACCTTAACCTAGCCGTCGCCTAACCTTAGCCGTCACCAAACCTTAACCCTAAACACCACCAATCCTTAACCCTAATCACCGCCAAGCCCTAAGTAATTTTCACTTCTAAACCCTAGCCACCATTATTCAACCTAACTTTACTACTACGAGGATGAGAATATTATTCATCCTTTTGATGAATGTTTAACACATTCATCACCATTGGGAAATAGAAACGAATAGTATTTCTAACACTCCCACTCTGTGAAATTTCTAATCTGAACATGGTTATCAATTTGTTATGTCGTTCTTTTGGTAATGTCTTTGTTAGCACATCCGCCACCATGTCCCTTGTTGAACAATATTCGAAAGTAACTTCACCATTTTCAACTCATTTTCGAACAATATGATGTTGCACATCAATGTGCTTTGTTCGAGCATGTTGTGTGGGATTTTTCATCAATGATATTGCACCTTGGTTGTCACGTCGAATCACCATTGCCTTCTTCTCTTTCATCTAACCTAATTCCTTCATGAGTTTTGTCATCCACATGGTTTTTTTGGTAGCTTGCATATATGCCATGTATTCGGCCTCCGTCATTGATAGAGCGATTGTGGGTTGTCGTTTGCTACTCCAAGAAATGGCTCCACCTTTCATCATGAATACAGACCCTATGGTGGATCTTCTATCCTCAAGGTCACTGGCCCAATCCGCATCACAATATCTGACCAAACCTTGGGGTGTTAATCCTTTGAAGCATAATTTGAATTGCAAAGTGCCTTGCAAGTATCGAAAAATGCGCTTGACTGTTATCCAATGTTCTAGGCTTGGATTGGCCATATGTTGACTCACCTTGCTTATTGGGTATGCCAATCCAATCGAGTAGACAACATGGCATACATCAAGGATCCCACAACTTGTTGATAAGGAACTTTCACCATTTCAACATCCTTATTTTCATTTTTCTTCAACTTTGATTTGTGATCAAGTGGCACCCTAATGGTTTTGCTATCTTCCATACGAAATCATTTGAAAATCTCCTTGATATATCCAATTTGGTTGATGTAAAGTGAACGTTGTGCACAATCCCTTTCCACTTCCATGCCAAGGAAGAAATGCAAGTCTCCAAAATCTTTCATTTCGAACTTTCGAGAAAATTCTTCCCTTACTTGCAAAAGCTTGTCCTTATTATTGCACACCAAGATGAGATCATTGACGTAAACGATAATGAAAAAATTAACATCTTCCACTTGTGCAATGTACACGCAAAAATTTGCATCACTTCTCACAAACTTGATGTTTTTCAAAAAATCATCTAATTTTTGGTTCCAAGCCCTTGGAGATTGTGTTAATGAAACTTTTGCACCCGTTGCAAAGTTTGTGTCAATTTGTTGTATCCTTGCATTAGCGACCATTGAAGACATGGAGATTCATCAAATGGACATCAAAATCGCATTTTTCAATGGTGACCTTGAAGAGGAGATCTACATGGAACAACTCGAAGGATTCACACAAGAAGGTGAGCATCTTGTGTGCAAGGTTCACAAGTCATTGTAATCAACTTTAAATGTCTGGGTGAAACCTCTTGCCCCAAATTTGGCCTTGTAATGTTCCATTTCACCATTGACCCCATGTTTGATTTTGAACACTCATTTGCAAGAAATGGGCTTCCTACCCTTAGGGAGTGGCATCGAGGACCAAATGTTATTGACAACAAAAGAATTGTACTCTTCTTGCATGGCCATCTCCCATTTCTTCACATCTTCGCCATTCAACGCTTCTTCCATGGTTTGAGGTTCTTCGAAAAGGTTATGGTGGCTCGTTCCACCTCTTTGGTGGCCACCCACCAATCACGAGGCCACTCTTTATGTTGTTTTTGGGGCCTTTATCTTCGTCCATCTTGTTGTGGTTCATTCAAACCTTCTTTTTGTGGTGTAACAAATTCTTCTTCCAAAAAAAAGTTTGATGTAGATTCATCACCCTCCACGTCTTCCACTGGTCTCTCCATGAAAGATATAAAATTAGCATCCTTGACAAGTTCATCATCGTTCACGACTTCATCCACAACAACATGTTCTACTTGCTTTGAAGGGGCTTTATTATGATGAACATTTTTTACTTTTTCTGTCCCTTCTAGGAACACAACATCTCGACTCTTGATGATCCTTTTAGTTTTTACACACATCAAGTGATATGCTTTGGTCCTTTCATAATACCCTAAAAACACACAAGGCATGGATTTGGACTCTAATTTGTTTCTCTTTTCATCAGGAATGTGAACAAATGTTTTGCAACCAAATTTTTTTTTACAAGATACATCGGGCTTTCTACCGGTCCATGCTTCTTGTGGGGTCTTTGATTCAAAAGCTTTAGTTAGGCATCGATTCATGATGTAAATCGTCGTGTTCACCGCTTTGGTCCAAAGCTCCAAGTCAAGACCTTGTGCACAAATCATGTTTCTAACGTATTCCATGATTGTCCTATTGGCTCATTTCGCAACTCCATTTTGTTGTGGTGTGTAAGGTGCATTTGTTTGTTGTTGGATTCCCTATTCATGCAAAACGGTCTTAAACTTTTTAGACACAAATTCTCCTTTGTTGTTGGATTGAAAGGTTTTGATCTTCATGCTGGTTTGATTCTCCACCAAGGCCTTGTGTTCCTTGAATTTGTCAAACACCTTTCCTTCCACTTTTAAAAGGTAAACAAGAGTTTTTATTGAAAAGTTGTCGATGAAGGTGATAAAGTATCATGCTCCACCACGAGATGTGGTCTTCATTAGTCCGCACACATCGCTATGTACAAGTTCCAAAAGCTTGGAAACCTTTGTTGTTTCATATTTATAAAAAGATGTCCTTTGATGTTTGCCTTCAATGCAAGCTTCACACACATGGTGCAATGGCACTTCTTTCAAATTCATGCCATCCACCATGGCATCCAACTTTTTAAGCCTTGCCATGTTGAGATGGCCAAGTTTTTCATGCCAAAGCGTTGCACCTTCATCCAAAAAATTTGCAATGTGCATTGTGTCCTTCCACACCTTCACATTAAGAAGGTACAAGTTCTTGTCCCTTTGTGCTTCTGCCACAACAACTTGTTATGAACCGGCTATAAACAAGTGGAGAATTACAAGACAAGACAAGTTTTATTAATCCATCAACTCGTGTTGATCTACTAAAGAGTTGTTCCCCAGACTATCTCCTTTTATAACCCTAAACCATACTAGTCCAAAATATCCTAGGCCATGATATTGCCAAAAGTATCCCAAAATATCCTAGGCCATGATATTGCCAAAAGTATTCCAAAATATCCTAAGCCATGATATTGCCAAAAGTATCTCAAAATATCCTAGGCCATGACATTGCCAAAAGTATCTCAAAATATCCTAGGCCATGACATTGCCAAAAGTATCTCAAAATATCCTAGGCCATGATATTGCCAAAAGTATCCCAACATATCCTAGGTCATGATATTGCCAAAAGTATCCAAAAGTATCCTAGGTCATGATATTATCTTTTCTTCAAGCGACATCTTCCAGATGGAGCTGGTTTGTTAGGATACCGTTGGTGAAACCGATTAACTAAGTCTTGGGCATGAACTAGGTTTCCAGCAGGCTCCCAAGTAGCTTCAGAAGGAGGATAACCTCACCAAAAGACCAGGTACATGAGCTTTCCACGAATCTTCTTGGAGTCTAAGACCTCCTGAACTTCAAACTCTTCTTGGCTTTCAATTTCGACTGGAACTGGGGGTTCTCGATGACGTTCTCGGATCGGGTTGTCATGATAGGGCTCAAGCAAGGAGACATGGAAAACATTGTGGATTTTGAACTGGGGTGGAAGCACCAACTAGCAAGCCACTAGACCAACCAATTTGGCGATTTTGAAAGGTCAGAGGCGTTTGTAATCCAACTTGGCACATGGGTGAGTGGTAGCAATGTTTTTTCTGAGAAGCCAGACCTTGTCTCCAACCTTGAAGTTTGGATGGTCCTTGCGTCGGCGGTCTGCTTTGTTTGCCACTCTTGTGTTAGCTTCAGTTCTGCCATAAGGTTCTGTTGAACCTGTCCAAGCCTCGTCGCCCTTTCTTCAGCCGAGGGGTTTACGGAGTCTCTAGGAATTTCAAGGCTAAACCTGGGATGAAAACCGTAATTGGCAAAGAATGGATTGATCCTGGTTGATGCATGTGTTGTGTTGTTATAAGCAAACTCTGCTTGAGATAGTAGGTCCAGCCAGTCGTCCTGTTGGTAGTTCACAGTGCAACAAAAGTATTGCTCGAGTGTCTAGTTTGTTCGTTCGGTTTGTCCATTTGTCTCAGGGTGGAAAGCTGAAGATTGCTGAATGTCAACTCCAACCAGCTCGAATAAGCGACGCTAGAACTTGGATGCAAACTGAGGACCTCGGTCAGACACAATTTCCTTGGGGAGTCCATGCAGTCGGACGATCCCGTCCAGAATTAACTAAGTTGTCTCTTCTGCCGTGATTGACTTGGAACAAGGGGTGAATTGGGCCATTTTGATGAGTTGATCGACCATAACCAGTATTGAATTCTTGGCTCTGACAATAGGGAGGTCCGTGATGAAGTCCATTATAATAGATCCCTAAGGTCGGCCACGAATCGGCAGGGGCTGTAAGAGTCCAAACGGGCGATGTCTGGGAGCCTTGGATCGAGCATATGTATCACAAGACTTGACATACTCCCATAGCAGCTTGTTCATTTTGGGCCAGAATAATTCCTTGACATTAGTTTGTGAATCCATGCCATTCCAAAGTGACCCGCCAGGGTGTTGTCGTGGCATTCTCTTAGGATTTTTAGGCGTATAGGTCCTTGGGGTACATAAATCAGGTTATTTCGAAGGAGAAGTCCGTCTTGTTGCTTAAACTGATCCAGATCATCACGATCTGGGTTCCTTGGTCGTTCTTGGAGTTCCTTCTTGATGTTGGTAGCCCAGGTGTCTTCCTCAGTTGCCATCTTGATGTCCCTGACAAGGTATGAGTCTGGGAGGGTGCTGATTGTTGCTACAACTTGAAATTGCTCGGGGTTGAGTGAAGTATGGTTCTGCTGGCTGTAGGCCTCATCCCCCGCTCGAAGTTCATATTCTGAACGACGAGATAGCGTGTCAGCTTTCCCTTGTTGAGTGCCGGGTTGATACTGAATCTCAAAGTCGAAATCAGCTAGGAAGATAGATCGACGTGCCTGGCGACGATTCAAGGTCCGAGTAGTTGTGAAATAAAGGAGATTCTTGTGATCTGTCAGAACTTGTACTCGATGTCGAGCTCCAGCAAGATACGGTCTTCACTGCTCGAATGTCGTGATGATTGCTAGGAGTTCCTTATCGTAGACCTGGTAGTTAATTTCGGCACTGGTTAGTTTTAGTGAATAGAAAGTAACTCGATGCAACAACCCATCTATTCCAAATTGAGATAGAATAGCTCCCAAGGCAAAATCTGAAGCGTCCGTTTCCACAATGAATGGTTCGGCAGGATCGGGATGTATCAGGATGGGTGCAGAGATGAATGCCATCTTGAGAGTATCAAAAGCAGCCTGGGCCGTTGGATTCCACGAGAAGGGCTTGTCTTTGCAAGTCAGGGTTGTTAACGGTGTTGTGATCTTGGAGTAGCCTTTGATAAACCGACGATAGAAGTTGGCAAACCCCAGGAAGCGTTGAACGTCCTTGACCGAGGATGGAGTAGCCCAACATTAGATGGTCTCGACCTTTGACTTGTCCATGAAAATGCCATCTAGAGAGATCACGTAGTCGAGGAACGCCACTGAAGATTTGTCGAATTCACATTTTTCCATCTTGGCGTATAAGCCATGCTCTCGGAGCGTCGCAAACACCAATCGTACATGTTTGTTGTGGGTTTCCTGGTCCTTGGAAAAGATCAAAATGTCATCCAAATAGACCATGACAAATTCGTCCATGTACTCCCAGAAGATATCATTCATCAGATGCTAAAAGACTACATGTGCATTGGTGAGGCCGAAAGGCATGACCGTGTATTCGAAATGGCCGTAGCGTGTGCAAAAAGCTGTCTTCCATTCATCACCGGGACGAATCCTGAGTAAGTTGTAGGCTCCACGGAGGTCAAGCTTGGTGAAGATCTTCCCGGTACGTAGTCGATCCAGGAGGCTTGAAATCAAGGGCAAGGGATATCGATTCTTTTTTGTTATTTTGTTGAGTCCACGATAATCCACACAAAGTCGAAGGGAACCATCCTTCTTCTTGACAAACAAAATTGGGGCGCCGGCTGGAGACTTGGAATGCTGAACGAACCCCTTGGCAAGGTTTTCAGTAAGGTAATCACGTAAGGCTTGGAGTTCCGGTTCCGATAGGCCATAGATAGGACTAAAGGGTGGTGAGTGTCCTTCTTCTAGATCAATCGGGTGGTCATATGGACTATGGGCGGGGAGCTGATCAGCATTAATCTTTTCAAAAACATCAACAAAATCCTTATACTTTTCGAGAAGTTTGACAGGTGTTGGTTCTGATTGGGGGTTTTTGTTGTTGGCTGGGTTGACATGGATGGCGAAGACTTGAAGATTCTTAGTAGCCCGATAAAAAGGGACAGCTCCATCAATGAAGATTCGGACAGGGTTGCTTTTCTGGGCAGGATTCTTGACAAGATTCTTGACAGGACAAGGTTTAGTTCTGACCACCGGGGGGTTCTTGATTGCAGGACTTGACATAACAGACTTGAGAAAACTGAAATTGGTTCCGACCCTCTTTGGGTTCTTGACCATAGGGTTTTTGGCAGGACTGGACAAAGTGTTTTTCTGAGCGTGGGGTTCTTGAGAGGTGCACCGTTATGCACTGAAGGTGAGGGTTCTAGATCGCCAATCAATGATAGGATTGTGCGCTTCTAGCCAAGGCAGACCAAGGATGATAGGATGGTGAGGGGTGGAGATGATGTTGAGAACAATCTTCTCCGTGTGCTTGCCGATACAAAGTTCTAGAAGGGTTGTCTCGTGTGTGATTGCACCAGAAGCAATGGTTCTCCCATCAATAACCTCTACCGGAACAGGGGTTGACTTTTTGACCACATGGATGTTGTGTTGGGCGACAAATGTTTGGTCGATGAAAGAAGAGGTGGCGCCGGAGTCCATCAATGCTTACACTTGTGGTATGTTTTCTGGAATACAAATGATGTCCACATACTGAGTGAAATTGGGACTAGGACCAACAGCGGAACATGAGCCTTTGCAAAGGTGGTGTTAGGTGAGATCCAGTCACACGGCTCCTACTATGACTGGATGCTCTTGTTTTCCAACTCTTGGGGGGTTTCCATAGCTTGTAGTCGAAGTTTGACAAGCTTTTGAGGGCACTGGCGAGCTATGTGCCCTGGTTGCCACAGTAAAGACACAGGTTGTTTGTCCTTTGGCGAAGTTTCCCGGCTTCTGTCAAAGGTTTAAACTTAGCTGCGTCGATATGCATCGGGGGAGGTCCAAAAGTGGCAAGTCGGGCAACTGGAGTTGTTTGGGGAACTAAAGGGAGCGTAGTAGGCCGACTGTTCCAAAGCTGGGCGTTGGAGGTGACTTTTTTTTCCTGGCGACGTTCGAATAGACGATTATTGCACCGAATTGCTTGGGTGATGGCTTCACTAAAGGAAGAATGGTCTGCGAGTGTCAACAAAAGATCTTAAACATCATCACGAAACCCACAGCGAAACTGATCAATTAAGGCAGCTTCTCCCCAATCGACGTTGGAGGCAAGCTGCTTGAATTCTGAGGCATAGACGATGACCGAACGTGTCCCGTGCTGGAGGCGACGCAACTTGTTGGCTGAAGTCCTGGCCTTGTCATTGTCCCCAAACACTACTTCAAATTCCGCCATAAAGGCGTTGAAATCTTGTAGGAGAGGGGATGATGTTTCCAGGATGGGAGCAAACCATGCTGCAGTTGTCCAAGTGAATAGGATTCCAACGAATCCTACACGAGTGGTGTCATCAAAATAACGACAGGGGTGTAGTTGCATGATTAGGCGTACCTGGCTGACAAAGCCTCGAAATTTGAGGCGTTTTCCATCAAACTTTTCTGGCAGACTAATCTGGGGCTCTGAGGCGACCATTATAAGAGCAAGAGGTACTGGGGCAGGAGGTGATGGCTGATTCTATAGGCGGGTCACCGAGTTTCTAAGCACGGCATTTTCTTGTTGAAGGTGCTAAAAGGCGGCGAAGATTTGAGTAAGATTGATGTTTGATTCTGAGTTGTCCATGGTGGTAGTTCTCACACTTTTGTATGAAGGTCTTGATAATGTATTTGTGCTTCCCAATCTTCAAACTCCTTCCTTCAAGATCTCCCAAGTTGTATTTGCTCCACTTCAAAACTTTTGCTTTGATGTCTTGTCAAAACAAACTTCTGCCATTGCAACTTTGCAAAGCTACACTGCTCCCATATGACCTTGGATCGCTTTAAGATTTTGGTGAAACATGAGCAACTATGTCTACTACCTTCTTTCAAAATTTCAGCCCTATTGATGATGACCACAAAGAGATATCACTTTCAAAAGAAACTGACTTCAAAATTGAGACTGAAACTGCAGATGCTTGGATCTCTCTCAATACAAATCCAAATGACATGAAATTTCTCTCACACATATATTCCTATATGATCTATAAGATTGTAAAGTTGCAGACCCAAAAAAGCTTAAACAAAGGAGATATGACCAAAAAACCAGATTTGGCACAAAGTTTTCAAAAGCTCATAACTCTCACAAAACATATCCTTTTCTTTTGAAACTTTGAAAATACAAGCAACCTATAGTTTTCTATAACGTCTCTAAGTCTCATTCCAAGATACTTCTAACTACTTACTGAAACAACAAAACAAACAAAGAAGAAGAAGGAGCAGATCAAACTATTATGAACCGACTACAAACAAGTGGAGAATTACAAGACAAGAGAAGTTTTATTGATCCATCAACTGGTGTTGATCTGCTGAAGAGTTGTTCCCCAAACTATCTCCTTTTATAACCCTGAACCATACTAGTCCCAAAATATCCTAGGCCATGATATTGCCAAAAGTATCCCAAAATATCCTAGGCCATGACATTGCCAAAAGTATCTCAAAATATCCTAGGCCATGATATTGCCAAAAGTATCCCAACATATCCTAGGTCATGATATTGCCAAAAGTATCAAAAAATATCCTAGGTCATGATACAACTCTTTGAGCATTGTCAACCTTACAACCATCCTTGCCAAACTCCATTTTGAAACCTTCAAAAATGAGTGTACTCACGGAAATGAAACTATTTTTCATTTTTGGAACATGAAAAACTTGGGTGATGGTTGTGTGTGACAATTCGCCTCCCACTTGCATTGTGGCTTCGATGTTCCCCTTGCCCATGGCCTCCAAAATAGTGTCATTGCCCATGAACACCCTCCTTGGGGAAACGCGCTCGTACATGGTAAACCACTTTTGTTGGAATGTCATGTGTTGCGTTGCACCATAATCGACAATCCAATCATACATGGTATGATCATTGGCACTCAATGCGGCAATAAACATTTGTTCGTGGTCTTCACAAACTTGATTGATTTTTTCTTTGGTATTATTTTTTTCTTTAAAATTTTTTTCACAAAATGTCCAGGTTTCTTATAATAGAAACAAAACTTCTTGTTTGACTTGTGAGTTTTGTTTACTAATGCGATAATTTCGAAACTTTCACATTTTTTTCTTTTGGACACTTCGTGAAACAACCTTGCTACAATGAATTAAAGGTCTACATCTTTTATGGACATGGACTCCAAGCTTATGACTAAGTTATCAAAAGGATGGAGGAAGGCGCATGAGGAATACCATGTAAACATCTTCATTCGTAATGTTTCACGTCGATGGAATGTAGTTGGTCCGTAAGGGCTTTCACCGTGTTGATGTACATAAGCATGTCATCTCCTTCTTGCATTTTGATGGTGAAGAATGTCCTTCGAAGGAACAACTTGTTACAAATTGTCTTAGCTTCATGCACACCGCAAAGAGCCTCCCACACACTTCTCACATTGTCACAATATTGAATGTGTGCAAGTTAGACATCCATGAGATGTTCATAAAGCAATGCAAAAGCCTTCATTTCCTTCTCGTTGTAATTAACCCTTGCAACTTCTCCACTCGGTAAGGTGGCACTCCCATCAACAAATTTCCAAAGCCCATGTTTAGAAAGCATCATGTTTATTTTGAACTTCAGAAAATGAAAGTTGCCACTATCAAACTTCTCCATGACTTTCAAGGATTCCATTTGAAATGAAGACATTTTGAACACAAAAGCTATAACAAACACTCTCAAAATATTGAAAGCTTTGGAAGAAATATTTTTAACACCTTTGAAACTTGATGTTTTCAACAACTCGAAAACCTCTCTTCCACGCACCTCAAACTTTCAATGAATCAAAGAACTTTTTCTCACACACCTCAAACTTTCAATGTATCAAAGAACTTTTTCCTAGACACTTTCAAACTTGAAAGTTGAAATTCTCAACAATTCAAATAACTCTCTTCCAAACACTTTCACCTTGAAATTTGATACTTTCAAAAACTTAAAGAATAAGTTTTCCACACTCGAAAGCTTACAAGATTTTGAAAAAATCTTTTCCACACCTCCCACTCACTTGGAAGACTCTTACTCTCTTTGCAACCTTATAATCTAAAAGCCTTCCCTCAAAATGATTTTCCTTTCTTATGTTCTACAAGTAAAAACCCTTGACTATTTCTTGTTTTAACACAATATCCATTCTCTTACTTGGTGTGGGCCCATAACGTATTAGAAAGAACTTGAAATCAAACAAGAAATGAAACATTCAAAGGTTCATGAAATGGAACAATTGTATTAATTAACTAAAAGATTACAAATGTTATATGCTTCAAATGCTACAATGCAAACTATGACTCGTAACAATTAACAAGGTTTGAAGGTTTTATGTGCACTCAAAATCATGAAAGGAAAGAATGAAAAACCATTAAAAAACACTCCATTATATACTATTTCCTAACCTTAAAGTAGCCGCCATTTAACCCTAACCTAGCCACCGCCTAACTTTAGCCACCACCAAACCTTAACCCTAGCTACCGCCAAGCCCTAACCCTAGCTGCTGCCAAGCCCTAACCCTAGCCGTTGTTAAGCCCTAAGTAATTTTCACTTCTAAACCCTAGCCACCATTATTCAACCTAACTTAACTACTACGAGGATGAGAATATTAACCATCTTTTTGATGAATTTTTAACATATTCATCACCATTGGGAATTAAAAACAAATAATATTTCTAACAATGGGGATCGACCTCCTTCACTACGCCCATGGTGGGGAAAGGACTATACCATGATGTTGTTCGAGATGCTTTTGCATATATTATGAAACATTCAGGGTTCCATGTCTTTTGGGAACAAACCCACATTTTTTTACCATCTTCTTTTCAATCTTTTCATTGGCGGGTCAACATTATTTTATCAATTGATGGCATTCGCACATTGGCTGATATCATCATTGTTGACCCCACTCAAGTATACTTGGTATCATGGCTGCTTATTTCTTGTGGGGTGGCTGTGATAGTGACAATTAAAGTGAAAGGAGGATTTTATTGCGACCATTACCCAATAAACATGTTTCTTCCTCTCACCATAAAGGTCTTGGGTGTCATCATTAGTAGTTGGACAACTTTCTTGAATGATGTGCTAACATAACATGGACAACAAAGGGCAACAAAGGCTCTCATTTATCAGTGTTGTAGAGAGGTGTAAATGGTTTTACAGAGAGTGTAGGTTGGCTCTATCTTGAAGTGGGCTATTGTTGCAAGAGAAGGTTTTTTTAGGCTTAGAGATTTATCGGGCTTACATCCCCTTTTTTTAGTTGATATGCTTCATGTGATTGGTGGAAGTTTTGGTACTTAGTGGTTCCCATACCTTCGTGTGACCCACCTCTTTTGGGCTGTATGCTTGCCTGGACTTTGATCCTTGTCCCTTGTTTCTTTTTTCTCTCCCTTTCATGGGTGTTTTTTTTTATGAAGTTTGGCAAGGTTTCATCAAGTTTAACATGGTAATCTTAAATTGGTTTTGAACAGGACATCTACATCATATAGTCTAGCTATTCTTATTGACCACATTAAAATAGGTAAGTTAATATTCAAAACCTAAAAACTAAAGAAGAAGGTAGCAACCACTGTTGCATATGGTTTCTTCCTTTTGAAGACAACCTCCAGTCCTAGTTATGACATTATAAAATTTATTTGAAAGTACTTTGGGTGAGGTTTGAACCTAATTCTTCCAATTTTGGTTTGAACACATGTTTTCAAATTCAAGAACCTATGATGCTGGTTAAAAAATCAAATCCAATTTCATGTAGACACTACACATTTCTCAATACTAGAGATTGCATGGGCACAAAGTTTTATAACAAATTAAAACATGGGTCAAAATGGAGTTCAACAATTAATTAAAATTAAATTGTGAAGATTAACCTACTTATTAAATTTGCAGGAAAATCAACTTTCAAAGCTAAAAATCCTGCCCCTATTTTGATGATTTTTTTTTTCATGGTTTCAATTTTGAATCTAACAAAAAAAGGAAAAAAAAACTAAATCCCACGATTTGATTCTTCTTCTGATTCCAACAAAATGATGTAAACTCAAGTCTAGATCACAAGAACTTTAACCCGAAGTTTTACCTTCCAAACTGGATACCCTCACAACACTGCTAACAACCTCAACTACAGCTTGTTAGCATGCAATCAACCTAGTGGAGGTCTGGAACCAGGCTCAACTTGTAACAAGTGCCTACTACCTAGTTCCTAGAACAAGCAATCATCAATCATCACACATTGAGGCATTTACACACAAGGGGAAGGACACAAGAAGCAGCTCCTTGCATAATGACAACCTACCTTTTATTGCAGATTTAAACTGGAAACTTCCATCACTGGAAGTACTAAAATCTTCTCATCTAAATGCATGCACTTTGATGGAACATGCCCATCCATCATATGCACACATCATATTCTAGATGTCACTGATACATTGGGTCAAAATTGTATGCCAAAAAAAAACATTACCATTACTGGATGAAAGATCTTAAATCAGCAACACGTCTTTTATTGCAGGCTGTACAAAATGGTTTAGGGTTTAAACCCTAAAACCCTAGTATGAAGGACTGCCTGCTTCTTTTTGTCCTTGACTGCCCTTTTGCCCGAACAAGATGCGTGTAGTGCTGCTCAGATACATCTTGTTGTTGCCCTAATACTCCAGATGTGACTCACACATTGAATCAAGTTTGAGCAAAAATATTATGCCCCAAATCCTACATCACTATGTGCCTTATCTCTTTCCTGTGGGCCAAGAAAAGAGTAATGTAACACTTAGGGCTGGCGTGTTCCTGAAATAACAGCCCCCGGAGGCCTCCAGTCGAGGGCCTGGGAATGCCCCAGCTTGAGGTTGTTGCACAGCATAAGGCCTGACGAAGTTGATACCCTTGCAGGATGAAAGAAGTGTCGACACTGATGAAGAGGGCACAGTCAACCAGCACCCACCAGTGCACCATGAAGGATGGATGCTAAGTGGCCAAGAAACAGTTTTCTGTTGGGTTTCAGCTCCATAGCTAACCATCGTGGTTAGCTCAGTTGCTTTTTTTTACTACCTACCCACTGATAACCCACAAGCAAGTTGTTAGCAGGCAGGTAGTAAAAACAGCCATTACCTATGTATAAACCGTGTACTTACCTAGAAGTTGCCTATTTTCTTATCTATCTTCCTATGTATGAGACCTATTTCTTACAGAAAATTAGTTACCAAGGTGAGACCAGATATTAATTCAGTTGAGGTTCATCCACAACTGAGTAATAATGGACATCCAGTGGATGGTGTGCTGGTTCAGAATGGCCGGATGAAGAAGCATAATGAACCAAAACTCCCTCCCACTTATCAGGAGGGATATTATGCATGCCAGACGCTAAATACCCCCGGCGTGTGTTTCTCTTGTCTTCTTGCACTTTTTTTTTGGCCTTGCTTGGTTATGCATAGAACCATGCAGCTCGGTTCTACATGTGCTTCTGTTCAGCATAAGAAATTGTCAAATATTGTTTGTCCTGCTGCCGCCCAGCAAATTCGAAATCCAAATCTCCCAATCATTTAAAGCCAAAGAGGTTCTAACCACTGGCGTAAATTCACAAGTTATAGGGGGTTTCATTTCTTTTCTATTCAAATAACTTTCACAGTCAAAAAGTTAAACCCTGGCAGAACCACATCGTTAGCCGCAGGGCTGCACTGTCAGGCCCAGCAAGGGCGCCGGACAGAGCTCGATGGCGGGGGGGGTGTAATGCATTATAAAGCTCACGTCGCGTAGTGTTAAAAGGCTGCCCAAGGCCTTTACTATCCAAGAAACAACTCCAGTGTTGAAAGAAGAGGGGAAAAAAAGAGATGGTAATGCAGTTAATGAGCACTTACTGAAAATGTGACATTCATCCATCCATTTATCTACTTGGTGGGATGATGGGTTAATGAACGAACTGCTGGATAGATGGATGAATGGATGATGAGGGGATGGAATGGGTAATATGTGGATGGATGGATGAAAGGTTCGATGGACGGCGGGATGTCACAATGGGTGACATTCCTCGCCTATTCATCCACAGTTCTCTGAGAATACCGTTGGTTATTTCGAAAACAAAGCTGCCACTCCCTCCCAGTCCCCTCCCATTATCCCCTTCTTCGCCTGCTCCTTCTTCCCCCTCGCGCCCGCCCTCTCGCACTGCATTGCTCCTTTGCAGATCTTGTTGCATCAAACTCGTGGAGGTTCAACCAAACAAACAATGTTCTCTCGCCACCCAGGGCCTCACTTTTCCTGAAACATGCCACGTTCCTCTTTGGTTTGTTGCTGCCGTGCGGACAGGATGGGTGTTGTTTGTGATCTTTACTTTTAGGTTTTCGTCAAGGTTCTGTTTTCCGGGGCGGGGAGTGGGCAGCTTTGGAACGGGGACAATGGGGGTGGTGGAAGAAGATAGTCCGGTTGTGTATGAAGAGATTCGTAGGAAGCGGATTGAGGAGAACATGAAGCGGATGAAGGAGTTGGGTTTGGTGGAGCTTTCTAGAAGCTTGGCGCCTGTGAAGTCCTGCACGCCGACGAAGACAGTGAGACGGAAGATGGCTTCCAGCCTAGATTTGAATACGGAGGCGCGTCGATCTTCGCGAGTTGCGAATAAACCGCCTGTGGACTACAGGGACCAGACTGACGTCCCCGGGCTTCGTGCACGATGTGGGACGAGAAGTGATAGACAGGGTCTTCCTCGGAAATACATGTCCGACAAAGCACGTATGGCGGCAATTGATGCTGCGGATGAGGTTAACAAAGGGTTGGTGAATCCCGCATTCGTGAAAGCCATGTTGCATTCGCATACTGCCAGTGGGTTTTGGTTGGGGTTGCCGGCGACCTTCTGTAAGGCCCATCTCCCGCTGAAAGATGACAGGATTATGTTGGAAGATGACCAAGAAAGAGAGTGGGAAACAATCTACTTGGCTGGTAAAGTTGGTTTGAGTGGAGGATGGCGAGGCTTTTCCCTCGACCATGACCTTGTAGATGGAGATTGCTGCATTTTCGAGCTTGTCTCCAGCCATAGGTTCAAGGTTCATATATTCAGGGCCCATGAACTCGAGTTTGTCGACGATGATGAAGAAGGAGAAGGAAAGGTACTGGATGGAGATGACGTGAAGGGGAACAAGTCCAGCAATGCAAAGAAAACATCTGCAGCAAAAGCGGTCGGAAGCAAATCAGCAAAGAAATCCACGCCCAAGTCACCAAAGCTGGAGGATGAGGCCGATGGTGAAGAAGCTACAGAGAAACCCACGAAGCTCTCCTCCTCGACAAGACCGAAGAAGAAGGAGAAAGCCAAGGATGCAACTCGGTCACTATCGGCAAACAGACGGAGTCGACGAATTAGTGGTAGTGAAGACGATGAAGATCAGGAAGATACAGATGAAGAAGAAGATGCCAACGAGGAGGATAGCGATGGAGGTGCACCCTCGACCCCATCTCAGAAGGTCAAGGGTGAGAGGAAGAATCCTCTCAGCCGGAAGCGGAAGAGTAAAGTGATCACTCTAGGTTCTGAAGACAGTGAGGAGGATGACGACGACGACGACGATAAATGGGAGCCGACTGCATCAACTCGCAGAAGCACCCACTCTAGAGCTTGTCGCACACCAGTCAGAACCACAAGAAACTCAGGTGCAAGATAGAAAATAATTGTAGAAGCACTGTGTTCATGTGGGGGGTGTGGTTTCTCTCTATGATTCTCTTAGACAAGGTGGAACTGACAACAAGGGCCCCAGTGCATGGACACTGTTGTGTGACAACCTCTCTTCTCTAGAAACCGACATTTTTTTTTTCATTTGGTGAACTCATTTCCAGAGCCTGTTTCTCTGGGATGTGCTCTCCTATGAAAGCGAGAGTTATTTTGCATGCATTTATCAACTCTCTATCAGCCAAACCCACCAGTCCATAACCTGGCACATGGTTGAAGTTTTTGGTGGTTTGGAATGTACATTTGAACTTAGGATCAGGGTTTATTGCCCACTTATATGATGCAGATTGTCAGAAGTTTGTTAGAGCATGGTTTCTGAATTGCTGTTATAAGTGAAGAAGCTTAGGATGCAGATTTTGCATAATGGTCTGCCTGAAGCTTTTGGTGGATCACTATATGCTTATGTACACTGACCATTTGGAGTTTGATGAAGTCAGTGGGTAGACATGGCAGAGCAGCTCCTCACTGCTGTCTGTGATGAAGGTGATGGTATGACACTTTGTGAGTAACTTTGTGGTTATGGTGGCACTCCATGTTGTGTTTCATTCTAATTGCCATTCTGGAGATTGTTCTGCAATTTCCTGGATGTGTGTTCCAGTTGTTTTAGCAGATCTTCCACATGCAAGTACTCACTGGTGATGTGGTTTAAGGATATGTTTGGGGTGCAGGCCCTAACCTCTACCTTCCTCAAAGGCCTCTCTAGGCCTCCGGTTTGGATGCTTCCTTGCTTGTAAAAGGATAAGCTAGAATAAAATGAAGCTTACCCTTACAAGCTTGTTGGAGCTTGAATAAGGATGCTATTCACTTCTCTCTTATTAGCTATATCTCTTGAGTGCTGGCTAACATCATGACTCAGTCTTCCTGTTGGTTCTGGAAACTCAGGATGCAGATTTTGTCTGAAAATTCTACACCAATTGTTGGGAGCTGATGAAAGCAGTGGGTTGTCATGGCAGCCTATCACTGCAATTCATGATGAAGGTGATGGTCTGACACTGTGTGAGCAATTCTCGTAAGGTTATGACTGCACTCATTTTCATGTTTCCTTCAAATCCTTGTTGTGGAGATTTCTCTGCAATTTCATGGATTTGCAATAGGTCAAGCTGTGGAGAGCTGGGCTTTGATCATGGTATCCCCCAGTTCTTGTGAAGTATAGGGTACAGGTTTTAGTGAGTGCTAGATGGGGAATGTTATGTGATAGATGTATGCACAGCCTCCAGACTGGTAACTGCAAAGCAAGATGTGTTACTTATATTCTGCAAGATGTTATGTAGGTAACAAGCATGCAGATGAACCTTTCAAAAGAGTAAGAGATGTCTGTCCACACAAAAATCCAGTCACCATAAACCCTAAACCCTAAACCTTGAAGATTCTAGAGCTGACAAGTACTTTGCCTATGTTTGACAATCTGTATTGGGTTGAAATTTGTGAAGTTTGAGCATACAATGTCCACCTTGTTTCCCTTCAACCACCATTCATCAATGGTGCATGGTACAGATTTGCTACTCATCATGGGTTTCAAAATTTAGGGTCACATAACTCCTGTGTTGGAGAAACCTAACAACCTATCGATCATGGGTTGGCATTGCTCTAGTGCTTGCAGGAGGCAATTGTGTAGTGTGAGTAAGAGGCCCCATTAGTGAACAAAACCTATTTTGCAAACCTGCAAGCTTGCATTTCCATAATGTTTCAAGTAGGAGCTCTTCAATGGTTGTTCATACTCTTTCTCCTACAAGCTTTCTTATTTCAACTCCTATGTCTCTGACTGTGCCCCTTGGACATGCTCTTCTTGTAGGTTGAACTTCTATATGTAATGATAATGTGTGAGTTTCTGTACATGGTAGCAATGGTCTTCAATAGTAGCATTGTGATGCATTTCAGTGGTCATGATGCTCTCTCTTGCATCGTTCATTCTTTCTCTATAAACAAGTTTTTTTGAAGTTCTTTTACTCCTTTTTGTTCACCTTCTTTTCTTGGTCTCAGCAATCATGAATGTTGACTCTCTCTTGTTTATTCACTCTTTGGCTCCTTATTGCTCACAATTTCGTTTTGGTAGTCACTGTTAATTTTTCCTAATTGTTCTTCTTCTTAATCATTCATGAATTTGCTTCAGCAATCATGTAGTCAATTCTCTCTTGGTTTTTCAAACAAGTTTTCTTTAAGCTTTCTTTTTCCTAGTTGTTCTTTCTCTCTTGGTAGGCACCTCAGTATATTTTTTTCAAGTTCACTCTCTTTCTTATGCAAGTTTTCTTTTAGAAGCTTGCATTTCCTTTTTCTTTTGCAAACTTTCTTTTTTTAAGCTGTTCACTTTTTCTTTCCTCATAACCACAAAACCTATCTCTTTTGGTCAAGACTTTTTTCTTGCAACCACAAACTTGATCTTGTCTCAATAGTTGTGACGTGATTTTGTTGTCACAATGCACAATATTTCTCTCTCTTGTCTCCAAGCTCTCACTCTCACTTTCTCACAAGCTCTTTCTTAGATTCATGCAAGGTTTTTCTCATGCAAGCTTGTATCTCCTACTAGTTCTAACTAGGTGGCTTTATTATAGTTGTGTGATGTAGGTGTTGGAGCTTTATAGACTTGCTTCTTGGTGTAAAACTTGCCACCTTCCTCCCTGCTTTTATTTTATTTTCCCAAAAGTTTAATAAACTTGATTGACCTTGATAGGAAAATGCCCTACTTTTGTCAACCTAATTTTAATTTTTTGTTTATTTTATTTTTGAGTTTGCAATTTGGAGTTCATATTAGAAGCTTGGTTTCCTTGTGGTTGGTATCCTTGTGGTTGTTTTGTTAGCATTATTTGAATGTTGCAATGCAATTGATTTCCATACTCCATTACAGTTATAAAAGACCGTGTTGTTGTAAGATTTTTGTTATGTATTGCCTTTCAAGGTTTATTTGAGTTGTGCGTTTAGCCATAATTTGAATATTTGCCACCCTTTGAGACTTTTATTCTTCTTTCTTTTCATTTGTTGTCCTTAATTTTGTTGCAATTTCTCTTTCCATGGTCTTTGGTCACAAGATTTGTTAGTATTCATTAGACGTGACCACATGGGATTGCAAATAATCCAATAAAGGTTCTTTGCCTCTAGTTGTTTCTATAAATAGACATGGTGGTGTCAACAAGTTTGCAAATGACAAGTTTTTAATGTTGTTCACCTTATTTTGTAGCTTTTATAGCAACATCTCCACATAATACCGTTGTTCATGTGAAAGGAGGTTGTCACATTCCTTTTCATCTACTACAACATTTATTCTTGTAATATTAATGAAAGATGTAGTAGCAATATCTTCTTCCCATCTAGGACTACCATTAACTTTATCATTTGAATTGTGATTTTTTTCATTGAATTCATTACTTTTTGTTGTTTTATATGCTTCACCAACAATGATTTGTCATTTGTTGTAATAGGGTTTAAAAGCTACATTCTTATAACCTTAAATCCAAATATAATATTTTCTTGCTTAGTGTTTTGTCTAATGAAGTGTGTACTTAAGCAACCACCTTGATCTTGTTTAGTTTTGAACATCTTTTTTGCACTATTTCCTTTCTTTCTACATTTTGTTTTGAAAGGCTTGAAATAAGACACATCTAAGCATTTTATTGTGTGTGATATATGGCTTAAGAATGTGACCATATCTAACCCAAATGCATGTTCTTGTCTTATTGCTTTTGAAGTCACAATCAATATCCATGCCCATCTAGAGGGTGAATGCAATTATAATGACTCACTTTTCATGTCACAATGACAATTTCTACAAGGTGTTTTGTGTTTAAATGATTATGGTGAATAATTTAATCTTAAATACATTAAATGATAACTCATTCTAAACTAACAACTTGATTATGAACACATTTGCACAATTTTTTTTTGAAAATAATGCATTCATTATCAATAGCAAACTTTTGAAATAAAAATATAGACTAATCAATTGACTAGATTGTTAAGAAATTCAAATTCTCATATTGAATTTCATTCCAAATCGTTTATAAGGATTAAGAATGGGTTGAAAAATGAAATGATAAAATTAAGTATGAAATCATTTTTTTAAAAACCTTAACCAAATGGTAGTTTTATGAAATTTAGAAGGGTTAGAATTGGACTTCATTTTGAAAAGTCCTTTTCAAACGAATTGTTTTATGTTTGTCAAAATTTCTATGCCCAATGCATGATTGAAATATTTAAATGGACTTTTATTCTTATGGATTTCATGGGTTTTTTGTTTAGGATTTCCAAAGTGGTTTCACCAATACCAATTAACAACAACATTTTTCAGTATGGGTTTTCACCTAGTTTTAAGATTCTTCATAAATGAGTGAAATTGTAATAATCAAAGATTACATCTTAGAATTTAAAACCATATCCATATGGATAGTATATGAACACATGCTAGGGACTCTTGGGAATTCTACATCTACTTAAAATCAGCCATCAAAGCTTACATTCACCCTAGAATTAAATTATGTTGATTTGTTTGAAAAACACCACTTGGTACAAATTTTTTGAAAAACCTTAGGAATTATTTGAATAGAAATGCAATAATCCAAATTTTTTGGGGTATTGTCATACATTGAATCCATTTCCAAACAAAACGTCTAAAACCCTTAAATAATATTTCCTCCCCACAAAATATTCGTGCAACACCACTTTAATAAATGTCCATGAAAACTCATTTGACCTTCTTGTGACTATAAAATTTTCATTTTTTTTTCCTAGTTTTGTTGTGGTTGCTAATATTTTATATATTCATTACATTCCAAATTAGGAAAAAAAATTCCCTTGGACAAAAGTTTTGGTTCACTCAAATGAACCAACATTCGAAAGGCTAAAACACATTCAAATCTATGATGACCAATGTCTTGTTTTGCATTATTTCTTGCTTGTGTCATTACATGTTTGGCTACTTAACAATAGTATAAGAATTTAGCATGTACTTCTCCTTGTAAAGAATGTTTATTTCCTGAATTTCATAATCATGGGGTCCAACTACTCTATTAAGAGTCACAAGTGCCCCCTTAGACCACTACTTTATTCTTAGAATCTTCTTGGAATCTTTTAAATACATCTTTCAAAAATATATTTAAAATCTTTATATTTTTCTTAATACTATTGTATTAAGGTGAATATCCAAAAATATGTCATAAAAAAATATTTTCAAATTGTGCTTTTAGTGTCAAAATTGTTTTATGCAACTTTTAAGTAATGGTTATAAGAGGTTAAAAGTCTTTATATGTATTTTTCACTCATTATATTGATTCCAAATTTTTATGACATGTACATAATGTATTCACAATAACATTTTATAATATATATATATATACAATCTAAAATTCTAAAAATTAAGTAGTGGTTATGACTACTTTTGGTACATGTTAGTATAACTACACCCCATGAAATTTCTCTTTTATTTTTATTTTTTTGTTAGTGTTTTATGTTGTCATTTACTCTTTTAGTTGAACTCTTTTGTTGGACCCTCATGTTGTTTCTTTGCAACTATTTTTTGAATTTCACAGTCATCATGTTTTGCCTTTACTTTCATATTTACATTGGTCTATTTTGCTATTGCTTTCAACTTTCTTGCACTATGTACAAAAAAATTCTGAAAATTTTTGGAACTCTTCTTGCATAGATTTTGGTAAGGTGCACATGTTTCTTCTTAGCTGAAAAAAGTGAATGTCCATTCAACTAGGACTTGTGTGCATATATATATCTTATTAAAATCATGATGTTCTTATTTTGGTAGGAAATTTTGTAGGTTTAATTTTATATTAACATAAGGAATAATCTTGTCCATCAAAACTATTAAATTTGGTTTGAAGTCTTGGAATTTGGATCAAATGATAGTAGAATCTTCATTAAAGCATTATGCTATCATAATGTTGTTGATTATGATCTTTTTAGGTTGTAAAATGTTCTTCCATTGAAGATGTACTTGCGATAAATGTTTTTTCAATCATTTGACAAAAATAAAGTGGAGATATAAAATTAATAAAAAATGCAAAACCAGTATCAAATAAGGGTTTTTTAAACCTTTATAAAACTATTAGTGCACAAAGCCATGATATGAATCAATTGCATATTCATGGTTTTCATGACTTATTTTATTTTTGACACAAATCCATTTATGTGTGATCTCCAAAAGAATTTAAAATCAGTGACATCTTACAATTTAATATTTTATATATAGTCTTAATTTTTCTTTAAATCATGTACATTGTAGCTTGCAGACACCTAGATATTTTCAAATTTGTGAACATTTGTATCTTGGAATGCGACAACTATAACCCTAACACCAATTCCTTTTTTACCATTCACAAACACTTTATTTGAATGAATGTTACATTTCCCATCCATGACCAAACACATTTATAAAAAGATTGGTTGAAATACTTTTAAATACCAAGGAAGATTTTCTTCCATTAAATGTTCATTCAATGATCATGGTCAAACCAATGGAACATGTTTGATTCATTGTTCACAGGTTTTTTGTTCACTAGTCATGTGCTCGATGATGGGTGGGTGTTTAATGATAGGTTTACTTACCCTAATCAAAGAAAAAATGAAAAGTTTTCAAATTAGTGAAAAAAAAGTCTATATTTGGGTAGTGGAATAGTTCCTCTAACTAGACATATGTCATCTATCAACCAAATGTTGTTCGTAAGACTATAATTTGTGGCACCATGTTGAATTTTTGTGCCACAACATTTAATAAAATAAGTCATCATAAAAAAATGTGTGGGTTAGATGTCAATTTTTAAAAGGACTCAAAGTAAAAGGTTGCATGGATCCAACTGCCAAACAAGCCTTCAATAAGGAGGTGGTTCACCTAGAAATACTAAGACTAATGGATAATGTCATTCATAGGTTCTTGCCTCAAGCTAAACTTAGGTTGAAAAATGGCTACAACTTTTATTGATCAACCATTGAAATATAAGAAATTGAAGATAACGATATATAGATTATTTCAACATACTTGATTATTTTGCATTGGTGCACTATATAAGGTCCATGCATGGTAGGGTGAATCACTTTTGGTGTCACAATTGCATATAATAAAATTTGTTATGAAGGACTTGTTTTGAGATCATACACTTGAAGTTATGCATAGTTCAATTAGTTGTTATGCATAACTTATAAAACTACAAGAGTAATTACTTTTTGAACTTAAAAGCAAGAACTATAGGCAAAACAAATTTGTGGTCTAATGATGGATTTTGACCTTATTAGGGTTAGGGACTTGGGGTTTAGTTAAATAATGTATCTATGAAAACAAAATTGAAATTTTTTACATCATGTCAAATGAAAATAAAATTTATGAACTTTTTTTGTTTCCTTTCTTGAAAGTCCATATCATATTGAAAATATGTGATTTTATGTTGGATTTGTGCACACTTATGTACAAAACAATGAACTTTGGGTAGTTTTTAGATGAAAACTAATTGCTTGGAATTAACAAATTATTGTTACTTTATTCCCTAATCATCCGAAGGTTCAAAAGAAAAGAGAATGGATTTATGGTTAAGATGTATTTTTTTGTGGATTTATGATCCATCTTACCATGCATTGACCCTGTAAATGAGAACCCCTTATAATAACTAAAAGTACAAAGGTTTATTTATGTTTCAACTTGACACCTAATTGTGAAAGAAGTTTAGTTGAGAGATTGAAATGTGTTTTAATAACATTCTTTAGACTTGTGTAGGAAAACATTTGGGTCATGGTTTGCTTGAGCATACAAAACATTATATGGTATTGTAGTTTTCTAACATTTTAAATGCTAGGAAAATTTTAAACATTTCCACCAACCTTCCCACTTAATCATATGAATTGCATAATTCCATGTGCACTAATATCTTAAAACTTTCAAACCATATGACATGTGACATTTATTACCCACTTTGGGTTCAAATAGATAGCGAGTTTTGGCATTTGTTGAAAAGAAATTCACATATTATGGGTATTTTGAAAATTTTTGACCCATTTATAAAAGATATGATTACAATTATAATAGGATTAATTTCAAATAGATAGAACATTAGATTACAATGCATTGAATACATTTTGATGTGATTGCCCCCCATTCACATAGAAAATCAAAGTATTTTGTTAAGTAGACAAAATTGTGAATTTTCAATGCACTTTGAACATATATGAAGGTTTCATCAACATATGTAAGCGGGTCAATAAGGTGCTCAAAAGATGCATTTCATATATACATATCAAATTACAATAATTGTTTCATAAAAAAATGGTTGTATTACAACAATCATATACATCTTTAAAATAGTTCCTTCTATGGGAGAAGAAATTGGTGTTATAAAATATTATCAAAATACTAGTTATATTCATTTGCATGGAAACATTTCAACATTTTGTGATGTGTTTGTTCCATACTACAAGATTGTAATTTAAATTCTCACTATCACAAATTTAACATTGTTTATATTGTATTTTACTCCAAACACTAAACAAAAAACTATGGGCAATATTCTTTATACACAAGCAAATTATTAACCACCTTTAAAAATTACATAATGTTTTCATCTCAAACTTTAAAATTAGATGAATATTTCTTGATAAAAAAGGAATTGAACAATACAATGGTATTGTTAAAGGTTATGCATGACATGTTTAGTTGTTGTCTAATGAAGGTGACTTTTTTTGTAGCTCAAAAAGGAGGTGCATTTTGTGCATTCCTCATTTGATGTTGCCTTCTTTGTTGCATACATTGCATACATTTTACTTTCAATGTGCTTTTATTGTTTGAAAGTGCTTTCAAATTCTCAAAACGCTTAAGGCATTGAAACTTGGTGAACTTAAGTTTCAACATTAAAGATATTTGCAAAGTTAGTCAAACGAGGGGACAAAACCCCTAGTTTAAAAAAAAAATTGAACGAGATGCCAAAAAGTGCAAAAAATATATATTCATGTAAAATGGAAGGTGGAATTACTTTTATCTCAATCTACCTACAAAAAATAGTTTCATTTCCAATCTCATTTTTCCTAGATGCATGATTGTTCCTACACCAAATATGTAACAAATATTGTGCATTTATTATTATTCCATGATCAATTTGGGGGTTTGGTCTTTTATTAAGAACTTTAAGGATATTTCATTATTAGGCATGAAAAGGTAGATGGAAGCCCAAATGCAAAATGAAACATGCATTGACTTTGTGGATTTATGCATTGGAGCCCAACATTTAAATTATGTCATGTGCCCAACAATTGAGATCCTTAAAATTCATTGAAGATTGGAATTTATGTTGGGGACATTGACTTTATTGTTGCTTACATTGTTGATTTATGTCATGACAACAAATCTTGCTACTATATTGTCAAGCTAAAGTTTTGCAATTTTTAAATGCACCTTTGATTTCTAAGTTTAATGAAGCAAATTTGGTAATACCATAATGACAAGTTGTAATTTATAGCATTGTTTGATTTTGTCATTCTTTCTTGTCCAACTTGTTTTGTTGTCTCCTTGTTTTTGTTGTTTGTGTTGTTTCTTTGTCAACTTCCATGATGGCAAAGTTTTTTTGTTATGGGCCCATACTATTGGCCACTCCTTGGGATGATAAGGCTATGGTGTAAATTTGGCATCTTGTAACAAGCTTTTATACCTCAAGTTTGATGTTCGGTAGTAATTTTTGTCCTTTTTGCTTCTAGACTTGAGGTTGCACCCTTTGCCCATTTGAAGTCTCTTGTCCCTAGTTGCTTTACATGTTTTTTATTTTTATTTTTTATAAGTTGTATAAAATCTTTTTTTAAACCTTTGATTCCTCTTGTTGCAACTTGAGAATTATAATAGTTCTTGCAACATCAAAGTTTTTTTCTAGGGTGTGTGTGTCATATAGGTTCAAATTCAATATGTTGATATGGATTCTTTAAATATAAATGTGCTAATGTGATGCTCTTCTTTCAATTCACACATTCATATTTTAAATATTTATGTTGTATTTTGTAATTTTAATTTCTTTTTTAAAAAAAGATTATCCATATGCAAAGTGAACTAATTGGTAATTTGAAAGCTTATCTTCCAAAATTAAATGAGATTTTATCCATGAGTTTAAAAAACCCACAAAGTTATTATAATTTGTACAATATTAAATACAATTAAATAACAAACTATCATACTTCATATTTCAAAAATTCCCGCACTATAAAACACATTTGAAAAATCAAATTGAAGTGCTTAATGAAACCAAAATTATTAAAAAATAATAAATATCATTCATTTCTTTATTTAAATAGAAAATTCTAGATCTCTTACAATTCAAATCATCAACATACAAGTAAAAAGCAAGTAATTAATCATGTCATTTAATTATGAAACATCTTTTAAATAAATTTCAAATATTCCATCATAATCATGACATCTTAGTATGGCACTTGAATGAAATTTTGTAAATGGTGTTAACCCTTTGTAGAAACATGAACACAAGAGCTAAAATGTAAGTTTTGTGCCAAATAATCTATAGTGTCCTTTGTAACAAGAGTAAAATAACATTATTTAGGTGCATGAAGTAATGTAAAAGATTTGAACATTAAAATATCTCAACTGATGTTATTTTACCTTAGATTCAATGAAATTGTAAAATCAACTTCGATGATTATTAGGTGCATTATTACTTGCAAATGGATGCACAAATACAATCAATAAATCCTTTTTCAACATTTCAAATGTGTGACTCAAAAGATAATTCTCTTAAAAACTAATTAACACTATGGTGAAACCCAATCAAAGTAGGCATTGACATTTTCTAAGTATTTTTCATGAGTAATCTTGATAGTTTGATGTGGTAGCATAAAATTGATTTAAAAGTCTTAAAAGACTAATGAACAACAATGTTTACATAGTGATTTGCATTATTTTATTGTGTTGAAAAAATTGGTTATGAATTTATTTAAATATATTTTGTATTTATAGGCATAAATATCCTTGGGTGGACCCTCAAAGAATTTCACACATTCATTTTGTTAGACCCATCAAACTTTAGATAAATACAAGAAAAAATTGAATAATCCTTTTGATTATAATTTAATGGTGAATACATTAATTACGTTGTATAAAATTTGAAACTTTATTGAAATCCAGAATTTAAAAAAAATTTAATGACTGCATTTATTAGGAATGTAATTGTGTTTTTTTCCTTGAAAATTTTAGTCAAGAACACAAGTTTGAAGCATGTTTTGATGTTTTTAAAATGTAATTTTCAAAGGTACCTTAGATAGTATTGATTATATTTCCAAAGTTCAAGAGCTTGATTTTGACTAAAGGGATTACTATGTGTTAAATTTTCCCATTGTGTGCATCAAAAAGGTTATTTTTTGGAGGGTATTATGTGAATGAACTTCACTTTTTCTCACCCTATTATTCATTTAATTTTTTATTTTATACCACCTTAAACTTATTCAAAAATTTATATTTGATTTTGACAGTATATATTTGTTTGAATTTTTTAGTTTTAGTTGAAGGTGTAAGGAGTCATTAAAGAATACATAATCATGTTATAGAAATAATTGAATTACAAATATCTTTACCCAACAACAAATATATGGACCTTATGTTTTTACCACCCCCCCCCCCCCCCCCCCCCCCCCACTTATAATTATGAAAAATATATTATGATAATTTTCACCTTTTAAGAATTTCAATGAACACTTTAAGACATATATTTTGGCATGTTATGGGTAAACATGAGAAAAAAAATTAAAAGAAAATAACCAATCATTTTATTTTACTAGTTATACAGTTTTACCATTCCTAGTGGATCATTTGAAGGCTATTTATGCCATTATTTGATTACTTTCAAACTTTATTCAAGTGTTAGATGGCTAGATAAAAACAAATTTGTATAAACATAACACATTTTCAAGGTTTTTATCACACTTGCATAATGGACTAAATAATTTATTATCATCATTTAGTATTGGGAAAAACACATATGAAACATTTAGATGTGAACTAATACTAAATACATAAAACATTTATAAAACACTAAACTATTTTTAATTCAATTTATATTAAGTTGCATGTGTTCCACAACTACAAATAGTTACAAATTTTTAATTGTTTTTGTATTTTATAGATTACAAGGTCAAGTTCCAATGGGGTTACCTTGATTGTGATTATGGCCATTTACAACAAATCACCATAAGTTATGTCAAGTTTTATTTATAAAAACTTCAAAACAATAAAAAAGTTTCAACACAAGATTTGGAACAAATTCTTGTGTAGAATCAAAAATTTTAAGTGAAAACTAACTTCCCTACAACAAGTGGTCACAAGTTCAAATTGAAAAAACTACATTTGAAAGTCCACACAAAAAAATGTCAAATGGTCATTCTAGGGTTGAGTTTGGAAAACTATAACATCGATATTTTGAATCATAGCTTGATTGATATTTCTTCTTATATTTCTTTTTGATTCAGCCAAGCCTATTATGTGAAAGTTTTTGCATGTGGACAAAGTAATTGAAAAACTACATGAAATAAATGGTTTAATGGGAGATTTTTAAAAAAACACATAATATATTGCAATACCATTGGTCATTTATTCATAGCAATTTCATTGTGCTAATATAATCTTAGATTGCAAATGTGGAGGTCAAATGAAAAAAAATATGAATGAATAATAATGTTCAAAATGCAAAAGATAATTATTTTCTTGATTTTAGAAGATAGGATAGTGTTGAGAAATAGTTGGGCTTTTATGAGAAAAATGGTAGAATGTTTTCTTGACTCTATTGTTTTTATAATTGCCAAAGAAAATGTCATGATATTAGCTTTGGGTTAATCATTAAGGCTAAAACATGAGAAAGGAAGAAAATTGGAAAAGTGCCTTATAACTCAACCATATTTTCAGAAGTGTGAGAGTACAAGTTCTAACACTCCCAAATGGTTTCCCACCTTGAAAGTTGAAATCTTTGGTTTTTTGAATGTTTGGGACAAAAGTCCAAATAACAACCAATGTCCAATTGAGCCTTCTTTAGACCATTAGAAAGGCGTTGAAGTTTAAATATAAGAAATTGAGCTTGCATTCTCCATTTGGAGCCTTGAAATTCAAGTTATTGCCAAAAAAGAGAGTAAGAATCAAATTAACAATTTAATTATTAATCATGAAAACTCAAGAAATTGAGGTCAAATGACCTTCAAAGTGAGCATATGATATGGTGTTGGAAAGGTCTCCCAAGGTTATGACTTTGCAATTGGTAACTTTTTAATCATAATTTTTATGTGGGAGTTATGAACCCACAAATTTGCAAGACTCATAACTTGACCAAATTGGAAAAATTTGACATTTTAGTGTAGCCCCCACCATTAATCACAAAATATATTACAAGGAGGAGGGTGATAAACTCCTCCCAAATCCAAGTTGTGGTGAGTCTTATGAGTTGAGTTGCTTGTTGCTTGTGCACCATTTTGGTTCCAATTTGTGTTAATTTCTTTTTTTCTTGGTTTGTTCAAATTAATTTCACCTTAAACTCTTACTTGTGAATTCATCTTTGTCTCATCCCAATGTTGCCATGTGCTTTTTCTTTTTTTGTTAGAATTAAGGAACATGCTTTGAGTTTGAATTCCATTGTAAAAACTAAAAATCAACAAGTTTTGTAATCCCAATACCATTTGGCAAATATAAAGGCATGTCAAAAATGGTGGTGAATTCATGTTGCCATAACAAAACAATGAAATAGATTGATTCTAAAGGTGTATTCATAATTTGTTTTTATATTTGGTATATATAAATATGTATGAAGCACAATAGCAAACCTAGTTTGACAACCCATTGGCACCCCAAGTCAAGCTTAGTGGTAGAAGGTTGACATCACTTTTCATTCAAGCACACCAATAGGTTTTAAACCCAAAACCTTTTTTGAAGTCCCAAGATCCTCAACATGGGCTATACCACTAAGTGATCACCTTTAAGGTTGAAGGAAAAAAATATTTGAGCCTAAATATAAAAAGGAATTTGTATAGTGGTTGAATGATGATAATTTGTAAAGATTGACAAGAGAAAAAAAATTATTTGTAAGATTTTTTGGCTAAAAAAATGGTGTTTAGGGTTTTTTAAAATACTAATTTTCCATAAATTTCCTAACATATTCATATACAAGTCCAATTTGAAATTCGCCTTTCCACCATGTTTAAAAGCTTCTAAGAAAATGTTGTACTTCAAAATTTTCACTTAAAAAAATCAAAACTACAAGTTATAACTTGTCACTTGGCCACTACCAACTTTACATCATCATGACTAGTTAGTAAAAACATTTGTTATGTTAAAGTTTTCCACAACCCTCGTGTGAACACTCTCTTTTTGATGTTTTGGGGTTAAAGTTGTATTTAGAATAGTTCCAATTATGCTTAATGTGTGACCTAGCAAAAATATTTTTCACATCCAATTTAATTAATTAATTTTTCACAACCCCACCCATCAAACTAAATAACAAACCACATGGATTAATCATTTTGGCTGGCTAATTGAAAACATGGAGTAGTAGTCAGATCATATTTAATACCATGAACATGACAAGCATATGACATTTATTAGCCCCTATTGTGCCTTTTACTAAACTTTAACATAATGTGGAAAAATGTTAAGCCAAAATGACATGTTTTGACTTTTCATCATCCAATTTTAATTTGTTGGGCCACATATTAGACATCATTGGAACTACTTTCAATTGATTACATTATCATGTATTACAATTGTAATTTAAAATGTGTATTTATGATTTTCACATAGGTAAGTAGGAAACTTGGGTCGTTGAATAAAAACAAGTTGATACTGTAACTAACATAAAATCTATTGGTAGCAAGACCTATGTAAATGTTGAAAGAAGGATGGATGTAGATGGAACTAACTAGACTTTATATTTACCTTGATTTTGAAGGTCTCCAATTTGAAGAAGGGCAAAATACTTGATGAAATTTGCCTATTTCCTACTTTTTTTCAAGTATTGAAATATAATCACTTCATGAGCCTACTTGTTTGCTTCATAGTTTCAAACTTCACATTTCACACTTCACAATACCTAGATAAACATGTTTAGTTGTGATTGTTGGGTACCTTGCATGCAACTTGTGTTGGAACAAGCTTTGTGCATCACTTATTTGGTTTCATTAGACATATTGTTTCAACTACTTCATGTAGGACCTTAACACAAACGCGTTGCGATTCATGAAAAACATCGATAAAAAACAACAGAGACAGGTAAAACCCAAATCCATTTTAGTTGTTTAGATATAGCCCATGTGGCCATCATGAAAGGCAATTGTTAGTAGCATAAGCATATAATATATTTCACAATTACTTGGTAGATACTACCAATAATTTTTTGGTGAGGAATTTATGTTTTTGCAAAATTTTCTTTGAAAAAACTTAGAAAAATGTGCATTTTCAATGTGTAATGTATTTTTTAAACAATAATTCACAGTTTTTGCAAGATCAAAAAAAATATTTAAAAAAAATTGGGTACAACCTTGTAAATCTATACATGTAAAGATATTGGGGCTAATTAAAAAGGACCTATTATCCAAATCCAGAAACCAACAAGTGACATCCTTCAGGGGTATTTTTTTTTACTATCACATGTGGCAAAATATTAATTGTTTGGGGGCTATAACCTTGTAGGATATAATAACTTTTGGTACATTTATATTATCCACTTATCTAATTACACATATCTATCTATGAAAGAAAATAATTTGTTTGTTTTGTATGTTTGCTTGTTTTGTTTATCACAATGATTTATCTAGGTGTTTCACTTTTGGTACCTTTGGAAAGCCTATAATAAATGAAGGTGCACCAAATTGGTTTCATAATGTTTCAAACTATGATGAAGTTATTGAATATTGAACAATTATTGTAATACCTTGGCCATTTCAACACATGTACATCGAATAATTAATTAATTTTGAAAAAATCATCTCAACAAATGGAATATTCTTAAATATTCATTATTATACTTCACAATATTTTTTGATTTGGAAGAGATAATTTTTGAAATTTTCAACATTTCTTTAATAGTATAATTAATGTCAAATTGGCCAAGGTACAAATTCATTGAAATATTATTTAAATAAAACAAATTGTAAGGGAATTTAGATGGACTATTTGTATTCTTGCAAAGCCTTCAATGAGTATGATTTAACGAATGCAGTTTACAAAATTTTCAATCTACGGTGAGAAAGATATTGAATTTTGAATAGTTTTTATCATTCAAAATTCAATTACATTACAAAAAATGATTTTGAAAGCAAAACTTAATTAGGTAACTAGCTCACACTTGGGGGAATATGACATAGGTTACTACTGCCCTTCATTTTGCTCTTCCTATTGTCGGAAAGCCCCCAATGACTAAAGGTGCACCAAGGTGGTTTGGCAATGTTTAAACATATAGTCCAAGTATTATTGAATCTAGAACAATTTCTCAATAATTTTCTTAAAACTAAATATTTTAAGAAAATTGGGGCAAGCTCTTTTGATATTGTTGGAAAAGCCCTTGATATGAGTGGGACCTCTTGGAGGTGATTTTCTAACTTTTAAAACTAAGGAGGGAAATATCTAATTTTGACTAAATTTTGTTAGTGAAAATTAGTTTAACATTAAAAATATTTCTTTAAATATTGAGCTCTATTGTAAGTTTGTGTTCACAATTGGCCAATAGCACAAGCCACACCAGTTTAGAATATCATACATTTTTTTATTGATCAATTTATTAATATAAATTTAAAACCATTATTTAACTTCAAATTAATCTTCAAGCCATATTGTTTGAAAAAGAAAAATTGAAAATGTAACTATTTTGATTTGAATGCCTTAGTTGATCTTAGTTATCCATTTTCTAAATGGTCACAAGGCTCAACAATGTTTGAACCTATTAATGATCCCCCCTCAATTGTAGATAAATTTCTTTTCAAAGCATTTAAATTTTTTGGCATAACATTACTTGAACCTAACACCCTTTTTGAACTTTCAAATGCTGTTAATTATAAAACTTAACTTATGCTATTTTACGTTTGATAAACAATAATATTTAGGAAAATCTAGTACCTTAATAGGCTAGTTGTGAACTTCGATTGAAATAAACAAGTCCTTCATTCAAAACTATGATTGCAATTTTTATTTCACAAACATAAATCAGACCTCATAGTTGCTGTGATTTAGCTTTTTAGTGCCCCCTTGTGTCCTCCAGGATGGCATCAAAATAAAAACAAGAGCATCCCTAATTCAAAAATGTCTAAACCCGAAAAAAACCCAATCGAACAACAAATTAGAGGCATTGAAAAGTCATCCTCAGATATGCAATTGAAGGTGAAGCAACCATTTGCAACTGCAAAATAATTGCTCCATCCAACAATGTAATTGGTTCATCCCTTGCTAAACATGTACAAATAGGCCACTCCGGTAGTGGAAAACTTCAACACTACTAGTTCAACTCAATATATTATCAGGAATCCCGACTGCATAGAACAAATTACTAGATAATAAGTTTGTCTACCAGACCATGTTGCCCTAGTCCACCTGGAGGATAAACCAATGTTATGTTGGATGCCCCAGGGATGAGAGAATTGACTGGGTCAATTGAAGGGTTCAACCATTCCTGTTATGAATTATAATCACCATCCAACTACTACACCCACTTTCACCGCCTTCTCTTTCTTCCTTTCAATCCATATCTTACACTGAAGTATTGTAGGAAAGTATGTACGTGAGGAATGTAAGTGGTTATTATGTAAGTAGTAAAGGCACTTGGTGACTACTAGACGGGTAGATACATGTATGGGGACTGTTAGTTCATAGCTAACCACTGTGGTTAGCTATGGGACAAGAATACTCAACATGTTGCATGGTACCCTTTTCAGTGTGTATTTGTTTGCTCCTTTTGGCCCTTGCAAGCCCAGGCCTCACATCCAATGCAATTTTTCATGGTAAGTACTAGCTTCATTGAGGCATTCAAGAGGGCCCGCCCACATACATGGAAGCGAGCAACTAATTTGGTGTAGCACATCACAAGACCTTGTCTTCTTCAAGGTCTCTGTTTCACTGATCAACTTCAAGCCTCCTCAGTTTTCTCATTTCATTTGGAGTGGATATAATAGAGTTATCAGTAAAGTCATGCCCTGTTGGGCCTGCGTTTCATTTGATGCTTCATCCCCTCCTGGCTGTTATCTGCAAAGTCAGGAAATTTTATTAAATCAGGGTATGAATTACTGAGACTTGGGATTAAATGCCCGAGGCTCGAAAAGGTCACCAAGGTGTTTTGATGCCATCTTTTCCTTTACGAATAACTTTAATCTTTTTGCCAAAATACAAGAAAATTTGAACCTACACCATGTGGGATTGTGAAATAGTGCCAAAAAAATATTGATCATGCAATCCATCATAGCTTGTGGTGGGTAGTTGAACTTGGACCAGGTCAAAAAGTCTGCATAGGTCGGTCCCAGAATATGTGGCTGGACCAGCGCTTATGGCATTGGATATGGATTGCAGACTATTTCCTGCCAGGGTTGAACTGGCACCGCCATTGGTACCTTCACCTTTTTGAGTGAGGCCTCTTAGTGACAATATTAAGCCCAAAAAATGTAACTTAAATTTGAACTTAGAGACCTGACTTAGTCAAAACATGGGATATTTGTAATATTTAGGAATATTGTAAATAGATTTTGGGGTCTCTTTTTTGATGGTGGTACCAATATGGGTGGTGGTTCACCCGAGGTGATCACTTGTTTCCAACCATACAATATTCAGTACAGGAGTGATTGGTTGCACATGCCCTTCCAACAAGAAAGGGGCCTTGTGTGATGGTTGTTATGATGTCCATAATTTAGACCAACAAGAAAGGGGCCTTGTGTGATGGTTGTTATGATATCGATAATTGAGACCAACAAGAAAGGGGCCTTGTGTGATGGTTGTTATGATGTCAATAATTTAAACCACCAAAGCTAATGATTGTCCCTAGCTTCTGGTAAAAGACCACTGTTGAGTGGGTATTTGGTTTTGTTAATAACCTCTGATTCTTTTTTCTTAAATATTTCAGAATCACTGAACCATCCGTTCCATTGTGGTTATTTCAAAAAGACTTGAAAGAACCAATGATCTTGGTGAAAGAATTCACTAAAAAAAATATTTCCAGTTTGTTTTAGAATGGTGATTACTTATCAGAACCAGTTCTTTGATTTTAAATTGAGAACCGTATTCATGAACCCTAAGAACCATCACCCAGGTGGTTACCACCTGGGGTCTGTTCCTGCTTTTGATAACCACCCAACACTGGTAAAGACTGTAACCAACTGGGTGGGCCATTCATTCACTATCCTTGAGATTGCAAAGGTTTCAACTTTCTTTCATAATAAAGGACAAAGCAATGTATGTGGGCAAGGAAAGAAATAGTTGGGATGTGTTTTGTGGACTATAGCCAAGCAAGAGGGCCTTAGAGGATATGGTTTCATTTTTGGAACATTTGTATGTCCATTTGCAATCAGCCAAAAACAACCAAGTCCCCAGGAATTTAAAACTAGATAGGAAGCAGCTGTCTGGATGGGCCATATCCAATCCGGACCCTCAACACCTATGAGAGGTTCACTTGCATGCCCCCAAGTTGATATTCATTGTCTTTTTCCTATACCTATAATTGTATAGTTCTTTGTTGTGTAAGTTCAAAAGAACCATATGGTAAGGGTAAGGAGTCAACAAGACTTGAAGCAAGAGTTGATTTTGAAGGTAGAAGCACATTTGTCATAATAGGCACTTTTGGCACAAACTACTTTTGTTCTTATCTCACTTTTTCTGTTTTTTTCAAAATACAATAAGATTTTAAACCTACACCCAGGTGAAATTATGAATTTTCAAATTTGTAAAATTAGTTTTGGTTTCAGAAGAAATTGTGATAGACTAATATAAACTTAACACTAGCCTCCTATGTGAAACATGCCTTAATAGGCATCCTAAGGTCTTGTTGTCAAGAGCTTATTAAGGGGTCAAATTCATGTTGTGAAAGATGAAAGGATAATTTTTGAAATAAAAAAATTGAAATAGATTTATTTTATTAAAAAGAAAAAGCCCTAGAACTTTCTTTATTCTTTTTGTTTCTTTTATTACACCTTTCCTTTTTTTTGATAGGTTGGAACACATATTTGAAATACCTATGTGAAGCAACTTGCTTTACAATTGTGGAATTGCAAATGTGTGGGTTGTATGCATTTGTTTATGTTGGAGGTTTCTAGCTTTTGCAATTCATTGTTGAAAGAGATGATGTTTAGGATAAAGAATAAAGACATGGTGCGGTTATCTAACAGCGCTCCCACCCATACTAGGTATCTAGCCTTGCATCAATATTTTTCACATCCATTATTATTTATTTGCTTGTTAAAACCCCACCCATGAACTTGAAAGTGAGACTCTAAAACGTGACAGACAATTGATAACAAAGCGAATGGACCAATTAGATAATTTTGGCCAATCAAGAACAATGGAAGATTGTACCATGAGGGACCAATCAAACAATTTTGCCAATCCACAGCATGATTTAAATTGTGTAGTGACTTTTACTAACCGTCACATTCATTCCAAATATGTTGTTCCAAAACCATTATTTAAACCACATTGGAAATTTTTACATTCAAAAGATGTTTTTATAATACATTAAAAGGGTTATAGTACTACTAACAATAGTACATGTTAACAACATTTTCCATATTGCAAAGAAACTTTCTTACTTGTTATAACTACATGAACGAATTGGTGATATATATATATATATGCGTCTGATTTTCAATCTATTTCCAAAAAAATTATCATAATTTCATTACAAGATACAAATTAACAATCTTCAAGCCTTAGTGATAAGTATAGGAATTTTGGGATGCAACTCAATACACTAAAAGGGTTATGGTGAATTTGTTCCCATGGGTTCACCACTTAGAATGTGATGTCATTACTCATAATTGTTGCTATTGTTGCTACAACACAAAAGAAGTATTGCATTGTGGCCTTTCTAAAGATAGGGAACCTGCTTAGTGCATAGTTTGTTTGTACTGTGTACTATGACTACTTTTTGGAACACTAGGCCTGTAACGCTTTTGCATGTGTGAAACTTGATGCAAATTTTTCCAAATGGAATAAAACTAGTGTTGGTCTAGTATGTAGGTGTGTGTATGGTTTCAACTAGGGGGATGTTAAACACCTCTATCAGCTTTTTGGGTGCTAGTGTATAATGTCTTGTGTTGTGTGTAACTCATGATCTCCTTCATCACACTTGCTGTCTTGGATGTCATACAATTGCTCAACAATTTCAAACTCAGAACCATTCATGAAATAAGCCCCACAACCATTCATGAGGCATGCTACTTACCCATAGCCAATTAAAATACCTCATCAAGGTTAAATGAAAAAAATAGTACAAGGCGGCACAAGGTTAAAAAGGCAAGAGGCAAATCCCAAATAGGGGGAATGGAAATACCAAGTAGCAAAAACTAACTAAAGCCATAAAGATAAATTTCACTTAAATTGAAGAGGGATGGGCCATTAAAGGTCTTGGAAAACCAAGTTTTGACGTCTTCTTTGGAGAGGGGACCTTTCACTAGAAGGTCCCTGACAAAGGAGCCTTGCCATGTGGATGTGGTTGAATGAACTAACGACCGTGCATGGAAAGGTTTGTGTGCAATGGAGATTAGTCCAACAATTGCTAGTGGTCATTTACTTGATTGAAATAGGTGTTGGATATTATAGGGAAAAATGATCTCCTTTGCATGGACGATGTCAATGTTCTCAAAGTTTTTACAAGTTGATAAACCTACTAGTAGCCTAGTTCCAATTTTAACTTGTTGCACATTAAATGGTCAACTTATTTGACCTATTTATAACATCGACATTAATCAAATTTGGTAGTAGAATCATGTGGGTGAATGTGTTGAAACTGTAAAGTTCATTGGGGTCTTTAATGTTTTGCTGTCAACACTAGATACTAACAAGGATCTTTGATATGACATATCCTTAGGTTTGTCAAGTGATATCAAAATCAATTTTTTATTTTGAAATGAAATGCAAACCCAAGGCATGTTTTTAAACCACATAAAAAAATAATATGCGAATTATGGGATAGGAATAGGAGAACTCAAAAGTTAAAGTTGAAGTCAAATTTTAGACTAGATTTCAAAAAATGCTACTAAAGTCAACACATGTTAAAGGACTTTAGTGAGAAAATGGCATTAGTTGAAGTCAAAATGCCATTTTCTCACTAAAGTCCTTTTACATGTGTTGAAATCACACTTTCCAGGTTGAAAAAACGGAATTCCACCCCCAAAAAATTAAAACATTGGTCTAGAGATGTATGTTACCAATTTGCAAATCAACATTAGATTTTGGTACATTTTGAATATGCTTGAGTTATAGTCGAGCTTTCAACCAATCAATCATTTCAATGATTCCATATTCAATTACAACCTTTAAAATGATTATCATTATGAGCAAAAAATTGCCAAGAGGTGACACAATTTTCTGAAAATATAATATTCTATCACAAATTCCTTTTTTTGGAAAACACATCACCTAAAAGAAACAAATTAATTTTTTTGGGGAAGACATTGTCACATTTATGTCTACTAAATATAGTTTGGAGAGTTCCTTGAAATAAATTCACCAGTTAAATCAAATCTGCCTAGGGATACTTGTCACCCTGACACATTAGGAAATTGGAAGAAAAAGACAATGCTCTAAAATATGTGAAGTCAAATGTAATATGTGCCATAACTTAATGTCAAGTTGTAATTTTAATGTAATATATGTCACAATAAACACCGCATATTGTACATTGTAATAGATGAAACTACAAAGTATAATTCACACTTGTTAAAAAGGGGGCAGCAGTCAAAAAGGCTTCTAATTTGGGCAGGGAAGCATATTTAGGCTTCCATGTTAGGGAGTGCCCCCCCCATATTCCAAAAATATTGGTGATGGACCAATCACACTTGTGATAAGCCATGACCTTTTTGTGTGAGAAAAATCACATTCTCTTCGAGTGTAACCACCAAAGCAAGTACCAACCCAACCCTGGTCTAAAGTGTTGGGTGGTTTAAAAATAAATTAGAACAGTTTTGGTTCCACATCTAACTGAAACTGGGAATCTCATATTGGTTTTGGTTCAGTTCCAAGTAAACCACACTGGAATCAATGGTTAAATGCCAATTAATCTCTAGTTAGCCCTTAAGTTCTATTTTTTTTTCCAAATGTTTTTGAAAAATGTCTATTCCAATTCTGATTCCAGTTCCACACATAAATGGAACCTGGAATCTAGGCCTAGCTCTGGTTCTTTCGAATAATTTTTTAAAAAAAATTCCAGGTCCGATTCTGGAATCAGTTCCAAAAATCAGACCCAGTTCCAGTTCAGTTTTGACTGACTGTAACCAGAACCAGCGATTGTAACGCTCCAAATTGGGTACCTGCCCAATCCTGGTCCTGACGCAACAAATATCCTAACTTGGGATCAACGGCAGATTACTTGCAGCTCTTGGTAATTTGAACAACATGGGTCATCCCGGTGCACCTTGGGGACCAGTTCAACAGAGGAACAATATGGTACCACAAGTAAACAGGAATGTGGAAACCTGGAAAGGATTTGATGCGAAAGATCTATCTATGAAGGAAGGTTGTTTGTTTGTTTTGATTTGTTTGTACTTATGAGATCCACTGCACCAGGATGCTTCAGATTGTGTTCTTGGTCTCTTGGGAAAGCTCTTGAGGAGGAGGGGTGCATCAGGTTGGTTTCATGGCATTCGGACTTGTGGTGTAAAATCTTTGAAAATTGAATGATTTCTTCACTGAAAGTTAAATTAAATCCTAGCTGAAAATTTCGAAAGAATTGGAATGAGCCTTTGGTATTTCTGGAAAGATTTTGATGAGCAGGATTTAACGGAATTTATTTGGTAAGATTTGGATTCAGTATGTGGGAGATATTGATTTTTTAAGTGATTTCTGTCGCTGAAAATTCAAATAAATTCCAAAAAACCAGGTTTTGGTAGGAAAAATCAATTGAGGATGTGGTAACGCTTGGGCAACCGCACAGGCCACACTAGTTAGTACTAAGTTAGGAGACATTTGAGCTGAAATTCTAGCAGGGCTGCAATTAACGAGTCATCAATTAATCACATAAGAACAATGGAAAGTCATTCCAATCCAAATCAGTTCTGTACTGCAATTAGTCTAGTCCCAGATCTTTTTACAGAGATCTGATCTACAAATCTCGTGACCAGACTCCAGCTACTTTAGGTGGTTTAAGGGTACATTTCCATGTCTTCTTCCTCTCATCCACTATCCAACTGCAATTGATTTGGTCAAAGTATGGCCAAAAAAAAGGATTTCTAAAATCTTTTGTTCACATCAATATTTCTCAACTCACTTTGAAAGAACCCACACCTGGCAGTTGCAGGTCTAGAGAGTATGTAGGGTAAAGCCCTCAGCAACAGACTTTACTGGAATAAGGGCCTATGCTAGGCAGAGCAATGCATTGGCTGTGCTGAGGGCTTTACTGAGGATAAAGACTGCATTTGGATTTTTTTATAAATCTTTTTGGTGATACTTGCTGTGTGCCTGCTGGATATCACAGGAAAAAATGTTGCAAGACATTTCAGAAAATGGAATGCCCGCTTGTGATTATTTCACTTTTTAAAATGTCCGGCCAGTTTTTTCATTCTAGAATGCATTTTCTAACTACACTAGAAAAACCCAATGTTGTCTTTATGAACAAAAAACTAGATGCAATCCAAATCCTCGACATGTTTTAGCTCTTGCTCCTGTTCCAGCAGAGAACTCTAGACTCCTGAATTCCGATGAACAAGGTGCTGAAGTTCTATGGGTAAGTGGTTATCTTCAATGAGGGTTCAAAGTTCAAACAATTGTTGGCTGATTCTTCCTTTTTAGTAGAAAGCTCAGTCCCAGTTTTGACAATTTAAATTACTTATTTACGGTTATCCAAGTTCAAATGTTCAACACTGGTAATTTCCTTACGTGTTACCAGAAATCCCAAAGGCACCTTGTAAAAAAGTCTGAATATTGGTACCATTATTCTGATGCACCTTTACACTTTAAAGTTATCACTATTGTTCCCATTGATGTTCCCATCATCTCCAAGCTTCTCAAAGTTATAAAATTATTTATGGAGTATTGGGCTTTAGTTAGATGGCTATTATTAGATGGTTGCCTGGCCCACTAACACCCCTTGGAGTGGAGTAGTGACTTTTTAACTTACTCCTACAAACATAAAGGGGACCACCTTAGGATTGGCTTTTAGGTGTGTACCATGCTTTACTACCAACTAGTGGGTACCCGGTGCATAATGCACCCGTCGAGCTCCGACCTTGCCATTTACATGAAAAATGTATCTTAAGGCAAAAGAAGAATTATAGAAACTCAAATATGTATGTTCGTCTGTCCGTCAGTGGGTACCCGTGACCTTCGGTCACTGTGAGGCGCCCTTGCATTGTTTTACTAAATTTGCCATTTTATTTATTTTTAAAAAATGCTATAGCCTGAGTAGGACCGTCATCATTTAATGCTAATTAATGCTCGGGATCCTCGCCAATGGACCTACTTGAGAAATTTGCCCCCCCAAAAAAAAAAACACCCTGGTATTAACCAATGTGGGGAAGAGGGCGGTGGGGGGGTATTACATACCCTCCGGATATGCGGATTTGAACAATTCAAAACCAAAAAAATAAAAATTAAGTTTCGGGTATTTGAAAATTTAGCAAAATCAAAAAGAGCCCCCAGTTTGGGTGGGTGAAAAGCCTTCAAAGACCGCTCACTAACTGACTGACCAGTGAGCGTTGGTCGAAATTATACAGAGGCCGTCTGTCTGAGCCGGTTCTCCCATACAAAATCTGTTTGTTCGTCCGTCCGTTCGACTGTTCGGGCCGGTTCTGCCGATGGATTAAAACACAAAATCGTCGCGTCACTTTTCTCTGCGTCCACTGTCACTTTTCTTTTTCCCATCACTTTTCTCTGCGTCCAGTGGTCACAAATAGATAGACGGACTAAGTGAATTTATATACAAGATGTCTCCACAATTCTGCCCCTTCCCATTAGCCTCCACCAAAAATGGTGAGGGGCAGAGTATGAAATACCTAGAAATTCTTGGCAGCCAATGAGGCGAGCCAACATGCACCCATGTGGCCCTGTTTCTTTTCTTTGGGAAAGGGGGGGGGGAGGATTTGGCGGGGTAAAGGGGGCTTGGGTGGCAAGGTAACGGGGTTTGTGAAATTTTTCATTTTTTATTTTTTTGGTTTGGTTCATGGGTGCATGGCAAACACTTTTGTTGTCTTGTCATTTATTTATTTTTAAATTCTTCTCATTGAAGGTCATTTTTTTAATAAAAAGGCATTTGTAATAGGGAATGTAAAAGAAAACAAAAACATGGTGACAATTTTTTTTTGAGGTTAACATCACAATTAGTGTTGAGTGTTTGGATATTATTGGGCATGATGGACAAGTTCATAGAAAAGAGGTGTGTGTTAGAATTGTGTGCTTTGAAAAAATGGAGGGATTATTTCAAGGCTTCACCTACAAATGGTAGGCAAAATTTACACACAAACCTCGGTTCCAACTCAAGAGATAGGAAGAAAATTATTTGCTCAAAAGTTGGAGGACAAGAGGTCATCATCTTCACAGCCTCATCATTAACAATCATCTCTTTTGCAAAATTCAACAAGCACATGTGAGAGGTTTTCAAAAGAAGCCATGTTAATCCTATTCACATTAAGAAGTTCTTCCCAAATCATGTTTTTAAAATTAAATGTTTCATGTTTAGTGTATATAAAACTTGTTTGTTGCATAGATATGCATGGAATTTGTAAAGAGCTGTAAGTTTTCATGGAGATTACTTAGCCATGTGTAATGGTCTTATTATGTAAATAAAACTTGTCTGTTGCATGAGTTTGCATGCATGGTTACAAAGAATTTCATTTTTTTGCACTTACAAAAACCCACATTTAGTTTCCATTTAAGAATGTGTCAAATGTGGGATTTTGTTTTGGGTGGTGGACTGATCAAAGAGGTCAAGTACCAAAAGAAAAAAATGTGAAGGTTGTGACCCCTCCCCCCCCAAATTAATTTGATGCATTTCCATACAACAAAAAAGTTATATTTACACTAAACATGCAATTCAAAAAAACATGATTTGGGAAAAACTTAATATGAATAGGGATGAACACGGGTTCTTTTTAAAACCTCTCACATGTACTTGCAAGATTTTGTGAAGGAAATGATTGTTTTTTTTCAAATTGTGTAGATGATGGCCTCCTTTCCTTCAATTCTTGAGCAAATTGTTATCATTTTATCTCTTTTGACCTTAAATCAAGGTTTGTGTGTTTATAAAATTCTTGCGACATCATCCAATTCACAACTTGGGGGATCATCATGCATTTCCAAAAGGATTGTGACTTCAAATATTCCATCGTGCTATTTCTATATGGGAGAAACCCATGATGACACAAGATAAAATTGTTCAAACCTTAAAATCTCCATAATCACACTTGGAAAAATAGTATAAATCCTCTTCCTCATCTTGTATCTATTAAAGATTGCAACTTTCTCATGAAGTTGTGTGTGAAGCAAACCTTTGTTTCGCAAATCAAATTCCATGCTTGACATATGCATCAACTCCTTCTTGCATTTCTTGAGAATTGACATTCATGTGACAAAATTGGAAAGCGTTCTTTTCCTTGGTCTTTCAAACATTACCCATCATGCCAATGTATGTGTGCATGTCAACTCCCTTTGATAATATGCAATGCATGTGATGTCTTGGTGGAACATTGTTCACCTCAACCCAAACTTTTTTTGATTATTTTATTCAAAGTTACACAGCTAGAAAGCAAATCATGCATATCATTTCAAGCAAAGTTCCTAAGAAGAATGTCCTTAGCATCCCTCCAAGTGTCCTTTTTAACAATAATTTTGTTTAAAACATTTTTACCAAAAGGTTTTATTTGGTTTGGACCTCTTTTTCCTAGTGCCCCTCGATGTTATCCTGATGTTGCCCATGGGGTTTTTTGTGTTGTTCAACTTCTCTTGTCCTTTTTTTTATATTACTTGACATCTTCCTATAGGTTTGCTATTATCCTTGTCATCTTTCAAAGTTTTCCTAAAGTTATTCAACATTCTTTAAAGTTTCCTAATATTAATTACCTTCCCCTTGGTGCCATTCTTGCATTTTTTGGTCATTATCATACACCCCAATGTCCCTTCAATGTCTTCCTAATGTTTCCCAATGTCATGGCCTAGGATATTTTAGGATACTTTTGGCAATATCATGGCTTAGGATATTTTGGGACTAGTATGGTTCAGGGTTATTAAAGGAGATGTTCTAGGGAACAACTCTTCAGCAGATCAACACCAGCCCATGGCCTAAGATATTTTAGGATACTTTTGGCAATATCATGGCTTAGGATATTTTGGGACTAGTATGGTTCAATGTTATGAAAGGAGATGTTCTAGGGAACAACTCTTCAGCAGTATCATGGCCTAAGATATTTTAGGATACTTTTGGCAATATCATGGCCTAGGATATTTTGGGACTAATATGGTTCAGTGTTATGAAAGGAGATGTTCTAGGGAACAACTCTTCAGCAATATCATGGCCTAAGATATTTTAGGATACTTTTGGCAATATCATGGCCTAGGATATTTTGGGACTAGTATGGTTCAGGATTATAAAAGGAGATGTTCTAGGGAACAACTCTTCAGCAGATCAACACAAGTTGATGGATCAATAAAACTTGTCTTGTCTTATAATTCTCCACTTGTTTGTAGCCGGTCCATAACAGTTTGATCTGCTCCTTCTTTTTGTTTGTTTGTTTTGTTGTTTTAATAAGTAACTAGAAGTATCTTGGAGTGAAACTTGGAAAGGTTATAGAAGACAATAGGTTGCTTCTATTCTCAAAGTTTCAAAAGAAAAAGATATGTTTTGTGAGAGTTATGAGTTTTTGAAAACTCTGTGTCAGATCTGGTTTTTTGTCATATCTCCTTTGTTTAAGCTTTTTTGGGTCTGCAGCTTGGAGAGGTTATAGAAGACTATAGGTTGCTTCTATTTTCAATGTTTTAAATAAAAAAGATATGTTTTGTGAGAGTTATGAGCTTTTGAAAATTTTGTGTCAGATCTGGTTTTTTGGTCATATTTCCTTTGTTTAAGCTTTTTTGGGTCTGCAGCTTTGTGATCTTATAGATCATATAAGAATGTATGTGTGAGAGAAATTTCATGCCATTTCAATTTGTATTGAAAAAGATCCAAGCATCTGAAGTTTCAGTCTCAGTTTTGAAGTCAGTTTCTTTTGAAAGTGATATTTCTTTGTGGTCATCATCAATAGGGCTAAAATTTTGAAGGAAGGTAGTAGACATAGTTGCTCATGTTTCACCAAAATTTTAAAGCGATCCAAGGTCATATGTGAGCAATGTAGCTTTGCAAAGTTGCTATGACAGAAGTTTGTTTTGAAAAGACATCAAAGCAAAAGTTTTGAAGTGGAGCAAATACAACTTGGGAGATCTTGAAGGAAGGAGTTTAAAGATTGGGAAACGCAAATACATTATCAAGACCTTCGTACAAAAGTGTGAGAACTACCACCATGGACAATTCAAAATTAAACATCGATCTCACTCAAATCCTTGCCGCCCTTCAGCACCTTCAACAAGAAAATGTCGTGCTTAGAGACTCGGTGACCCGCCTACAGAATCAGCCACCACCTCTTGCCCCAGTACCTCCTGCTCTTGTAATGGTCACCCTAGAGCCCCAGATCAGTATGCCAGAAAAGTTTGATGGAACACGCCTCAAATTTCGAGGCTTTGTTAACCAAGTACGCCTGATCATGCAATTACACCCCCATTGATATTTTGATGACACCACTCGTGTAGGATTCGTTGGAACCCTATTCACTGGGACAGCTGCAGCATTGTTTGCTCCCATCTTGGAGACATCATCCCCTCTCCTACAAGATTTCAACCCCTTTATGGCGGAATTTGAAGCAGTGTTTGGGGATAGTGACAAGGCCAGGACTTCAGCCAACAAATTGTGTCGCCTCCAGCAAGGGACACGTTCGGCCATCGTCTACGCCTCAGAATTCAGGCAGCTTGCTTGCGACGTCAATTAGGGAGAAGCTACTTTGATTGATCAGTTTCGCTATGGGCTTTGTGATAATGTTCAAGATCTTTTGTTGACACTCGCAAACCCTTCTTCCTTCAGTGAAGCCATCACCCAAGCAATTCCATGCGATAATCGTCTGTTTGAACGTCGCCAAGAAAAGAAAGTCACCTCTAACGCCGAGCTTTGGAAGAATCAACCTACTACGCTCGCCTTAGTTCCCCAAACAACACCAGTTGCCCGACCTGCCTCTTTTGGACCTACACCGATGCAGATCGACGCAGCTAAGTTTAAACCTTTGACAGAAGCCGAGAGACTTCGCCGAAGGACAAACAACTTGTGTCTTTACTGTGGCAACCCAAGGCACATAGCTCGCCAATGCCCTCAAAAACTTGTCAAACTTCAAGTACAAGCTGTGGAAACTCCCCAAGAGTTGGAAAACAAGAACATCCAGTCATAGTAGGAGCCGTGCGACTGGATCCCACCCAACACCACTTTTGCAAAGGCTCCTGTTCCGCTGTTGGTCCAAGTCCCAGTTTCATTCAGTATGTGGACATCATTTGTATTTCAGAAGACATACCACGAGTGTCAGCATTGGTGGACTCCGGAGCCACCTCTTCTTTCATCGACCAAACATTTGTCGCCCAACACAACATCCCTGTGGTCAAGAAGTCAACCCCTGTTCCGGTAGAGGTTATTGATGGGAAAACCATTGCTTCTGGTGCAATCACACATGAGACAACCCCTCTAAAACTCTATATCGGCAAGGACACGGAGAAGATTGTTCTCAACATCATCTCCACCCTTCACCATCCTATCATCCTTGATCTGCTTTGGCTAGAAGCGCACAATCCTATCATTGATTGGCGATCTAGAACCCTCACCTTCAACGCACAAAGGTGCACCTCTCAAGAACCCCATGTTCAGAAAAACACTTTGTCTAATCCTCTAAGAACCTTGTGGTCAAGAACCCAAAGAGGGTCGGAACCAATTCCAGTTTTCTCAAGTCTGTTATGTCAAGTCCTGCAATCAAGAACCCCCCGGTGGTTAGAACTAAACCTTGTCCTGTCAAGAATCCTGCCCAGAAAACCAACCCTGTCCGGATCTTTGTTGATGGAGCTGTCCCTTTCTGTCGGGCTGCTAAGAATCTTCAAGTCTTCGCCATCCATGTCAACCCAGCCAACAGCAAAAACCCCCAATCAGAACCAACACCTGTCAAACTTCCTAAGAAGTACAAGGACTTTGTTGATGTCTTTGAAAAGATTAATGTTGATCAGCTCCCCGCCCATAGTCCATATGACTGCCCGATTGATCTAGAAGAAGGATACTCACCACCCTTTGGTCTTATCTATGGCCTATTGGAACCGGAACTCCAAGCCTTGCGTGATTACCTTATTGAAAACCTTGCCAAGGGGTTCATTCAGCATTCCAAGTCTCCAACCGGCGCCCCAATTTTGTTTGTCAAGAAGAAGGATGGTTCCCTTTGACTATGTGTGGATTATCGTGGACTCAACAAGATAACCAAAAAGAATCGATATCCCTTGCCCTTAATTTTCGGCCTCTTGGATCGACTACGTACCGGGAAGATCTTCACCAAGCTTCACCTCCGTGGAGCCTACAACTTACTTAGGATTCGTCCTGGTGATGAATGGAAGACAGCTTTTCGCACTCGTTACGGCCATTTCGAATACACGGTCATGCCCTTCGGCCTCACCAATGCACCTATAGTCTTTCAGCATCTAATGAATGATATCTTCTGGGAGTACATGGACGAATTTGTCGTGGTCTATTTGGATGACATTTTGATCTTTTCCAAGGACCAGGAAACCCATAACAAACATGTACGATCGGTGCTTGCGACGCTCCGAGAGCATGGCTTATACGCCAAGATGGAAAAATGTGAATTTGACAAATCTTCAGTGGCGTTCCTCAGCTATGTGATCTCCCCAGATGACATTTTCATGGACAAGTCAAAGGTCGAGACCATCCAGTGTTGGGCTACTCCATCCTCGGTCAAGGACGTTCAACGCTTCTTGGGGTTTGTTAACTTCTATCGTCGGTTTATCAAAGGCTACTCCAAGATCACAACACCATTAACAACCCTGACTTGCAAAGACAAGCCCTTCTCGTGGAATCCAACGGCTCAGGCTGCTTTTGATACTGTCAAGATGGCATTCACCTCTGCACCCATCTTGATACATCTTGATCCTGCCAAGCCATTCATTGTGGAAACGGACGTTTCAAATTTTGCCTTGGGAGCTATTCTATCTCAATTTGGAATAGATGGGTTGTTGCATCCAGTTGCTTTTTATTCACGGAAGCTAACCAGTGCCGAAATCAACTATCAGGTCTACGATAAGGAACTCGTGGCAATCATCACGGCATTCGAAAAGTGGAGACCGTATCTTGCTGGAGCTCAACATCGAATACAAGTTCTAACAGATCACAAGAATCTCCTTTATTTCACAACTACTCGGACCTTGAATCGTCGCCAGGCACGCTGGTCTATCTTCCTAGCTGATTTCAACTTTGAAATTCAGTATCAACCCGGCACCCAGCAAGGGAAAGCTGACGCACTATCTCGTCGTTCAGAATATGAACTTCAAGCGGGGGATGAGGCCTACGGCCAGCAGAACCATACTTTACCCAACCCCGAGCAATTTCGAGTTGCAACAACAATCAGCACCCTCCCAGACTCAAACCTTGTCAGGGACATTAAAATGGTAACTAAGGAAGACACCTGGGCTACCAACATCAAGAAGGAACTCCAGGAACGACCAAGGAACCCAAATTGTGATGATCTGGATCAGTTTGAGCAACAAGACGAACTTCTCCTTCGAAATACCCTGATTTATGTACCCGAAGGACCTATACGCCTAAAAATCCTGAGAGAATGCCACGACAACACCCTGGCGGGTCACTTTGGAATGGCACGGACTCACGAACTAGTGTCAAGGAATTATTGGTGGCCCAAAATGAACAAGCTGCTACGGGAGTATGTCAAGTCTTGTGATACATGTGCTCGATCCAAGGCTCCCAGGCATCGCCCATTTGGACTCCTACAGCCCCTGCCGATTCCTAGCCGACCTTGGGGATCTATTACAATGGACTTCATCACGGACCTTCCTACTGTCAGAACCAAGAATTCAATACTGGTTGTGGTCGATCGACTCACCAAAATGGCCGATTTCACCCCTTGTTCCAAGTCAATCACGGCAGAAGAGACAGCTCAGTTAATTCTGGATGAAATTGTTCGACTGCATGGACTCCCTGAGGAAATTGTGTCCGACAGAGGTCCTCATTTTGCGTCCAAATTTTGGCGTCGCTTATTCGAGCTTCTTGGGGTTGACATTTGGCTATCTTCAGCTTTCCACCCTGAGACAGATGGACAAATCGAACGAACAAACCAGACACTCGAGCAATACCTTCGCTGCACTGTGAACTACCAACAGGACGATTAGCTAGACCTACTATCTCAAGTAGAGTTTGCTTATAACAACACAACGCATGCATCGACTGGGATCAGTCCATTCTTTGCCAATTACGGTTTTCATCCCAGGTTTAGCCTTGAAATTCCTAGGGACTCTGTAAACCCCTCGGCTGAAGAAAGGGCCATGAGGCTTGGACAAGTTCAACAAAACCTTATGGCAGAACTTAAGCTAACACAAGAGTGGCAAAAGAAGCAAGCATATCGCCGACGCAAGGACCATCCAAACTTCAAGGTTGGAGACAAGGTCTAGCTTCTTAGAAAGAACATTGCTACCACTCGCCCATGTGCCAAGTTGGATTACAAACGTCTCGGACCTTTCAAAATCGCCAAATTGGTTGGTCTAGTGGCTTGCCAGTTGGAGCTTCCACCCCAGTTCAAAATCCACAATGTTTTCCATGTCTCCTTGCTTGAGCCCTATCATGAAAACCTGATCCCAGAACGTCATCGAGAACCCCTAGTTCCAGTCGAAATTGAAGGCCAAGAAGAGTTTGAAGTTCAGGAGGTCTTGGACTCCAAGAAGATTCGTGGAAAGCTCCTGTACCTTGTCTTTTGGCGAGATTATCCTCCTTCTGAAGCTACTTGGAAGCTTGCTGGAAACCTAATTCATGCCCAAGACTTAGTTAATCGGTTTCACCAACGGTATCCTAACAAACCGGCTCCATCTGGAAGATGTCGCTTGAGGAGAGGATAATATCATGGCCTAGGATATTTTACGATACTTTTGGCAATATCATGGCTTAGGATATTTTAGGATACTTTTGGCAATATCATGGCCTAGGATATTTTGGGACTAGTATGGTTCAGGGTTATAAAAGGAGATGTTCTAGGGAACAACTCTTCAGCAAATCAACACTAGTTGATGGATCAATAAAACTTGTCTTGTCTTGTAATTCTCCACTTGTTTGTAGCTGGTCCATAACACCCAATGTCCTTAACATGTTCTTGACATGTTCTTAGCATCCCTTGTTGTTACCCAAAAAATTAAATTCAACATCCTTCAGCATTTTCCCAATGCTACCCACACCCCTCATCATCTACCCAACATTATGCAACAACATTCAACATATTTATGGTATTGCCCAATGTCTTTGGTGTCCCCTTATTATTGCCAAAAAATTTGATGTCCCATAATGTCATTTCATTGTCCCTATCGTCATTTGCCATCCTTTTGTCATCTTCCTCCACGCTTGCCATCATGTTGTCATCCTCATTGACCCTCAAGCCTACCTCAATTGTTTCTTGAGCTTACACAAAACATCTATAATAGATTATAAAATACAAATTATAAAAAAATTAAATTAAATCACATTTGCTATAACCTTTGTCTAAAAAATGAAATTTTTTTTTTTACTTTAATTCATTGAAAACAACTTCCTTATGTCTTGAGTATTGCATCCTTTGTGGGTGAACTAAATAGGTTTTAAAACTTTGTCACTATTTTTTGACAAATTGAATAGGGGATGAACTAAAAGTTATAATTTTGTATTAAACAAAAAAAAATCCCAAAATCCCATTCAAATTCCAAAGAAAGGGAAATGAAAACCCCTTTCTGCAAATAAAACTTGTTAGAAAACCAATTATTAAGATTAAAGACACAAAATTCAACTTTTTGCACCTTCTTTCCAAGGTTGATGGATTGCTTGTATATGAAACACATTCAAGTTGAAAGTTGATGGATTGTCAAAATATTTATTGTGATCATGACGTTTATAAATTGATGGATTGTTTTAATAATTTGCTAAAATGAAAACATTCGAGTTGCACACACATTCAATGGATTGCCATAATACCCAACTATTAAATAGTATGCATTATGGAAATACTTGCTACACTCTCTTCAAACTTGATGGACTTCTTAATTAACCTAGTACACTAAACATTTTAATGAAGACATAGAAACGATTTGGCCAAAATGAAAAAGTTATTCAATTATTAAATAAGTTAGCTAAAATGATTTCAAGAAACAACTATTGAGTTTCAACTATTGTTGATTAGAATTAGTAATTAAATTAAAGTTGTTTGATTAATGAAAGTAATTTAATAATGATTTAACAACTTAGGATTAGGGTTAAATTGAATAACGTTACCTTACCGATAATCATCCACCAACAATTTATCATTCTCACATTCTCCCAAATAGTGTTTGGGTGAAATCACATTATGGGGCGGGGGGGGGGGGGCAACTTGGGTAGTTTCATGACATGTGTGTAAAGTATACACTTACAAAATGTGTTGCATTTCATTTTGGGTTTCACTTTTAATGTTTGGGCATGATATTTTAATTTTCACTAAGTTAATGTTATTTAATATTATTTGAAAAAAAATTAAAAGATCAAATTTAAGGAATAATGACTATAGTATGGTTATGTACTATCATAAAGCCCATTTGTTTTTGGACTACGGCAGGTTTTAGGTTTGAATTACTAAACCAAAAAATGTTTGAAATGAAAATTTAAAAAATGGCTCACCTCACATGTTTTGTCATCTTCCATTTGAAAATGATTATTTGTTCACATGCTAATTTTTCACATACTTATGGTCATTGCATTGAAAAACTCAATTTGTGATAAAATAATTATCAAACTCTTCACACAATTCACAAATTTATTCCAATCATATGGAATCACAATGTTTAGTAGATACTACACATTTCATATAAATTCAAAATCATTTCAATCCTATCTTGAATATATTTGTATTTTTTTAATTAATACATTATGACATTTTTTTGTGGGCACAAATATATTTTAACATCACATCACATGAAATTTTTTATAAAAAAATTTGGCATTTAACTTCTTTGGGTTTTGACCCACCATAATATGTAAAACCATTGTGAAAATCCTTCATGATATTGACATGGTTGAAGTTCAAACATGGGACCCCTAAAAAATAGTACAATGTGATAGCAATCTTGGCCCCCCTATAATGTGCTTTCACCTGCATCTATTTCATATCCAACATGTTTCATTGTCTTCATTTCACATCCATCTAACACAACATATTATATAAACTAAAAACCTTTTTTTCCAAATGTTTTTACATTCAATACTTCCATTACATATCATAACCTAAATCTAGTTATTAATTTAAATGACTTGGATCTTGATAATACTAACCCAAAGATTTACAACATTTATATGCAAATTTTGAGATTTTTTTATAAATCTAAATATAATTGGACTCTAATAATACTCAAATTGGAAAGATGCAAGATCTATGTAGATTTTGAAAGTTGTCATGCATTTGATATGTTGAAATGGCTTGTTCAATGTTAGGTGTTCAATACATATTACAAAAAAATCATATCAATTACAATGTAAGGAGCTTCAACTACATGTAAAATTAACAACCATGTAGCTAGGCAAGGAACTCTAGGGGTACTATACTAGAATGAATAAAAGATGAAAATGAAATTGAGAAAAATTATCAAATTGTTGTGTCAATTTTGTTCAACCCAAAACAAACTTGAAAATATGTGTGGACATTAATTCTCAAACCATTATCTTTGTCATGACCAACATTGACCATATGCAAATTATCACATTCCCATTGACTTCATCAATGACCAATAGTTGGCTACATTCAAGACACAAACAAGAATTATTATAAGAAGATATTGAAACCTAGGAATGAAGAAAGTCCATATTAAATTATTGAACAAGTTCAATAGTAATGTTAAGAAGACAAACACATGTTCACACAATCAATCCCTCAAATATCTTTCCATTTCCCTCACAATAGAAACTAAATTTTCCCACACCTCCAAGGCATATTAAATTTGGAGGACCTTTCTTATTACTATTACGCAACAAATGTATTTGTGCTTGTATAACTAAATGAGGATATGTAATAATTGGGGGTGAAGCAACAAATAAGGTATAAGAAGGATTTATGCCTCTAGGTGTCAATGTTCATTTGTATTGGAGTGCCCACCCAAAATCATCCCCCCATTTGAAAATGTATTATTCCAACCATATGTTAATGTTGTAGGACAATGATCCATTGGTTGATTATAGAAGACAATGTAGAAAGGATCACCTTCATCTAATTCCTTAACAATAATTACATAATTGTCACCAACTTCTCTTCTACCTTTGTCATTTCAAATTCATAGTCAACATCAAAGTCTACATCACTATTAGGATCATCCCTAATTTCTTGATTTTACACCATGATGTCTTTCACCTATACATACATTTGCAATTGTGTTATAAAATCATAACACAATTTAAGTATACAATTTTGTTGAAATAATTTTGAAAGGACTTAATGTCTAATAATTTATGGCCTTCCGTATTGGATCAATTTATACTCCCTATTATTTTAACCCGATGCATTAATTCTAGACCTTCGACACTAAATTATCTCAAGTTTACCACCTTCATATTTGAAATAAGAGAAGGTAAAAAAAGAAACCAAAAAAGTACCTAAGATATATGTTACCACATAACAAGTGAAGTTCATCTTCTTGACCTTCTCCCTTGAATATTTGTGGTTCCTCTGCTTGTACCTCCTCCTTTTGAACCGTCCTAGGCCCTACTTCATTCTCCACATCTTGGTCCAATGCTTGTATGCTTGTTAAGCTTTCAAATACAAAAGCTGGGTGGGTTATCTAATATACCTCTAACTTATATTTGTATTTTCTCTCATTGGCTTTATGCCGAGCCGAGTTTTTCTCTAACTCCTTTGAAAAGTATTCCTCTATGACTTCCCACCACTCCTTAGACTCTACATTAGAATCCTCCATTTTGTTCTTTAACTTTCATGAAGGTATAATATTGTAACATCTCGTCCTAATCTCCAATCTTTTTTTCACATAGATTGGATCTAAACTTTTCTTCCTTTCATTTGCACTCTTTAGTTGTGCTTACAATTGTTACAAATTCTTCCAATGCTCCTTATTTTTCTCCACTAGCTTTTTTATCTTTGCCTTTGTTATCCTTCTTCTAATTTCTTCAAAATTGAACATAGAAACATTCTTCAAGTTTATCAACTCCAGATCTATCATTACATTCTCCTTCTCCTTCTTCTCTTGAGTTAATACCTCTACTTGACTACTCAAGGCCTCCTTCTACTATTTGTAACTAAACAATGTCTCTGTCCATTTTCTTTCTATGGTTTCCTAGACTTTGGCCTTCTTCAACTCCTTTAATTTTTTAGTCTGGAATTTCATCAACCATGTCTTCTCCTTGATCTCTTCATTTTCCTCTTTAATTTTTAGCATTAACATTTTGATCTTGTGTTCAATTTCTATCTTTTGCTTCCTCTAGATTTCTATATTATGTTTATATTCCTTTTGGAAGTTCCTCTCCTTCTCCAATTCCTTTTACAATGTTGCCTTTTCTTTTTCCTCTATGGTTAATATGTTCTTTAGATTGTTCTCCTCCATATTCAAGTTCCCCATATTCAAATTCACAATAACCATGGTCTGAAACAATTTAGTTGTTTTAATAGCTTGCATTACCTCTACAACTACCTCTTCTACAGATCTTGGTGTACTTGTCTATGTTGTGGGATTTTTGGATCCCAACTCATGTAATATTTTACTCCCTAGCCCAAACTCAATGGTTATCCTTCTACAGATCTTGGTCTACTAGTTGGTAGCTATATTTCTGGTGGTTTGAATACTGTTAAAGGAGGTTCTGTTATCAACCTCTCCTTCAGTAGTTTACTAACATGTGGACCTCCTTGTGTTTGTTGTTGTTGTTGTTTCTACTACTACAAATTATGTGGACTTCCACTATTGTCCATCTAGTTTTCATAGATGTCTCCTTCATTTGTGGTTACTTTTCAACCTTTGGAGGCCCAACATCATTCTCCCTCTTTATCTTTTACCTTCTCTCTTGACTATTTTCTCCTATGGAGATTACATCTGTGGTGCATCAACATTTTGCCTCCCTACCTATATTAATGTTGGCATTGTAAATGGTGTCACTCTCCCTCTCATCATCTTCTGGGCCCTTGCCTCTGTGTTCTCCTATTGTTTTTTTACCCCTAATCCTAAGGTTCCACTTTCCTTAACTTCGTTTTTCCTCTTTAGAGCACTCCTTGGAGATTGTGCTACAATTTTTCTTCTATTCTCCAATGTTACATGCATTTCTTCTTTAGTTCTTTTGACCTTAGTGTATGGTTTCTATGGATTGTTCTTTTGTGGGAAAAACAAATACTTAATAATCTTTGCTAGGATCAAGGTTAACTAACATGTGTCCTTTTTTCCCCTTATTATCCTTGACATATTTGTACCCTCGATCCAATTCACTATAGAAACTATTGATCATAATTTGCACCTAATCTATTTTTTTCCTTTTCTTTACTTTCATAACTTTGATGTCATTCTTATTGTTAGAGTAATTCACCTTCTTTCTTTGATAGATCATAGATATAATTGCAAGGTATCTCACCAAGTATGGCAAACCCAAACTTTTTACATTCATTGATCTTGAGTAATTTGTGGGTTCAATTTTACAACTTTTTAAGGCTTACAATTTTGCAGTCTTACCAACTTGCCCTTTCGGGTCCCTTACATACCCCTCTACATAGACTCCAAAGACATCTCTATAATCAACTATTTGTTAATCACATACAATTTGTCTTTGTATCCAAAATAGATATTTGCACTCTTGACTACAAAAATGTGCAAAAATTTCAACATTATATATAGAATTGGTGCTTCCCATTTCATAAAAAACAAAGTGATAAGCTTACGCACTCCCAACTCCTTAAAGGACTCAAATGTGAGTCCAAGTGAAAGACAGCGGAAGAGGGAGGAGTCGGGATGCGCTCCCTAGCTCTCAACACTTGGAGGGGTAGAAGGGTGTGTTGGAGCTCCGGGATGGGACTAGGAAAAATTGACAAGCTTATTCACTCACACGGGCCTGCACACAACCCACACCAAGTGGTTAATGCAAAGTTAGAGCACCTTTGGTGCTAGGACAGCCACGGGCAACACGGACACACAAGACTCACCACGGCCCGGACTTGGGGGAAGCCACCACCTTCCCCCTTATAGTATACTCTGTGACTCTCCACGGGGCCCACATCCAAATGGCTTTTCTTTTCCGGGACTCCCCGGACTCCCGCGCGGGAGTCTCGAAATCCCGCCCAGCGGGACTCCCAAGACTTTGAAGCCCCATAACTTTGCGAGCAGACCTCGGATCGAAGTGCAATCTGAAGCAAAGTTGTAGCTCTCGTCGAGACCTTTTCAACGATATGTTGCACATTGTCTACAGTTAAGTATTTCGGGTCGATTCTTGACTTTTAGTGGTCGGGAGTCAAAACTGGCAGACTCCCGAGAATTCGACTCCCGGTCCTTCTTTTGGTCGTAACTTCCATTTTAAATGTCCAAATGAGCAATGCGAGCCCATTTTAGACATTACCGCTTCAAGAGCTTTCCATTGATATAAAGATCGCCACAAGCCATTGAGATTTGACCCCTCAAATTGGTCTCTGAAGTTTTGAGAGTCCTTTTGGGGCTCCAACTCTCACCAACTCCCAACATGGGAGTTCACTTGGGAGTGTGAGGGTTCACTCCCTCACACTTTCTTGCACTCCCGGGAGTCTATGATGTGACTCCCGGGCTTCCTCTTGGCCCGCACCCTTGCAACCCCTTTGCCTTGGTCGCGAGCCCAAGCTAGGGTTGCGACATAAACCTTGTTTTATCAACCCATTCTTCCTCTTCAATATTGTCTTTCCAGTTTTCTAACCTTTTAATATGCTTGTCATAATTATGCTTTGTTTATATCCACATGAATTTGTCGGGATCCAAAATTCGAATACCTCTTTCTAGTAGTGTTGTTTTGTCCAACATGGTTGCTTTTCTCCTTGCATTTGTAACCCTTAGTGTAGCCATGTTGATTTCTATTATGTTTGGTTACACTTCTCTTTATGGTTGGATTGTTGCTTCATGCATTTCTTTCTTCTTTGCATCCTTTTGTGTTGTTGCCTATTCTTCCATAGATTGTTACTCCGCCTTTTTTTCGTTCAAATCTTGGATTTGCACTAGATCCATTGGTGTTACTCCTGAGTTTCCTTATTCCTTTGAATTCTAACCTCTTCTTTGTCTTCTCAAAAACTCTACTTCAAACAATTTTGACTTATAAATGTCTTGCATTATGGAATGTGCAAATTGCATTTTCTCATGATATTGCTTCCCTTCCTCACAATCTAAGGATGACAGTGAATATGAGGACAATTTCAGTAGAAACGACTTAATGTACAACACTCCAACACTCCCCCCTTTTTTCAACATTTCTTCTTTTTCTTCTTTTCTTAACACTTTTTTTTTTGCCTCTTCTTTTCGTCTATGCACGAATCTTTGTGCTTCCTTCTCCTTTACTACTCTTTGCAATTTGTTTATTGTGCTCTCCGCACTCATTCTTCTTCGAACACTATAGCTTTGAAAAAACACACAACCTCTTGTAACAAACAAAAATGACTTGCAATGGTTGTTTGTTTTTGTCCATCAACTTCCCACCCATCTTATCTATGTTTTGGGTTGCAAGTTGTCTTTTCATTACCGCCCTATCCTTGAAATTATGATGGCCCACTACAACCACTTTATGTGTTGCATGTATAACCACATGGAAGCATGTTGTCTCATCATTGTGAATCAACGTTTCAAATATCATCTTTTGACTCCTCTACATCTATAATCCTCCTAAGTCAACTTTATTGACTCTAAATCATTTTCCCTATACCTCTTATGTTGATTATGTCGATACATCTATTAAATCAGTTGATACCATCAATGTATTGACTTCAAATTTCTAGACCATAAATTCTTCATTTTGTATTACATAGTCCACCTTAATATGAACCACCAATTCCCCTTCTATACTTATCATCCAATAATTTGTCCTTCATTTGAAATTTTGGACTCAATATTGTTTTGACTTCAGGATCTTCCAACCTTTCTTCTTCATTGCCCCTCATTTGTGGTTTTTGTGGTACGTAATTTTCATTTTCCACCTTTGTATCATAATACTCCTCCTAAATTCCACCTCCATTTTATTCCCAATAAATAACATCTATTGTTTTTGTTTCTCAACTTCAAATTCCATGTATTTGTATGGCTTGAACTTATTCACATTGATTAGCACAAGATTAATCTCAAACTTCTCAATTGTCACCAACAACACAATGTTATGTGGCAACACATATTATACTTTATATGGTCCCAACCATTTCCTAGTAAACTTCCCCAAGTGTGATTTATTTCCCTTTGGAAACCACAAAACATTATCACCAAAATTGAACTACTTCTTTGGATTTTAGTAACAACTTTAACGTTGGGTTTACGAATGAATGTGTAATGCAAGGGCCCATGTAGCCAAGAAAGTGTGTTTGGGTATGGCAATTATTCTCATAGATGGGGGAAAGTGCAAGGGGTGGAGCCTAATGATTCCAAGTGCACTCCCACTTTGGGAGTTGCACTCGTGTAGGAGTCCCAAATGTTCAGAACCTTGGTTGGAAAAGGCAAACAAACACCAAATTAGGCCCTTAGGATACCATTGAAAAGGTTTTGAGGTTTAAATTCTAAGGTTGTCCCTACTAAGATCGTCACACCACTTGCATTCAACTTGCATTAATTACCCTCTTTCCTTGGTTGTGTAGGTTGATTTCATTTTGAACTCTTACTTGTGATTTTGTCCTAGTCCCATCTCGGAGCCCAACATGCCTTCCTACCCTCATGGGTAGGAGGTAGGGAGTGTGCCTTGATTTTTTTCCCATTGTTTCATTTTGGGACTCATATTTGGGTCTCTTAAGGAGTTGGGGGGTGTGTCAATTCTTTTATTGACTCCATAATGTTATATTCCATTGTTGAATTTTATTAGTTTGAATAGTTTGCATCTTAGCCTCCTACAACTTCTTTAAGTCTGAAACTATGCTAGTCAAAACTTTCATTAAAGCATTATTTCTCTAATTGCCACCATCAACTAGCACTATGTATTTTGTGGGCATGAATGGATGCAATCCATTCATTAATTATTTACCTTCTTATTACTTTGTATGCAATTATGCATGAAAATAACATTGCTAACAAATGTTCATCCCAATCTGTTATATTTTCATTAACTAATTTGGTCAACAAAGTCTCAAATGTCTTCTTAATAGATTTAGCCTACCCATTCCCTTGAGGATAATAGGTTAAAGAGCTCATGTGTTTCAACAAAAATGATATATCAAATCCTTGATAACATCATTAATGAAATGAACCCCATGATAAAGGACATCCATGCACCACTATGCCATTGCACCCATTGTTAATTATCGTTTCAATTTACTAGAATAAAAATTGAGTTTTTGTGTAACCCAATCATTATTATCATTTGTTTTTGTTTCCAAAATCTGAATCCTTTGTGCGTGATGCACACAAGGTTGTTGTAACCACTCATTTTTGTTGTGTTTGTTAAGGTTTGATCAAAATTGATATAAATTTTAAATGTTATATGACACCACTGTGGGATTTTCTATAAATAGTGTTTAAAATATGTTTTATGCTTGCAATCTCTTGGTCCTGAAGGATAGAAAGACTAAACAATAGCAGTGGCTTTTGGATGTTGAAGAAATTGTAAAGGGAAGTGCATTAGCATGAGTCTTGGTGGAAGACCCTAGGACCATAATAAGAAACAATTTGATCTTCATGTTTACTATCCAACTTTCATGAACCTTCAAGTGCTTTGGAGCTCTACTTGTGGCAAGGTTTAGGACTAGGAGACTGCTTGTTGTGATTTGACATAAATAGGCTCTTGTAGTTGCTACTTATTTTTATACCTACCATTGTTAAAATGGGCAAATTGATTTTATTAGACACATGGTTTATAATAGCTTGCATATTGTTGTAAGGGGTGTCTAGGTAATGGGTCATGCACTTCTACAACTATCTATGCAACAAAACCTACCATATAATCAAGGTTAGAACCCCAAATGCTCCCCAACACCACCAATTGTGGTGAAAGGTTATAGGTTGTCTGTGGTGGTGGGCTTGGTTTTCATCTGTGTAGTTGATATTTCTAGGAATGCATGACCCACCATTTGTAAGCACATGCACATTCATTGTTTTGAAAGCACTATGAAAAATCTTATATGTGGATATTAAATTGGCATACAACTAACTTGTCACAGAAACTAGTGTGCAACTAGGGTACAACTACATTATGGAAACATGATGAATTAATAATTAAAATGCCACGTCAATATATCTCGTAATTGTAATCCAGTTGCACATTAGTTGCAACTTGGACCTTATATGGGTGTATGTATGCAAAGTATATACAATGATAGTCAATCGTAGTTTGACCATGATCACAAGTTGTAGCAAAATGGTTAATATCAACTATGTTGTAACTTGGGTGAAAGTATCCTTAGGTGATACCATTAGGAACCACCTCAAGGAATGAAAAAAAAACCAAAAACAACCAAGTCATTTTTTTGGGTTCTTTACTTTAAATGTTTTCACAACTACATATATATATATATGTTTTCATGTTTATCAACTACATGCACAAATATATGGCTTGAAGTTTTTTTTGAAATTTTTTGAAACCTATATTCTTAATTATAATGGCCCTTTCATAAATTAATAGCCTTAATTTTGGAAATTCATAACCAACTTATGCCTATTCAATTAATTTCCTAAAAAAAACCTAAACATAAAATGACTTCCAAATTACCTTAGGAAAAAAAATCCCAAGAAAATTCCCAAATTTGTTTCAAAGTTTTGTTCAAGAAGATTCCCAAATTATGTTTCGAAGTTTTGTTCTTAACCAAAAAGTTTATAGATTATGAAATTTCAATAGTATTAAGAATATTGTGTATCTTGATGTTTCTAATCATTGCATTTAGAAAAAGTTTCAAGAATATAATGTTGGTGAACCTAATAAATGTCTTCATTAAAAAATATGAAAATATTTATTTAAATGTTTCCTATGATTTTCAAAGTTTGATGGGTTTAAAAAATCAAGGTGTGACAATTCTTAGTGGTACCACCTAAGGAAATTCTTACCCACTTGTGTAACTATAGTGTTAAGTGAACAACTACCTTGTAATTGGCGAACGATGTCGGTATGTATGATCATGCCACATCTATGGTTAGGCAAAGGTCCATGGCATCTCGAACTTGCAACTTTTTTGCAACTAAACATCAATTGTATTGGTTAGTATTATAACTAAATTACAACTAATTATGCCACTATTGTTTCATTACATAACTACTACTTGTCCACTATTTTGGAACTAGAGTGTTCAACTATCTAGAACTAGTTGGGCATCGATACAAACAAAGGAGCCAACAAGATTACTTTATAAAAGGACCATGACTCCTTTTTAGTCCTTTTTCATCTTTTTTTATGAGATAATTTTTGAATGAAATCTTTTGCAACTTGTCATTATAAACACATATAGTTGCCCCAATATATCACATGTTTTGTGTTAATCATTGTTGAATAAATATGAATATTTCAAAGTGTGTAGATTTTTCCAAATCTACATTTCATTTTGAAAATTTATCATAATTTTGATCATACCAAAATATGCTAACTACTTTAGGGTTTTGTTTCTTGTATTGTAAACTACAACTTTTTTTGGTATTTCATACACATTACACCCCATTTACATGTGGTAAAAGACTCTTGAAAATTTAAGATTTGGGTGCAATTTTTTTAAGGTGTACCAAAATCTTATTACATTGTCACCCTTTTCTATCTTTTTTACTTAGTCCTTTTTTACCATGTAAGGACATATTTATGGATGATTATGATAAAATCTAGAAATGTTATGGTTTAAAATATAGTCCTTTTGAAAATTTTGACAACTTTTGATTCGTTATTTTTTATGGGGATCAAAATATAGGGTAAAAAAGGATTGCAATAAGGATTAGCCCTTTTTGTCATGTGTGGTACACCTTAAAATATATTCACCCATTCTGAAAATACTTTGAATTTCTTAAATTTTCAAATTCCATATCTTTTAAATTATGAATGTTCTTTGGATGTGGGTGGTAGGTTATTATCATCTAATTTTTTTACCATCAAAATTATTTTATTAAAGTAATCCTTACCTAATCCCTGGTAAAATTAACCACAATATGACATAGCACCTATTCAAATTCAAATATCCTTTACTAAAACCAAAACCCAAAATTTGAATGTTCAGGAATCCAAAAATTATTTGGATTCCTGAACATTCATATTAATCATTTAACACAACTTGGAATGATTAACATAATTTTAAAATGTCAAGAAAAAAACATATGTAAAAATGTTCATAGTTTTCACCATTATCCGACATGGTTTTTGGCTCCTTTGATTAAATTCGCACCTAGTTGTCAACTATGTGGCAACTCATAATATCAAAAGATCTACAAATTATGGAATTCATTGAAAGTGCAAATGCAAGCCTTAAGTTAGAGTGGAATGGCGTATTAAAATGTTTATGAATGTCTACATATAGATATCATTGCTTATACACTTCAAACTTTTCTAGATTAAATGATTAAATGTTTCATTGATACGAGCCGATTCCTTTGTGTACAACTCCAATTGGCCCCCACAAGGTTTGCATATTGGGGCCCGAGCGGGTGTGTCATGGCTATATTTAGCCATGGCACACCATCATCAATGCCACTTGGTGATGGAAGATGATTGAGGTTCTTTGTGGATCACCACCTTCCAATATGAGTTTTGTTCTTCATCTAAGTAGAATACTTGTTGGGCTTGGGTAGGAAAAAAAATAGTTCTGTGTCCTTCACTATCATGTATCGAAATTTTGCAAGTAGGAATCATGCCTCATATCATTTATAAGTTGGATTCTCCCTTACATCACTTTCATTTCGAACCCATGCACATCGTATGCGAATGATTGGAGTTCAAATTGGTCCATAGTCCAATCTCAATATGTCCTTAAAGACACCAATATATTGTATTGATGCATCTTCATCACCAACGTGTGATTGACGTTGGTCAAACATTGATGCCACCCCACAATCAAAACTAACCATGCCTTTCATGTTGTAATCATTCACTTGGAAATGATTACCATATTCTTTCATCCTTTGGTACCTTAATGTTTTTTATGAAGGTGGGCATCTTAATGCATCAACATCTGGGTCTTCCATGGCCATCCCCACACGTTGTTGTTCCTAAACGGCATTTTGCATCCATTTTGCAAGAATGGGGAGGCTAGTCTCTGCCTCCACCTTCCCCTCATGTGCTTCCTTCTTCTATACCACATATTTACCAAAGTCTAGCCAAATGATTAAGTTTAAACTTTAATATACATATGGAAAATTTATCATTGGGCATGCAATTGCCATTTCCTTATAATTGTTGTTGTACTAGCCTGCAACTAGTTTCTTTGTTATAACCAAATACTTGATTAATATTCCTTTATAGACAAGTAATTATTGAAATTTCATAGTTCCAATTTTTAAAGAATCTTTGGCTAACAATGGTCATTTTCATGCAACAAAATGATTATTAACATATGAGTGAGTGTTGTGATAAAGTCCTAGTGCATGACATTTTTGTCATTATGTTGCAATTAAGCTAGTATTATTACTACTTATTTATAATTAGAATGCATCTAGAAGGTGGGGCTAATTGTCTACTTGACCCACCATCCCATTGTAGTTATTTTAGTGACATAATGATGGGCAATGTTTCAAATAGCAAGGCCCAAGTAAATTGATTTGTTGTCTCCCTCAACACCTCTCCATTAACACCTTCTTTTACATTCCACACTCTTTGACTCACCAACATGAAATCTTGCATGTATTCCATTAAGAACCACATTGATTCTTCCATGGCATAACCTTCGGCCATGCACCCCTCACACTATCTCAAGCATCGCACATACCCTTTTAAAACCTTGTTCATTTGCTCTACACAATACATGGACATCAAGTGTGGACTAGACCACACACATCAACCTCCTCAACAAGGTGTATCACAAGGTGTGTCATCAAATCAAAGAAAGAAGGGGGCATCTCCATCTCCAACATGCATAAAGTGGTTACAACATCCTCTTTATACATTGGCATTTCATTAGGGTTTATGATTTTTCCACATATCTATCAAAAGACCCTACTTAACTGCATTATTGTTTTTCAAGTGTTCTCTTGCATGAATCCCCTTACTCATAAAGGGAATAATTGTGGCATGACCACATGCCAATCATGTGCTTTCATGCTAGACCACCTCTTGGTTGACAAATGTTTTGCTAATGATGTGGAGTAGTTGAATTGTACCTTTAAGGATGCAAATTGGTTTTGGACAGTGGAGAGTTCCCTCTCATTTAACACATAGTTAACATGTGGCATCATCCACTATGTTGGATTTTGCAGGTTTCAAGTAAGCCATATATAAGTGTGGACATATATTTTGCAACATCATGTCCTACCTCACTTCCTTGTTGTCTTTTTCATCGCATATGGTCTGCATTATGTTTTCACATACATTTTGTTCAACATGCATAACATCTATGCAATGCTTATTTAAAAAATCTTGCCACAGTCCAATAGGTCACACTAATTCACATAATTAGGAACAATCAAGTTGCCAACTTTGCACAATTGTCTTGGAACTATCATGACACTTCCAAGACCATGTTGCAATTACTAAAGTACCAATTTAATATCACAAGCTACAATAAGGACTATTGTGTAACTTGTGTGGTACTTTGTCACCCAATTAAAATTAGTAGCCAACTATATTGCAACATTTAAACACAATTCTAAAAAATGATTTCACTAGGATAGTTAACATAATGTGTACCTTGAAATAGGGCAAATCATATAAAATAGAACACCAATTCACCCATGGATTGTGGAGGGGTCATTCGTAGACCTCAATTGATTCCCTTCTCCAATCCCTTGTTGGTACTCCATGCTCCTTATCACAGGGGGCTCACCTCTTTCTTCGGGTTTCCCATCAAAAGCATTGCTAAACCGCGATAATCGATAGGGATGCCCACGTTGAACCCACCTATGGTGGCCCATATACATTGATTTCCTCAAGCTACTTGAATGTTGACATGTGGTTTGAGGCCCACATTTAGGACAAGCAATGTAACCTTGGTGTACACACTCGGATAAAAGTCAATAGCTCAAGAAATCATTTCTAGTTTACATGATGATGCCACGAAAAGTAAATTAAGGAATGCCTACCTTGTGGCTTGCCAAAATCCATAGCTTGCACACTCAGTCTCCAAAACATTATTAAATCATCCACAAGGGGATGGAGGAAGGTGTCTATGTTGCTCATATTAACACTTTCCTTGCCTAGGATAAGCATTGCAACCATTATGAAAAATTATTGTGTTGTCAACTGCAATGTTTGGTTGTAAATTAGAATGTAGGTAGCCCATGTGGACCATTGGCACAATTTTTCTAAAAATGGATTGAACCCATTTGTGGATATGGCAAACCTCAAATTCCGTGGGTCACTTGCAAAATTTGGAAATGTCTCTCCTCAATGTGTTTCCATATTTTGCTATTTGCAACATGGTGCACAAGCCCATCCGTGTTTTTGTTTTTTCATGCCATTGTAGTAATTCAACCATACTAGGAGATTGGTACATCCATTTCAACCTTGGGATTATGGGGAAATGGCATAAAACCTTCTCTAGCACTTGTGTTTCACCAACTTGTTTGAACCTAGCCCTCTCGCACTTCAGGTAATGAAAGTAATTTGCATATGGTCCCCTATACAATACACATCCAACATTACAAGCATGAATTTTCCTATATTTTAGGCCAATGTGTTGTGTTAGTGTTTTAGCAAAATACATGTTACTAGATGAAGTATTGTCTATAGGCAATAAAAAATTGTGTAATAGATAAAATAATTCTTCAACAAACCTATTTGAACAATTGTGTGCAATAGTAAAAGGAGCTAAGGACTGTGGGTACATTCATTAAATCTTGCACCTCCATGAATTTGAAAAATGATTACATGAGTTGTAAGGATTATAATTTAATGAAATCACTTTCAAAATATTTGTATAGTGATAAATTGTCATCAAAATGAATTTTGTGCAGTTTTGATATGTTTCATTAGTCATAAAGTATATAGTAAAGAGTGGATAGTTCGATGTGTACAAGGTGTTAAAATTTTGAATGTCCTTAAAACCAAACCATTAATTCAAAAAATTTGTGGATGACCATATATTGATGATTATAGGGCATGGTATCATTAACATTTTGAATATGTGTTTTATTCTAATTATCCATGATATTCGTTTTTAGTGTCTAAATGTGTTTTTGATCATTAAAACTACATAATTTGAAAAACTTCCTCCAACAAAAAACGTATGTTCTGGTATAAGCATGGGCAAGGTTGCATTTTCATTAATATTGAGTGTGTTATCTAACATTACTTGTTTTTTTTGTGAATATGTTCTACTCCATTTGGAATGATGTTAAAGAAAGGTATCTTTGATAAGTTCAATGTATAATGTGTCATTGAAGTTTGAAATACATATTATTTTTTTAAAAATTCATGTTTACCTTTGTTGAAATCTAGACATTTTTACTTGAAAATTTATCATTAAAAAAATGGATTTTAACTACATATTGTTCAGAAATTCATGGAAACGCATGTGAATTAAACTTTTGAAGTTTGCATTATCATGCAATAATGGGCCCTATCCAAATCATGGAGGCCATGTTTTAGACTTGAAAAAACATAGTCCTTAGAGAGGACATGCACTTAAGGCCCATTGGTTCCTTTTATTGTGAATGCACCCAGATTTCATTAGCGTCATTGTTGCTACCAATTTTGTGCAATGTGCACCTTTGTACAAAGGTACACATGCCTCATGTAGGGTGTTTAAACCATCTAACACATCGTTGTCTAGTATGCGTAAGTCTTCTAACATGTGGTGTTCCTCTTCGTGCCTAACTTCTTCATGCCCCCTTGCTACAACCTCTAGCATCCCACACATGCATGATGTACCTCTGTAGTTATGTCTAGGTTGGTCTTGGCCCATGCATGGCT